>JARYHS010009186.1:214700427-214772052 GCA_031002005.1 Vandiemenella viatica | reverse complement strand
AACGAGGGGCAAAACATGTTAAATAAAATCATTGTTAAGTATGTGTGTATAATATAGTGAGAGCATTTAAATAATACATTTGGATACCTGGTAATTACTGTGTTTACTTTGTTTCATACAATAGCAGTGTGATATTGTTTGTGTTAATAAACAATTGGCTAAAAAGAATATTTATTTGTGTAGCTTCTGAGGTTAGTGTTGTAAAATATGTAGGTAGTTAAGCATTGTACCCTCTAAGTCTCTGAAATGAACAATCACATAATTATTCAAGAATTTAATGCAATATAGGTTCAATGAATTTGAAATATTTTTTAGAAATAGCAAATAAGATCATAAAATAATTGCCATTTTATTTAATGAAATTCTGAAAAATTTGGAAATTAATTCACAAAAAATTAAAAAGGTTTTCAAACATACCTCAGTTCTCAATTTTGTTATATTATGCCCTCCTTTCCCAATGATCGAACCTGCAGCCTGTTGGAATGCAACTATTAATTAAAAAAATTCACAATTTCAAGAACATATAAAACAATTTTAACCATATAATTCACAGCAATTTTAAAACGGTGTAAAATTAAACAAGCAAATCTCCAACCACATGCCAACAACTGAATTCATTAAAATATTGCAGCATTTTCAAAGCAAGTTATAAATGACGCATAGTACAATCTTCACTACTAACAAAATAACAGATTAAATAAAAAAAACCATAAATCTGTTGATACACTGCAGTCCGGAAATTTAAGCATTTTACTAAGTCTAAATAAATATTTGCCTGCCCATTCAGCACTTTATCTGGACCAAGATTTAATCTGAAAGGTCTCAAATCAGAAAGACAAGTTCCACAGGAATAAACAGAAATGAGCTGCAGCCTGTCCTACCAGATCTTATATGAAAGTGGACAATTTTACACAAATACAAATTAAAGATAACTGTCAGTAGCTGAACAGTTTAATAAACTGCCAAACATTAACTTGGTAAATTCATCAGAGAAAGAAAGACAATTTTTTTTGCACAAAAGCAATACTTACCTTGCTAGGTATAAGAAGGCGTACTTCTATATCATCCCCGCCGCGGGACCGCTTCTGAGGGGATCCCATGTCACCGTCTGCCTCGCGCTTCATACCTGCACAAATAAACACTGTTCTATAGAGCCCAATTTAACCAGCAAGAATGGTCCAATATTCACAGACATTAATGACTGATCAGATGCATCCTGCCCAAAACCGTTGAGATTAATTTAACCACATTAGCGAAAAGTACACATTAGTGCTTTATCTTTTCATGGACGAGTTAATTCTTGCTGCTAAGATCGCATGAAACTGAAAATTACCTGCTTGTGCACAATGCAAAGAATTTTTTCCCCACCTCTCCCAGGTTGGACAATTTTATTCATGGTTGATGAGAAATTTTTCTACCATGTGAGAAGGCGAACTCAGATTTTGCAATTTTTCGAACATTTTGTCAACTTTAAATATTATACTTAGTTAGCAGACAGTACTGCTTGCAATACGGTTTGGGGTTTACTTTATTAAGAAATATTGTTTAATACTGATGAAATGCCACAATACATTGATTTTTTTTTTTTTTTTTTTTTTTTTAACTATCAGAGGCTACAAAAGAAATTTTATTTTAAACTCTTATTGGGCTTGTGTGTTTCCAACTTGCTCTCCTATCTGCATCACCAAACACCAAAGCCCACTTGACCAAAAACTTTCTTCCGATGTAAAAAGTATGCTATTTCTGGCATACACATTTAAAACCGTATGCCAAGTACCACACAGTTATTTGTTCGAAAACAGGCATTTGATGCCGTTCAATGGCTAAGCAGCAGCTGAAAATATGATCATATTTCACAAACATGTTAAGTGGCTTGAGATAAATGTTCACAGCCATGCTGATATAGAATATTGAAAACTGTAGCCTCAACTCTACACTGCTGTTATTTGAGGACAAGGATGGCTTTGCATAAATATGTACTCAAGAAGTATTTTACAGACTATTTAGAGAACGGTCATTAACGTATTTTCAGCGGCAAGAATAAAAAAAAATATTTTAGCAAGCATGAAAATCCCAGCAGCTAACCCCCCCCCCCCCCCCAAAAAAATAAACTTAGTTCCGTGATGTTTAGTCACCGTAAGTACAGACTCAGAAACATCTAGCTGTGTTTGACTTATGTAAATGCTTGAGGAGGGCGTAGGTGGCTGACTCAGCGGGCCGACCAGGTGTTGTGTCGGGAGAACGCCCCACCCCTATCGGCTGCGCGGCGCTGTCGTATTGATCGCCCCCCTCCCCCGGCCTTAGAAACACTTGCGCAATTACCAGCACGCGTCGGGTTCTCAAAAACACAAAGCAGTCGGCCGGCCAGCAACAACGTTTCCGCTCTACAGTATGCATGACAGCCTTGCATCAAATATTTACATCAGCGTTCACAAGATTGGTCTTCATGTAATCACAAACAAGCTTTTAAACTAAATGTTAACATCTAATTGCGTCCCATGTATCTTGAAATAAACTTAGAACGTAAGTCTACGAAATTTGAAGTAAAAGTCACAATGCGTTTTGAATTTTCGATCACCGCAACTGTCATCGGTATTTTCAAAACAAATGAATAAGTCTGCACCTTAAAGTTTCTGATTTACACTAAATTTGCAATTAATCCTAGGTAATCATGGAAACAAACAGCTACATTACTTTAATAAACAGCCGGAAACAGAAATACAATTAAAGTGCGACAACAACTAACTAATGCGCTTCACCAAGGTTCGACCTTTTAAGTATACGTTATTTTTTCATAAAGAGCTTACTAGTAAAAAGTACAGGAGAAATGCCATTTTCCTCAAGGACTACCAGGAAAATGAATCACTAATACTTAGCTATACAAATGTCACTAGGCACAGGCGGCACCTGTGAATTATACGCGATAAGATTCAATAGTAGCAGTATGGCCTGCTGTGCAGAAAGGCTCTTGACCAGCATAAAGCACAGAGGTAAACAAACGAACACACTGGGCAGTACACAGAACAGAGTAACGTTGCTACTACTGCTGCACTGGTGCCGTGCGCTGGCGCCTTCGCTACAGAGTCGATACTGATGCCCCTGACGGCACAATCCGCAAATCGTACCGTCCTTCAATGCCAACAGACTTAAAACTCAAACGTTCAATTCGCACGCTTACTTCCTTTAAAGTAGGTGGTAAATTTCAAATAAAACATTAGTAAAAGGAGGGAATACAGGCGTGTCCTTTGACTTAAAAATATCACTGACAATAACATGAATAAAATTTAGAACAAGGCACGATCTCTACAATGTACTGATTTTCGCTGTTTGGCAAAAGCAACGAGTAAGCTTATAAACCTCATCCTGCGCCATATTTCTAAATTCAGAAATTAAACGATGTGATATTACGAAACATTCAATATGTTAATGTAATTATAAAACCATTTTTGAAACAACTCAAAACATAATACATTTTTATCTGCAGTCCAACATGCAAACAAATCATTGCAAGCCAAAAACCATATAAAATTCCCAATAAAAATCATGAAGGCAAAAAGGAGTTGATGTAATTGCAATCAAATTTTAAGATTAAAAAATAGGGAGGAAAATGGTGGAACCGGAAACGGGTGTTTGGGAAAACTTTCAGGGGGTAGATTAGTTCAATACAGACTAGTAGCAACTGATACACTAAGATTAATATATTTTTCTTTATGATTCATATAATTCTGGATTCCTACTAGGAAACTATAGACAAAGAATTTAAAAAACTAAATCCTACCCAGTTGGTAGGTGATAGGTATCGCCACAAAACACTAACAAAATGTCACAAGAAACCTAAAACCAGTAATGCAACACATTTTTCCTACTTTAAACAATTTTAATTATCCCAATTCAAGTCAACTATAAACCAAAACAATTCAATAAAATATCAAATCAAACTACATTCGCAGATAATGATAAAGCAGCAACTTTTAATAATACTTTCATCGATAGCAAGAAAATAAGTAAACAACTCACCAAACTCAATCCTTTGAAAAGCAGTAGCACGAATGAACTGTCTTGCGAAACAGCAGAAGTCTCAAAGATCTGAAACAAAACACAGTTCTTGGAAACATTTCTTAGCCGAATGTGGGGGTAGAATAATTTATCTCCAGTCATTTTTCATAAACCATATACCAAAGACAAGCTATAAAACAATAACTTTTTACGTAACGTGCAATTAATTCAGAATGTATGCCAGCTTCAGTGGTCTGGAATGCACTATAACTGTCAGTATAGAAACCGCCCACAAAAAGCATTGACTACATTATTCAATTAAAAAAAAAAAAAAGTTTCCGTTTGAACGAATGTGCAAGACCAAGTTTAACAGGCTCACCTAATAAGCTTCATCGCAATTACCGCTAGCTAGCATATAGCATCTCCATAGCACAAGCATCGGACAAAAGCCACCTGCAGAATGTTCGAAGAGGCAAGTGTGCAACCGCACGCAAACAACCCCCGCAACGTTTCCCTGCATCCCTATTGGCTGATCCAACGACTTGCCGCCTCGTGATAGGCCCAGCTCGCTCCCCTCAAACGGCAGTCTTAGGTGGAGGGGCACACTCGTGTACTGAATTGATTGTTGTGCATGCCGCTCTGTATATAGGGCAACGTTCCCATGGCAACGAGTTCGTTTGAATCCCAAACAAACCGACTGACTGACAAAGACCCTAAGTAGAGGATGACCTAGATCCCTTCCCTACAAATTCACTCTGGTATTTTCAAACCGAATGAATAATTTTTAATATTCAACTTTGGAAACAAGTTTCCCTCCAAACCGCTAAAATTACATAATTAACAAAGTAATTAGTTGTTATACAGGCAAAAGGATTTCAAATAAGAATTTACTTACATTACCTAGTAGTTTGTTTTGTGTGTTTAATTTTTTCACGGAGGCCTGATTATGCTGTAGATCAAATTCTTACTATGGGACTTCACGATAAACTGGTCCGACGATGAGTGGAATTAGTCAAGTGTATAAACTCGTGACAAATTCAGCCTTATACCAACTTTATATTGCACGTTTTATTTGTTTTAGGTCTTCTAAAACTAAAAATTAATAAACTACAAACCATTTAAGAAGAATGCTTGAACTTTTGCGAACTAATTCGCAAACACCTCCAAACCGTTTTTGTATGGTGTGTTAGGCTCTATACAATCGTAATTATATGGAAGCAATATGAAAATGTAATTTTTAATGCACGAATGCTTACGAAATTAAGAATAGCAGCTCATGACACATGGACTATTTTCAACCAATTAACAGAACGTTCGTGAAAGCAACTTAAATTGTACTTTTCGGATTTTTGTAAAAATGAACTTAAATACTAGTATATTTTTCACACCAGCTTGCGCAAGTCAAATTCTAAATTCCAGTTTCTTCCGTTAATGTTTCAAATTCGTCCACACAAGTCAACGCAAAAAGCTATTTATTACTAAAGATCAGTCAGCACCATCACAAACCTGTAAATATGCTGTTTGCCCATCACTAATAGCCTAATTAGCAGATTTTGATACAAGATTCAGTTTGAAAGTTTAGGTTAGAACTGAACATTAAAGTTATGCCTTTTTTATTATTTAATATCGTGGAACGCGGAAACTACTACACCTTTGTAGTTGTCTGCAGGCTTAGGGTTTAAGAAGTATGAGGTATGTCACGTTACCAAACTGAACAAAAGAAAAAGCAAAACAGTACCAAATGTGAAGTACTGGGGTCCTACTCTCTAAACCTGAGTTATCAACGGTTGGCGTTGAATAGTTCGCAGAGGGAGTTTCTGGTCCAAGGAAAATTTAGGGGTGTTTGGGACCAACCGCCACACGCAGGGGTATTTAAAAATTCAGGCAGATTCCAAGAACCCGTATCTACCCGACTAGAGGCAAATGTCTATAGAACAAGAGCCTGCTATGATTTTTAGATAAGCTCCATTCCCCATCCCGTGAACAGTCGACTTCTGAACACATTGCAAGATGCACGTACTGTTACCAATCAAATACAACAAAATTATAAGTTGTACTATTTTAATTTGTACGTGATGTTAAGTGAGTAGCCAGGTACCTAGAACTGAAATAATAGAAACATACATCCAAAAATATCACACAACTTTATTTCCATACATTTTTCCAAGCCGACTCAATTTGTACACATTTTTTTTTATTACGAAAAGTCTTAAAAGAGTGATTTTGTTATATTTCCCGAGCCTGATTTCTTGTATGGTTTTAGTTCAATGTATCTTGAAGTTTCATTGAAATTTAGATGCCAAAAAGTGCCAAACTCCTATTTATTAGAAAAATCTAGATTCTTTAAAATAAAGAAATTTTTTCTGTCATAATAATTCATCTAAGATTTTATTTTTTATGGGCTCTTCTGGTATCAAGCAGATTACCCGAAAAGTTATTTATGATATGAGTAAACATGAGAAAGGAAATAATTTCGTGCAAAAGTTGGAACTAATAGGGAAAAATGTTTGAAATTAACCAACATTCGCGGTCGAACAAACGTTTTCAAGGCTTAAATTGGTAATTAAAACAAAATGTTAGGCTGCTAAGAGAACAGATTGTATTTTTAAAGAAATACCACGATTCGTTTCAAGGATGTTTCGAAATCCTTATAAAATCCAATCCATCCAATGTGGGTAGGCCTAGAAAATCTATTGATTTGACTGATTGTATGAAACTATTTTCGCAGAGGTTACAGGTATTTGACAGATTTTATACTATTATGTCAATGGTATCGAGTGGGCACAAGGTAGATAGGGGGCGTCCATAAATTACGTGAGGTGAAATAGGGGGGGTCCGGCGAAATCTCACCAAATCTCACCAGGGGGGAGGGGGGGGGGGGTCTACGGAAATCTCACGTGAGATTTTGCGAAAAATTTGGGGATAGTAGAGCCAAAAAAAGGTCTACAATTTGCGCCTAAGTCGATTTTAGGAGGGTATTTCGTGAAAAAGTTAGGGTGTGACCTAAAAAAAAAAAAAAAATTCTACAAAAGTTTCGAGTGCAATTTCTAGGGGGGGTTCTCACGGACCTGATCTCACCAGAGGGGGGGGGGTCCGGCCAGATCTCACGAAATCTCACCAAGGGGGAGGGGGGGGTCCAGAAATCCGGAAAAACACCTCACGTAATTTGTGGATGCCCCCATACAAAAAAAAATTGCTCCCCGCTGCCACGAAACTGCTAAAAGTACACACTTTGACAATAAATTTATTGTCAAAGTGTGTACATTTCCATTACAACAAATTTGTGCCGCAACATGTTGTGGCACAAGTGACAGCTCATGTGCCACAAATTTGTTGAAATGAAAACGGTTTGCAACAAGTTGCCGCACAAGTGCCGGGGACAGAAATGTGCCACGCGACTGCGGGACAAAACATGTGCCGCAACTTGTGCCACAGCACATGGAAACAGACTGCAACATGTTCCCGGGACATGTGCTGTCGCGCGCATGCGCAGTACACTCCTTGTGGCCAGCGCGTTTTCTTGTCTGTGGTAATCGTACTTTATTTAAAGCTAGTGTAGTGTTTGTTTCAAGATGGAGTGGTCGGAGAATAATGTAACAAAGCTTTTAGAACTCTATGAACAGGAGACAGTTCTGTTGAACACAATTGATGCGAACCACAAGTCGAACAACAGAAATGACGCCATGCAACAAATTGCTGATATTCTGGAATGCAGTATTGAAGAAGTAGAAAACAAATTCACTCCCCGAGTTCCCAATATTTACGGGGAAAAAATAAAATTGAAAAGAGCAAGAAAAGTGGCACAGGTGCTAAGGATGGTTTTCGAATCTAAATGGAAGTATTTCAATTTAATGAGTTTTCTGTCAGTTCAGTAACAATTGAAAATCACTTGCTGTCAGTCTAACAAAATTCTCGACCCACTTTGGAGACGTAGGTCTGCCATCAAGCTCCTTCCGGATGTCTCTTTGCTAAAAGAAAAAACTTCTAATCCACCATCTGGTTCGCTTTCGCCTGCCGTAGCGAACAAAAGCTGCAGTAGTAGAGTTGTCCATATGGCTAAAACATTTGAACCAGCAGATCATTCCACTCAAGAAACTGGAAAACACTATCCGATTCTCTGCACAAACTTCACCTGTAGTCTTCCACTCGAGACCTCTATAAATGTTGCAATGTCCCAGGCAATGTGCAACATGTGCCGGATACAAGTTGCGCTACTTGTGCCAGGAATTTGTCAGAATGGAAACCTACCTTAAGGTGTACATTGGAATGTACTCGTGGCATCCAGTGTCACCTATACAAATACTACGATTATAACAGAGCATGCACTTTTACCCATAGGCACTGTCCGAAGAAGCAGCAGAAGCTAGAAACAAATATTATCGACAATTTAGGGTGAGATATTCTGGAAAATGTAACTGGGATCAGTACAACATGCCATTAATAGGCTTTTATGAGCATCAGGCACAAAGTCCCAAAAATGTAAATCGTTGAAACCAGAAACTATTAAAATGTTACTTTAATGGGACCAGAGTACTTAAGAAGAGAACGAGACAGAAGAATACACAGGCACAGACACCAGATGAAGCTTCTGACGAAGAAGGATGGGACGGTTCGTCAGAATGATATTTTAGTGTGTGAATATTGTTTAGGCACAAAGTAAATAATCGTTATTATGTAATAAAAAGTATATGTTCTTTATTATTACTCCTACTTCATAGTTATAAGTTCTAATACACAAAAGAAACGAAATAAAAACAAATTACGTAGAAATAATTTTGATCGACTTTTTGTGTCAAATTCCCCCGTGTGCGCCGTACCCCGCGTTACTGTACTATATCCGGCTTTAAGCACTGCATCAAAGTTTTTAATTGCATTCCCGTGATCATATGTAGCCGGAAGAGGATTTATCGTAGTCAGCAGGTTATCAGCTAAGAAAATCAGTTGTCAATAGCGGAATGCGGCGATTTGGGATTGCTGATGGAAAATAAGGCAGCAAATATAGTTTAATATGTGCTATTACACAGAGTTCAGTCCTCTAACTTTTTTCATATGTTTTTTATGTTTATACCCTTCACTTATACATCCTAATATCTAGCGACTAAATTAGACCCTACATATTAATTCAAAATTGTTCAGTACAGAGTACTTTTAACAAAGTAATTCTTGACATCAGTCCTTCACTTAGAGAGGCGCCATCCCATCACTGTTTTTTCACCTAGAGAGGCGCCATCCCATTACTGTTTCAAAAAGCAGGTTACTAGCCAAAAAAGTATGAGCATTACGAGTTACATTACTACAAGAACTTGAAGCAGTGTTTCCTTTTCGGAAAAAAGGGCGATACGCCAAAAAATACTTAGGAACCTATACTCTAAACTACGCTTGAGATAGCCTGTCCGCCATTACGTAAATCTAGTCGCAAATTCCCTAAGGGTTCGCATACCCCACTTTGAGGGAAACTGCTCTAAACCAAACACATCACCTTAATATAGCGTACCCGACGAATGAGATTTATAAAGAATTCTCTCTTCTCAGAAGATTTGACAAGGTGCAAACTGTCTATCGAAAATTTGTAGCCTGGAATTATATATTATGCCAGAAATGATTTTTGTAATAAGCAAACTACGTTAATACAAGCCGCTATTTAGTAAATAGATAACGTCATACTGGTCGACTTATAAAATATGACAGAGCTTTGGGCGATTTGAAAGGCACTAAAATTTACTCAAGAAACATCTTTATATGAAATTGTTAGATATAATACTGAGGTTATCGTGCTTAACTCTAGCGCCAGATGATATGACTAGCAAAAACAAAAAACAAAAAACTTTTCTGATAAAACTTTCAGCTATTCACAAATCCGAATACTAGCAAAATTTCAGTAACATGTTTACAACAAACTGAACTGAATACAGATTTTGAATATTTTAAAAACAAAGATCAATTTAAGGTCCCGCAAAAGATAATTTGAAATTTTGTATAAGTGATTATATATTTCGCCTTCGCAAAAATGCCCGACAGAAAAACCAAATTCTTCCTGGGGAGGGGGGGGGGGGAGGAAAATCCCATACTGGCTGTAGCATCTTTTCTAAAGTGATAATTCCTCTATAAGTAACCATAACTTTTCATTAGTTACACAAAAAAATTAGTAACAGGAAAGGGATTTAATTAATCGCCGAAAAACTAAAAATCGGCTGTTATAATTTAAGGCGTTCAGAAGTTATTACCAACATAAGTATTAGTCCTAGTTTTACAGTCAGCTGAATAAACTTTGCCATACTGAATTTTTATGTAAAAAACATACGTTGTTGGTAAACGTTGGAACTGAAAGAGATCATTGCTAATTTTAAATAATTAAGAATTCAACAAAAACTGAAATTTTGTTCAACACTAAGGCCGGTCGTCCAATGGTACAATATTTCGTCCGAACCTTATTCGCCTGAGTAACGCCTGATTTTTCACCTCTCGATATCGATCAAACGAACAAAAGAAAGCAACAGTATGGATTCTGGTGGAAGTGGTTGTTCTATGATCGACCTTTCGCCGTCGATCAAATTTTTTTATTCGGCCGAATGCGCTTGTCTCGCAAAATCTGTGCTTTTATTATAACCTATAAGGGCGCATCGAAACGAGTCTCCGATACATACGTTACAGTACAATGAACACATTACTTATGTGATATTCAACAAATTATCTCAAACACTACTCATTTCACACTTCCAACTTCAGATGATAACATACTAGACCATATTTGTAATTTATATACACAAATAACTGTAAAGATGCTGTACAACAATTTTACGTTGTCTCAAAGACCTAATCAGTTTCTTATCGCTGCGAAATGCACCTCTATCATAGCCACCTAATCCTTCGACGAAAATGAGACCTACAGTTTATCGTGGAATTCCAACCACGGAGCGTCCTAGCATCTTCGCATTTACAAATCAAAGTTTTGCCAGAAGTGAAGATCAATTTTTAAGGTCCGCAAATACGACAGCCGTGACTGGGATTTGAAGTGGGGACCTTCCGTACCCACAATCTCACACAGTAAACATCTGAGGCATTCCAAACTCAAGTAATTAAACATGTGTTCAAATTTAATAAAGTACTTTTGTTATTGTAAAAAATGACTGATTGTTAAAAATAAGTTGAAACCTTACTCAAAGCATGTGATGGATGATGAAACAAAATTTTAGAATGACATTATCTACAGCTTAACATCTTATAAACCTGAAAGTGAGGAAGAGAAGACACTTTTAAAGGCATCAATAACACAAAAACATTTGGTCGTAAAAGAACGGAAATTTCCCAACTCCCTACATACGCTTCTATTAATCCACCACTCGGACACGTACAGCACCGTCAAAAAGTAAACCAAACTAATGGCAGCAGTTGTCGGCCGAGTGTGGACGACACGCGGTGTCGTTACAACTTGAATCCAGTGAGCCCAACAATAAGGTGTCGTGCGAACCCAACCTTTATGTTGGGAACTGAAGAAAAATCAGTCGAAGTCTGGTCCAGCTTAATCATTTCAGTCGACAGTTAGGTTGGCTCAAGGCAGAGTGAAAACTCTGCGAAACTATCCTATTACATCTTGTACACTGAAGCCAAATTACATCAGACATATTTGCAGATCTGTCAGTGCCGTCGAACGGGTTGTTATAAAATTGATATATGCTTACTAGAGAGACAGACATATTAATTACATATAATTGTAAACAACGGAAGACGATTTGATATTAATAGCTTTTTGATTATTTCACTTGCCTTCAACTCCCATTTCCTCTGCAACAATCGACCGAAATCTGCAGGTCGTGATATCTTACATCGCATAACAGTGTACCACAGAGCAGTAGCGTTTGTATTGGGACAATTACTGTTCATTATTCTAATAGTCCAGTAACGGGGTAGTTCTCACTTGCATCACACCACGTAGAAGATTTTTTTTTCTTATCTTGTATATATTGGTGAGAGTATGCAGAAACCACGTTTTCGACCTCCAACACCCTCGGCACAATTTTCTGTGGCCAAAAAACATCAAAATTCGGGTACTTTTTTCAGTTTTTAATCCTTCCTGATAAGTCCTATCAAGAAATATTCTATTTTCAATTTGAAAGAGGACAAAATTTCCTACAACTTTCGTATTACAAACTTTTTTCTAAACTCAAAACTAAGCGAGCTACAGTTCTTTGAAAATCAGCCAAATTTCACACTTTTCCTAAAAGTTGGGTTTTTACCTACTTTGCAGCTCAAAATGACCTGAAACCCCTGTATATATAACCGATATATATGTATTTCTGTATGACATAGTATATATATGTACTATACTTTGATTACTGATGGTCCATTCAATAATCATATAGCATTGTTGGCCGGGAGATCCCGAAGGATTGTTCGGCCGCCAGGTTACAGTGTTATGGATAGGCCGCGCAGTGCGCTTCTTGTGGCTATCTAACCTGACCAAGTACTAGTACCGCATATAGGGAACCTACAGCTTAAGGTGGAAATCCAAACCACAGAATCGTTCTGGCTTACTTCATATTACACAGCAAGCTGTGGCAGAGGTAAAGGTCGGGTTAATGGCCTTTGAAAATCATTGCTGAGACCGGGATTTCGATCTCCAGTCAGACGCCTTGAGCTACCAGATCGCTCTATTACTGAAGATAATAGAGCGAACAACAATGCATAATGTTATGACGCAAAGTTATAAAGTCATAATAATTTCGAAATAAGTTAAAAAAATGGTCATAAATAAATTTCTTTTCCGTTTGGATTGTCCCGGCTTATCAATGAATTGTGTCCTCTTTCATCCATTGCATCAGGAACAGCTTCCTCGAGGTCGAAGAAATCTTCCTCTCCTTCATCTACTACATTCCAGGAACGCTTTCACGAGGCAGGCGAGAGCAATTTTTGCAAGCAGCTGAACAATGCAGTCCTGATTAGCGACAGCTGCATGGAGGAGTACAAGGTTTCTGGAAGGAATATGATACAACCTTCGAAGTAAACTCAAGTGCATCGTCTTTTATTATTGTTTTTTTATGACTTTACGCCTCGTCGACGTCGAGTTCATTAGTGGCACGATGGGACTGGGGACAAGGAACGTGAAGGATTTCGGCCATGGCCTTTTGAAGGAAGCATCCCGGCATTCGGCTGGAGTGATTTGAGGAAACCATGGAAAACCCAAATCTGGATGCTTGGACGGGAATTCGAACCGACGTCCTCCTGAATGCATTTATTATTGTAACTGTAATAAGACTGGACGAGCCTTTCCTTCATCCTCACTGGCAATGGGTACGTTTCTCGACCCAACCAACCTTTACTTGGTGGTACGTGCATATTGAGTGAAACGTTGCCGCATCTGATTTTGGTGGCAACCGTGCTAGTCTGAATGCATTTTTTGGGCAGATTTCTTAATCATTTCATATCTGAGCCTTCCAATGTTCCACAAGCAATTTTTCCGTACCGTTCCAAGATGATCTGTTCCCCTGCGTGTTCTCCAAATGTTCTCTGGAGGCTAGAGTTCTGAGAAGTTAGCATGCATGTTACTTTCAGATATGGTTGGTATTGAATCATGCAGTAGAAGTTTTCTTTCCCATAGCCGAAATATGCTGATATTGTATCACATCCAGCAAATGCATGGATGAAGAGGATGTGTGTGGGTTCAAACTCGTGGTACCAAAGCCCATTAGCAAAATGAGAAAGCCAATATACTCACTTAGAATCATCACACTGTCGAATTTTGCTGCTTGGGAAATTGCTGCGTCAACGATCAATCCAGCAGCATCTTGTTTTGCCTGTTGATCTTGGATGCCTCCTTTTTCAGTTTTTGCATTAGTATCAACATTACACAGTTCTTGCTGCTCTCATTTGCTGCGTCACTGTAGCACTTGTTTCCTCACTGAAAATGATGCCTGCTGAAGTATCTGATGTTTTCAAACTACAAATCATTTCAGATGACTTTATTCCTCTCTGCGCAGCATAACTTCGGTATCCGTCAAATATAACTGTGATGTTGGATCTATAGTTCGTTGTCAAATAGGCTTCATATTTTCCACAGAAGCAGCCAAGGTATTTACTACTATGCCACATAACCTTATGCAGGAGGAATCATCCGTGCATAGCAAAAATTTTTGTGTTGGGTGTTGTATCTTGAAGAGATTTAAATGCTTCATATAGCGACAATTTTTTTCCATTGTTGTACGGAACAAATTCAAATGGAACACATTGTTTCAATCCATTAAAACGGAAAAGAAATGGATTTATGACTAACTTTTGACTTATTACTGACTTAATTTTGACTGCATAAATAAACTTTGTGCCATAACATTCATGTTTTCAGTTTTGCAAATCCGATTTTTCAAACTGGTACAAATACCATCAGGTAATAGAACGAAATGGTAGCTCAGTGGTTAAGGTATCTGACTGAAGATCGAAATCCCGTTCTCAGCAGTAATTTACAAAGGCCATTAACCCGAGCTTTACCTCTGCCACAGCTTGCTGCGTAATATGGAGAAAGCCAGAACGATTCTGTGGTTTTAATTCCACCTTAAGCTGTAGGTTCCCTATATGCGGTACTAGTACTTGTTCAGGTTAGATAGCCACAAGAAGCGCACTGCGCGGCCTATCCATAACACTGTCACCTGACGGCCGAATAATCCTTCGGGATCTCCCGGCCAACAATGCTATATGATTATTGAATGGACCATCAGTAATCGAAGTATAGTACATATATATACTATGTCATACAGAAATACATATATATCGGTTATATATACAGGGGTTTCAGGTCATTTTGAGCTGCAAATTAGGTAAAAACCCAACTTTTAGGAAAAGTTGTGAAATTTGGCTGATTTTCGAAGAACTGTAGCTCGCTTAATTTTGAGTTTAGAAAAAAGTTTGTCATACGAAAGTTGTAGGAAATTTTGTCCTCTTTCAAATTGAAAATAGAATATTTCTTGATAGGACTTATCAGGAAGGAGTTATAGACGAAAAACTGAAAAAAGTACCCAAATTTTGATGTTTTTTGGCCACAGAAAATTGTGCCGAGGGTGTTGGAGGTCGAAAACGTGGTTTCTGCATACTCTCACCAATATATACAAGATAAGAAAAAAAAATCTACGTGATATAATGTTTGTGAGACCCCCATTTTACGACCCCGTTACTGGACTATAATTATGATTCTGTTAATCTACAGTCAGTTCAGGCTGTATGCAAATGACAATGCCATGTAAAAGGATTGTGATTAATTGCAAAGGTATCTCGACAGGATATCTAGTTGGGTAGATAGACATTGAATGACGATAAACGCCAAGAAAACTTATTAGATTATAACTAAGAAGATAAAGGTTTTGTATCATTATTCAGAGAAAGAGGAATTGCTTGTCAATACTGGAAATATCAGTTGACATAAACTAGGCATAGCACATTGGGGAGGTTGTATTGCATATGGTGGAGAGGATGTACCAGGAAGTAAGAGATGGATTACAAGTCTTTGCTGGAGTATTGGACCTACATTATGAGTGCAAAGGAGGACAGCTGTATTTGTCTCTGTAAATTATCAAATGAGCACTTATAACTGAAAATAAACAAATGGGCCTGGAGTCACTGCAAGATAAAACGCGAGTGAAAGGAATTGTAGGCATTTACTAGACACAGTGGTGATGAGACAAATATTGGAAGATTAGAAACAGCATGTGGAAGGGATGAGGGTTCATGACAAATCGATAGATTTAAGACATAAGGGAATTGGAAGGTTTTGATTTATTGGTAGGGGAATGAGGAACTAAAACAAAGAACATACCACAGAATGTGATATTTCAACGTGAAAACGTATAATTAAAAAGTGAATAAGCGCGTACGAAAATTTCCACATGGGCATTAGCTCCATCGCTAATCAAGAATAATTCTATAAACAAGGATTCCACGGCAGCGTATTCTCATTTATTTATTATGGATGTTATGAATCTTTTAATCTTTGTTTTCTATGTGTGATACTGAGTATTCAATCAAAATATAAAGATTTGTCAGGGAAACAACCGCTGTTTACCATTCCGCCGAATATGTCAGAGTAAGTAGTGCCCAGACGCACAAGAACACTCGGCCAGATGAATTCGGTTCCGGTGGACGACCAGCCTAAACCTTAATACTCATACCGGCTTGAAAAGGCAGAGTCGACGTATTAAAAAAATGGTACACCGAGTAGTAAATTTCGTAATTTCAGAGTTCATAATAACGAGATTTTTCTGTTTATTTTTTCTTCATTAAAGTAGTTTTGATGTGACAAAACTGGACATTTATGTAAAAATTAGAACTACACATTAACTGGAACGGGAAATACAGGGTGTTCGCCGGGAAACACTAACCACCTATTGTCATGCCGAAGGAATCTCACTGCGAAAGGCCAGCTCCCGCCAAACGGCAGCGTGTATGACCGGCGAGATTAAACAACAGACCTCGACCAATAGTCAAATGATGCAGTATAATGTGAACTTTTCAATGTTTTAGACATTTCTTTGCTGTGTGGCTGGCTTGTGACTTTAGTCTTACTAATCAGTGTTGTGTGAGAGCGTTTCTTTGCGGTTTGGCTATTTGTGACATGTCTCTTACTAATCAGTATCGTGAGCGCGAGTTGAATTATGGTAAGTTATAGTTTGTGACTAAGAATATTGCTGTATGATACGTATGTGAAGACCTTTAAAAGGTGTCGCAATAAATTTCGTTCGATTTTCGGCAGCTAGAACGATTCTGCGTTTAGTTACTTGTAAACAGCCATGCTTGTGGCGCCAGATCACTCAATTTAAACCATTGTGACTTCAATTTTCGGGCTAAGCTTAAGGGAAAGGTGTATGAAGGAAATCCTCATACGTTTGAAGAATTTGAAAACAAAATATATCAAGTAATAACGTCAATTGTGAGGGATGAAATTCAGCGTGTCTTGAAACATGTTTAAAAGAGGGTCGACAATTCCGGCATCTTTTATAAGGTAAGCTAATGAATTACGTAGTCTCCATACGCTTCCACATACTTATACATGTTTGATACGTAATTATTGCTAAGTAGTTTCACGGTTGGCGACCGAGCTATGTGGGAACTGCAGCTCGCTCGCCGCTTCTTCATTGCATATTCGGCGAACATAATGTATAAGCGGATTGACATGCAATATGTAAATTGCTATTTACAGGTAAAAAGATTCGTACACACTAAGCCAGTGGTTCACAATCATTCGGTAGAACCACTTCAAGATACAATTAAATCTTGCGCACCCCTTACAAAAGAAATGATAAATGCGTTCAACCCAATCGAATGCTTCGCACAGCCACAGCATTACAGTAATATAATTCACACACGCAGTTTGTCTTGAAATATATTTTGGTCGACTGTTTTAATGGTCGGATATACTATGGGAAAAGTTTAGATGTCACCGCAATGTTGCCCACTGTCCCGCAATGTCCGTTTGTGGGACATTGGATGTTGCCGCTTCCAGAGAGAAAACACGTGTCCCGCATTATTTGTTGCAGTGTATATTCGTGTGCGAAACCATCAACATGTAATGGCTATGGGCAAACGAATTGGAGCTTCAATCGAGCTCTAGCAGAGTTAATGGGTTGTTTTGGGACACTTCATACAAACGCGAAACAAAGAAAAATTACACTTGGGAGGAAATTGCCAAAACTGTGAAATTTCCAAGAAAAGAAATGGAGGCCAAAATGTATATTGTCCGTTCACAATTTATACGTGAAAAGAAGTTAACATCTTCGAAAATCACTGGTAGAGGATGAGGCAGTGAAATACCGTTCATACTGCATGAGGCAATAAAATTTTTGTTGAAGGGTGGCCACATTGGAGACATACAGATCTTGTTTAATTATTGATCTGTCTGAATTTTACTTACAGTGCTAAAACAGTTACAGGATAGGATGAATCATTTGTTTTCTAAAATTTAATTGCAATGAAGCCTATCTCCAAGGCAACTTCCCTACTAAACACCGCTTTTCCTCTATTTTTCCCTATCTACTTTTTCCACTCTACTAATTTAAACTTTAAATTCTGTTAGCATTTTTAGTAAATTATTCATCATTTCTCTTCGTAACCACCATGGAGATGCAAGGAGTAACGACATACTGTATTTATAGTATTTTAAAGGATTTCATAAGCAAAACCCACAAAACCGCAAAGATAAGCTGCAACTATAAATCGAAATTTCATTTGTCATTTTCTGTCGAATCTTTCTCTTGATGCTCCGATCACAATTCTCATCTGATGAGCGCATGGAGAGGTGTTTATTTCCTCGGTTATATTTGCATGTGACGTACTTTTCTGTGACCAGAACCTTAAATACATCGAATATCTGCAAAATTTTTATGCATAGTATTTTTCGAAGATTTGAATAAAGTATTTTTGTCAAACTAAATATCAAGAGTATAGAAGAAAATGTGGGATATAACCAAACGATTGTGCACAGGGTTATGGAAGCCAAATGGCGCCGGATTAGCTGGCGTGTGGCGCCGGCGGGCCGCGTCACGCGAGCCGAGCGGCGCGACTCACCCCACATCGATCCGGCAGCTTCACAAGCAAACACGACTCCACCAGCCAAGCCTTCTACACATCACACTTATGATAAAGAATTTGAAACAGTTCTTTACTATCAAAAAATTAGGTCGCCATGATCTAAGTTTGATTAAGCTCTTGTACTTTAAAGCGACAAAACAATTACGTTGATAGGATCAGTTATTATAGCAAAAAATAAAATGAAATGAACTACCAGCAGGGCGTTGTACAAACAGAAAACACTCAAGGCAGCAGACTATGGCATCTACAACTCTTTACAGTGATGAATGCACTAACAACTGTCCTTTGGTCTAATGTGAAATACCTTCCCATTGCAAGAGTTGTCCGTTTTCATTTTGTAAATTGCAATGAAATAAACAATTTTATTTATTTACTTATTTTATTTGGTATGCCCGTAACTGTTATACAACAGCCACTGTAAAAAGCTTATGAACAACTTACAGTGTACCATAAGTTCACGGAAAAAAACAGGTAACCAAAAACCATAAGCCACAAATTTAAAGGCATTTACAGAGAACGACAGAATGGTATACATAAGCAAACGGCACTTAAATATTTACGAAAAGCCTAACGAAATATTCCACCTGGCTAACAAGCCGAGGCAGCGCAATATAGTTGGTTGCCACGGCAACCGGGCAAACTTTACTGGCCACTGCGCACGCAAACGGGTCATCAACCGGGAGCTCAAAAAAGAAAAACTTACCCGTTGCGTCGCGACGACTCCCGACGCACAATCAATATAGAATCCCAATAACTGGAGTGTTTTGATAAATTTCATATACTTCAAACCAATGCAGAAGATGATATAGGAAATTGGTCTTTTGCCCCAGTTCCCCGAATACTTCTCACCAGTTCAGAAGATTTTTTATTGAAAATTAGCCGCTCTATGATTAACAAAATATACCTTTGTTCCAAATATCTACCATATCTTAACGCATAAGAGAGAGCAACACGTCTAGCAAATACTTATGTAGAAACGTACGTAAAAGTATAAATTTGTTTCAGGAATAAGTTCCAACAGATCAAAAGAAACATTATTGAATCCCGTAGTAACGAATTTTAATAATTCCTTCTAAAAGGTGACAAAATGGTGGTGTCTTGGCTACGAGTTTCAACTGCTAATAACTTCAATTCTTACAAGTGCCGATCAAGAAGTATTAACTGAGTAGTGCAAATCAAGGGGAAATAATTCAATTGGAAACAATTCCCAAATTTTCTTTGATAACAGGAAACCGAAAGCAGCAATCGAAATTTCCAAATGGCCACTCGTAGATTTAAATTAACGGTTACCAAAACCTGTATGGCAGCAACATACAAATAAGGCTTGATTTTAAAATACCCATCCGTTTATTATTATGAAACTAACGGTGTAGAAGGCAGAACAGATGTATGATCGGATTCGAATTTGCAATCTATATCCTGCCGATACCCGCAAGGGACTGCATGGCAGACAAAAATGGAAAACATTAGTCACCTGACTAAACAGTGAACATTTTCAACACTCCTGATAGTACCAGCAGACGGCGACCTGAAGAGGACCTGAATAATAGAACGGGGGAACGATTTGTGGTGGCAACTATCTCCACGGCAACACTGTTTGTGACGACAAGAGGGCAACAGGCCAAGTATCGTACGTTTCCAATCTAGGAAATAGATTGCAAGACTTCTCCAAATATTCCATCACTTTATACTATATAACGATATAATATTAAACATACAAGGGAAGACCCAATAGCCAAAACTCTGGTCGATAATTTTGTAACAAAATAAGAGTACAAAGTTACAATGTTATGAAAGCATTGATCCATAAACATTAGAATGCTGTGCATTACACTCGGTTATTTATAAATTCAACTTAAAAAATTTGCACTTTCAGAAAAAAATACATGAAGCAAATTATCATTCGAACCTTAGTAATAACCCATTAAGAATATGCTAGGGAAATTGTGAGGTACACAACCTCAACTTTTTTTGTTAACATTAGTAAATTTTCTTTATTTAGTAGTTATGATTTTAAATACTAACATTGAGTTTCTAAGGTCACAATCTCAAGAGAGGTATACGAGATCCTTGGTGAAAAAGAACAGTGGAAGAAAGAAAAGGTTGTTGAATAAATGAAATGAGAAGGCGAGGATGGAAAAGCTTACTGGAGAAGCTGTAAAAATCCTGGTAGGATTTTAAATTGAAAATATTAGCCTGAGGGCAGAAGATTACTATCATGATAAAGTTAGTGAAACCCGAAAGTTGTCTTATTATCCTCTACTTTGAAATGACAGTTATCTAATACAAGTGGAAGATTTGTTTCATGTTGAGATTATAATAAAGAAAATGGAGTTGATTCTTACAGTACTTTTGGTAAGATTTTTTTAGTACTATCATTTACAGCAGTAGTAGAAAACCCAGCAGTGGACATGAGGGTTACATAAAGATCCTATTTGAACTAATCTGACACTGGGAACTTAAGGAAAAGTAGTATAATTTATTTTCTAAAGGTAAAAAAAAGAGATGAAGGTAAGATTGAAAAGAAGAACCCAGACGAAATAAATTTTCATATCATTTCTAAAACATATAAGGAACATTACAAATTGGCAATCGTGACATGGACGATGTATAACAATATAATGGTTATATAAAATTATCAGTAACTTCGGAGGATACCAAGCTGATAAGGAAAGTAGAAAACTTGTTTTTATTGAAAAAATAAAGTTTTAAAGATTGGATGAGAGAATTGTCATTAACAAGAATAGTTAGAGTAATGCAAAGCAATATATTAAATGGAAAAAAGTAATTGCTGAGACGATTAAATTTAAAATGCAGTAAAAAGTGAAGAGTATAACCTGGACTTTATTAAGAGTAAATTGGATCTTCTTATTACAAGAAATTTAATAGATCTATGTATCACGACGCCAGCACAGAAGATTATTACAATGTGTTAGTTTAGTGCATATATTATATGTGAATATCGACTGTGCGAATGATTTGTATAAATTTGGAAATAGGTACGGTTTTCTAGTGCTTATTAATATTTCTGAAGTGCTACATTGAAATAAAAATTAAATATCGTGTTCTCAATTACGAAGAACGTAATTAGATACTGAAAGAATAAAAAAAGTAAATGATGCAATTATAAGTGTACAAAGATACTAGTAAGTAACTTACCGGTTTGATTTAAAACACAACAGGAAGCAATAGGAAAGGATGTCTGAGTGAAGACATCATAGAAGACGAAAATAATTTGAATATGAGTAATATAGTAATAACTACAGCTTGACATTTTTGGAAGAGTCGCCAGATAGAGAGTAACGGTTAAGCAGAAAGAAACAAAGGAACAGATAGCAGTAACGATTTGTATATGCTCACGAATCAAGTGGAACACATGTTACGGCAAAATAAGAGAAATGGAAAACAACGAAGAAACTAGGATTAGATTTAGAATATGAAGGTTGGAATGTAAAAAAGCGTTAGTTTAAAGAAGTGTAGAACACCACCAGGGATGCAAGGAATATGACCTGAATTTTCAACTCTGATGGTGGGAAAGAGGAACATGAAGATCAACTGTTTGGTAAAAATAAGAGATGAAGGTAAGATGGTAAAGAAGAACCCAATGGAAGTATATTTTCACATTTCTAAAACAAAGAACCTTACAAAGTCTATTCACGGACAATGAAAAGCTAGGAAAATAAATCAAAAAAGTCTTCTACTTAAAATTGCTAGCACAAATAATTTAAGAATAAGGGTATGAACTATGCATTTTTTTAAATTTATTATATGCACCTATGTAAAATTGAGTTGCAAAGGTAACAGCCCAACATCAGTTCTTATTTAAGTATATCACTAGTATGTTCCATCTGAGCTAACATATTAGCTAGCAATCAATATGTTATGATCAAGACATTGTCAACTTCTTTGTACTCTTCTTGGGCATAATTTTAAGATGTAGCGATCATTAGAGGCAAGAGAGGGTTAGGGGAGGGGAACCAAGAACAGGAAATTTGGCGCACAGCCTTTTGAATAAACCATACAAACCCTTGCCTGAATTTCAGGAAACCATGGAAATCTGGTACTTGGATGGCCAAATGGGGAATTGAAATGCATGGTGTTAAAGAGATTCATCCTGTATAAGATTAAAGGAATTACTTGCAGAAAACAGACTGAAGAATTAGAACGCAAGGTTCTGAGGTAATTGTCTATGTTAAACTACACTCTACTGAAAACACACCACTCATATATACCAAGATGTAAACTGGTGTGCTGAAATAAACTAAATAAAACCAGGCAGCATAGATGACCAACATCCACACCATGACAAAACTGCAGAATTTCTGAGGCAATAAAATGACTATTTTTATATCTACTGCTTCAATATTTGTGAAGGTGGATGCATAAGAGTTATTGCACATACATACAACCATTTCAAGTACTCGATGTAATACCATTTCACCACATCCAAGTTGAAATGTTCCTGTATAAAGAGGTGTACACACTGCTTGCTAAACACTTATTCAGAGAAAAGAGCAATAATGTCAGAACAAATATTACGGTCTTAATGGCATAATGAATAGCCAAAAAAATTTAACATCTAACAACAACAAATAGGTAATAATAATTACTGAAGAATAAAAGGCATAAATGTGCAGGAATGTACAAATCTGCCATGTTTATTTCAGTAAAAATACAGAGTGACGTTTCGGAGCCTGCCTCTGGCTCCATCGAAAGACAAGAGTGTCTTTTCCCATATTTGTTTGATGTGTAAACTATAATTTACAATACAAACCATTTTCAGATGGCCGAACAATTCATTGCTACTACGTTTAAAACAAAAATGCAAAAAATTAATTTCCATTAATTTTTCAAGTTGTTGTTGTGTGTGTTTGTTGTTGTTGTGTGTGTGTGTTTTTTTTTTTTTTTTTTGTTACTGTACAGCTACAATAGACTACTTTCCCATTGCTATCACCAGTTAACCTGAACAGGGCAAATATCTAGAATTTGTGCATACTGCTAAGCTTCAAGTTGAAGGTGTATAAATTCCCTCGATTTCTCCAGAAGGATTTGTCCTTTCAGACAAACTTGGTACTCATGTTCCTTAGACAGCATTATTCTAGATATACCAGTCATAAAAGATAAATATGACATTCAAAATGTAGACATGTGCATAATGTTTACACTATCTTTAACACGGCGTGAGGAATTTCTGTATGAAACTTCAGGTCCAAGAGAAAATTTTCTATGAATGCCAATGTAACAATCTAATAATGTTTCTATCTACGAGATCAGCTGTGGAATGAAGAGATTAGCTGCAACTAGTTCCTTATTTGTGAGAGTTGTGGCCCTCCAAACTTTGGATAAACATCCATACAGTTTGAAAATCGCACAATACTTAATGTGTTTAGCTGTATATAACTAACAGTGTTGAAATTATTTTTGCTTTGAATCTATCCAAATATTTAAGAATTAAGCTTAAATTAAGAGAAAAAAATGCACGTTTAATGGGAAATAGCGATTTTTTTGTAAATTTAAGAACTTTTTTCTCATAGAAGTTGGATCGTTTTGTTAACCATGCCAATTTATACCCCTCACAGGGTAGGATTACTCAAACTTATTTATAGCCCATGATGAATCTGGTTCCTACAGCAGTTCCTTAAAATATCCCAAAATTAAAAATATTCACATTTTTAAGCAGCTGTTACTAAAAAAAAAAACCATTTTTTTACACACAAAAAATGGAAAATCTGGCTAAATAATGACCTAATAGCATCTTGCTGAATCATGGAGCCAGTTTGATGGATTTTTGCTTCGTATAGCAACATTTTTTTAAAAAAATGTTAAAAGATTTTGAATGTAAAAGTTTTACTGCATAAAGTTATTATAGATTTAAATTATTTTTGAAAGAACATACTGCTTTCGAACAGCCACTATTTGTCGTATTAACTAGAAAACTATTTCCGATATTTTATGGAGTGTTGAAGTTTATCAACACTATAAAATCCTTTACACTTAAATTGCTTAAAATAAGTAATCTTCAGCTTTACAGTACTCTTCACAATAGCAGTATTTTATTTATCTACAATTAAGTAAGTTCTATAAAATTTTAATAATATTTAATATTATACAATAACAATTATATTTATGCTAGACCAGTGTTTCCCAACCTTTTTTGGGTCATGTCCCACTTTCAACATTTTTTGCCCCCATACATAATTTTTAATAAAAAAAATTATTTGTTATTAAAGAAACTGATATAGGATGGTTTTTGAAAGAAAACACTTTAATATTATCATAAAACACAGGAAGTAAAATTAAAAAAACAATGAAATACTAAAATTCAAATGATTTATAATAAACATTTATTATGGCTATTTAGTGTCATACTTTTAAGAATTTGCTTTTTTGCTATATTTTGTAACCATATCTGGCATTGCGTTTAAATAACCCAAAGAGAAAGCGGTAAAGTCGTATCAAGTCAATTTCTAAATTGCCCCCCTAAAAAAACCAAATTGCCCCCCTGTGGGGCGTGGGCCCCACGTTGGGAAACACTGTGCTAGACAGTAAATCACTTTTTGCTCTTTGATTTTGCAAAGAATTGGTGTTATTTTGCCCGAAGAAACTCAGAGCTACCACTGACAAAATGATCAAACCTCATTCATTCCTTGATTTGCCTATAAAAAAGATTTTGCTGTTTTGGATGATAAACACAATACAGCAAATTTTTTGAGATCTTGAACTAATAAAAAAGAAATATCAAGTATCTGCCCATTGAAAATTAGAAGCGATATACATTTCAAATGGTGCTGCAAGCCACTTCAAAAACAAATACCAATTTCATGACTTTTATAAATATAATCAAAATATTTAAACTGAACTTGGGAAGTGTGTCTGGTGGTGTGGGTGGATTACTCAAACATTACAATTCAACCTTCAGATGAACCAGCACTGGCTATTAGAAATGTAGCTTCATTTGTTGATAGTCAGCAATGTACCACACTATTACTACTTAAAACAGAAAATGTTCACGCTTTTCAGTCATGTATACAAAAGGAATGGACCTATATAATCACTGCATTATAGGCTGGTTCAGAACTTTATTTGGCCAGAACAGTTGAGCACAATGTTCAGAAAATGCAATTAGTAATATAGAGACTTTAAAACAAAAATTTTCTATTAGTGATGTCTATGTAGGAGAGTTTGTAGGACGCATAAATGATAAGTGGTGGACTGGATGTATTAAAGAGTATTTCTTGAGCAGTTGATATCACAGTATCATTTGTGCACCCTCATGACACAAAAAAATTATAAAAAGGCTTCAATTACCAGAAGAATCTGGGTAAAGATGAATGTATAGTGCACATAATAATGTTTCGTTAAACGTAAAATATCTGTTAAGACTAAGTCAATGCGGCAGATTGAAAGTAGTTCTTTTTAAAAAATAATTTTAATCTATACTAACCTTATTCAATAAGACTATTACATCCATCTAAAAAAAAAAAAAAAAAATAATAATAAAAAAAAAAAAAAAACCACTAGTAACCATTTAAAATTAAAATCCACCAATAATGGATCCATGACAACATGCTGTTAGGGGAAGATTTTTTTATAATGCCTTTGCGCAAAATGTAAAAAATTTGGAATATTTAACGAGCTGCTGTATGAACCAGATTCATTGTAGGCTAGAAATAAATTTATGAGTAGCCCTACCCTACGAGATATAACAAAATGTTAAACTTTTTGCATGTGAAAAAATTCTTAAAATTACAAAAATCTTAATTTTCACATTAAATATGCAATTTTTAATTAATTTGTGCATAATTCTTTAATGTTATGATAAAGTCAATGTCCACTGCATCAAAACAAAAGTAATTTCAATGATCTCTCTTACATTTTAATTATACGCAATTAAGCAATACACTTCAGAGCTATTTACAGTGCTCATGACATTGATATATTACAACAAGATATCTCCAAGTTAGAGGTATGGTGTCAGTTAAATAAGTTACACCTTAATATAGAAAAATGTGCTTTCATGGTGTTTTCTCGACGTCTCAACCAGCTACCTGTTAATTGGTCAAAACGTGGGAACAGTCAATTGAGTTAAAGACTTGGGAGTGATAATCGATGACAGGCTTACCTTCTCAGAGCACATTAATTACATAACTCAGCGAGCATTTCGTGTCCTGGGTTTCATATGTAGAGCTGGTAAAGAATTCAAAAACGTTAATACATTGTTTCGACTTTTCTCTGCCTATGTCAAACCGTTACTTGATTATGGTAGTATTGTATGGTCACCCTTTACAGACCAGCAAATTAGCCGCGTCGAAAAAGTTCAACGCAAGTTTTGTAAGTTTCTATTACACTATTTTCATCGTGAAAACATGGAAGATGTGAGTGATGTATATCAACATTATAAGATTAACAGCTTGCAAAGTCAGAGGCAGTTGACTGACCTATGCTTCTACAAAGAATCAATGGACTTATTGATTCACCAGATGTACTCGAACAATTCCAATTTAATTGCTCTAGGGTAGACCTACGAACAAGACGACTGCTGGATACTGTAAAACCCAATAAAAATTATGTTGCTTCTGGGCCGTACCACAGGATAGTAAACCTGGTTAACCTATATGCAACCAACGTCAACTTCTTTGGAGGTTCTTATACTGGACTGATCAACATTAAAAGACTTTTGTGAATCACTTATTCATTATGTAGCTTGTATGTTGATAAATTTTATTTCAATATGTACAAAGCCGATTGGCGTTTAAATAAATAAATAAACTCCAAAACAAATGGATTTTTAGCCAAATTTTGGAGGACCATAACTGCCTTTTTTTGTTTAAATCCTTTTGGCATACTTCATAACTCCAACATGGTTATCTACTGTAACTTTTTTCAAAAAAATCATTTGGTCAACTGACACCCCAGTCTGATTGGAAATGGAATGGGTCTGTAGTAATTATACAGTGGAAGATGAGCTACAGGTTAATGGTAGCCATGATGAATGATGCAACATTTGCAGTTTCCCATGTTTCAATGACTTCTGGAAAAAAAAAAATGTGTATCATTTAGCTTTAACTGTTCTTCAATCCTCTAAAAGCAGGATTTCCCAAAGCGCTGTACGCAAGGGGTTCGGCAGTAGATTGTAGGGGGGGGGGGGGGGGTTTCATGATAAGATTTACATTATGGCAGACTAGCTCAAGCAACACATACAATGGTAAATATCACTCACTGCCAACAGTAGTGGAGCTAAAAAAAGTAAGTTTTTAAGACAGTGTGCCATTGTTAGGGAAATATAGGGGCACTAAGTTTGAGCACTCCACCTGGTCTCCTTAAAATTAGTCCAAATCAAATAGCATACCAACTGCTACTGAATGGAAAGACTAGAAGACCTGAAAAAAGAAAGCTCGAAAGGCACTCTGACGAGCAAGACCATCTTGGGAATCCATTCACACTGATAGAACTGGAAGCCACATTGCAGTCTTTGAAGATTAACAAAGCTGCAGGCTTAGATGACCTGAGAACAGAGCAAATTAAAATGTTTGGCCCAGCTACAAAGCAGTGGATCTTGAATTTAATGAATGCCTGCACCTCCAACTTACAGATCCCCAAGATCTGGCGGAAAGCCAAAGTTGAGGCACTGCTAAAGCCTGGAAAGGAACCAACAGATCCAAAAACTTCTGACCAGTTTCACTCCTTTGTCATTTATAGAAAGTCTTTGAGAGATTGATCCTCAATCGTATCTCAGAGTGTATTGACAAAATGCTTATAAAGGAACAGGCTGGTTTTTCGACCTGGTAGGTCATGCTGCGGCCAAATTCTTAACCTCACACAGTATATAGAGGATGGGTATGAAAGAGGACAGGTTACAGGTGTGGCATTCATCGATCTCACAGCGGCGTATGATATAGTCAACCACAAAATTTTGATAAGTAAGGTATATTCCATCACAAAAAGACTACCATCTTACACAAGTCATCCAGTGTTTACTACAAAACAGAAGGTTTTACATCACCCTCCACAATAAGAAGAGTCGATGGAGAACTCAGAAGAATGGCCTCCCTCAGGGTAGTGTGCTGGCCCCGCTCTTGTACAACATATATACAAATGATCAACCAATTATTCCTGGAACAAGAGCATTCATTTATGCTGAGGACACAGCAGTTGCAGCTCGAGGCACAACCTTTGAGGCGGTGGAGGTGAAGCTGACAACAGCTCTTGAAGATATGGCCAAATATTATGATGCTAATCACTTGAAGTCCAACCCTGGAAAAACACAGGTCTGTGCATTCCATCTGAGAAACAGAGAAGCCAGAAGGAAGTTGAACATCAACTGGAGGGGGGCAACAACTACTACACTGTGATACACCTAAATGTCTAGGAGTAAAGCTTGATCGATCTCTCACATTCAAAACCCATTGTGAGGATCTGAAACAAAGTATCCACCCAGAACAACATCATTCAGAAACTTACAAGTACCTCCTGGGGAGCACATCCAAATGTGCTTCGTACATCTGCCCTGGCACTTAGTTTCTCTGCAGCAGAATACTCAGCACCAGTTGGCAAAACTCTGCACATGCTAAGCAGGTTGATATAGCATTGAATGATACTGGTCGCATTGTAACAGGTTGCCTAGAACCAACTCCTATTAGTAAAATATACCAAATCATAGGTATAGCACCACCCGACATTCGTAGGAAAACAGCTGCAGAGGGGGAGAAGAGGAAACAAGAAACAGACCCCAGACACCCTTTTTTTGGACACGAACCTCAACCCAAAAGGCTGAAGTCAAGGAAGAGCTTCGTACAATCAACTACAGCCATAACATCTTTTACTGGAGCACGCCGTCTAGAACTATGTCGAAATTCGTTGCCTGAAGAACAGTGGAGGAACATCAAAGAGGCACCGGCAGCGGGATGTAATCAGCCATATGCTATATGGAAGGCTCTAAACAGATTAAGAACTGAAGTGTCCCGATGTAAATATAATATTAAAAAATGGGGGTACACTAATGACAACGATCTATGTGAATGTGGTGAGCTTCAGAACCCACAACATCTGATATGCAGGAATCTCCCTGAAACCTGCAATATCGACGACCTTTACGGGGCAAACGAGAAGGCCATCAAGATTGCGGAATTCTGGTCACATTCTATTTAATTGTGTTTATAGTTTAATATTAATTAATTAATGTTATTTGTTTTTTCAACTTGTTATGTCCTGGACACGAGAAATAAATAAATAAGTTTGAGAAACCCTGCTCTTAAACAATGATTGTGATACATCCAGTACAGCCAAAGAAACCGGCACAATTTTCTTGGAAGTGCTTCAAATCCAAGTTTAATTTCCTGTTACGATGTTAACAGATTTTGCATTTCCTCCGAAAATCTTTCGAGCATTTTCTCACTCCAATTGACAAGGTCCTGTTTTTGGTTACAGACAAATTATGTGGAATCCACCGGGAACACATCTTTTTCACAGCTAAACGTTCAAGCAAAATCTAATGTCCTGCAGCCTTCAATACATTAAGAATCTCACAGCAATCAACATGCTTTCCTCCCCATACTACACAGTATTTTTTTTTAACAACCGATTTTCGTCAACCTTCACGAAATTCATCACTGTCTGAAGCAAGACCAGGATGGAATTCTATAAACCAAATGTAAACACTTTTTCCGTGGTGCTTAGTTAAAAAAGGCTGAACAAAGTGATCCGAGACAGTTTTGAATTAGGCCTTTACTGAAAGCTTAAAGCAGGGGTGGTCAACCCAAATGATCTTGATGGCCACTTTGGAAATGCATCATAACTCCGCGGGCCGCATATAAAATGATATATCCCCATATTAGATTTAGACCCACTATAGACATTTTTTTGGAGTGAAACATTTTAACATAATGAGTTATTATTGTTGAGTTTACTATTATTCTTACATGTAAACATAGATAATATAATAATATTGATACTAAACGCACTTTTTAAAGAAATATATAACACTAAAAATGATATATAAAAAATCTTCCTTGTAGCGCCTGTATAAGGCGTTTTGTCACAAGCCAATAACTCCCTTCATACTTAACCAAAATCAATAAATGAGGTGTCATTTTATAGCTTGTGGTCTCCACTTTGATCACATTTTTAGAAACTAATTTTTCGGAATTCGGCTCTTAAATGGCAAAAATGTCAATACTTCTAAAATGATGTTTTTTGTGATACGATTTATTTATATCCCTGGATACCTATCTAAAATCGTATAATGAAGTATCATTTTAAAGCTTAAGATCTCTGCTTTGGTGACGTTAAAGGAATTTTTTGGAATTCGACCCTTCAAGGGCAAAATTACCATTATTCCCATAAAGTATTTTTTTCCCTCTAGAATTATTTATTTCCAATGATGCAACTCCACTCTCACATCATTTCCATTGATATCTAACCGAAATCAAGAAATATTTTAGAAATTAGGGTCTCCGCTTTTGTCAAATTAATTTTTTAAAAAAAGGAATTTTTCAATATTCAACCCTTAAGGGGAGGAAAGTGTTTTAAGAATTTTTTTCTAACTTAACCCTTAATGGGCAAAAATATCAGTATTTCAAACGTGTTTGTGTCTCAGGTAATTTATCTCCCTTAACAATTAAACAAAATTTATAAACGAGATATAATTTTAAAGACTGAGGTCTTCGTAAGGTCGGTTTCACTACACCATATTTTAAGAAACGAATTTTTCAAAATTCAACCCTTAAAGGGCAAAAGTATTAATATTTCTACAACACATTTTTCTGTCACAAGCCATTATCTCCCTTGATACCTAACCGAAATCGATAAAGAGGTACACATTTCAAGAAAGAACTTCTTCAAATTCAAATATCATTATTTCCAAAACTTTTTACCTCACTTGATGCCTAACCGAAATCGATAATTGAAGTATCATTTTTAAGACCAAGGTGTCCGCTTTGGTCACACATAAAAGAATTTTTTTTGGAATCAGACTCTTAAAAGGGTAAAAGTATCAATATTATTTCTATAACTTTTTTTTAATTGTGATCCATTTATCTCTGACACCTAACCAAAATTGATAAATGACAATGTTTCAAAGATTAGGTCTCCAATTAGGTAAAATCATAAATTAACAAAGAATTTTTCGGAATTTGATGGTTGAAGAGGTCGCACGTATGAGCCAGTTCAGAGTCAAGTACCTAGATTGCAGCAGGAGATATCACAGAGATGTCAATAAACTGTTTTTTAAACAATAAGTAGCTTTTCAGATATTTTTTCAGTTATGAAAACATTTTTTTGCACAGCAACCCATATCAAAGAAATGTCGATACGCTGTGTGTAGTTTTTTCAGGTTGGTTGTTTTCTGTTAAGGTCAGCGACAGCTTGTCGTACACAAAAAGTGTTTTAAATTTTCCTAAATGTTTAGTAATATGTTGCAAGTATTTTGATGTGTTCCTATTACAATAAACAAATATTTGTTACAAAAGTGCTGTCCTACTTTTCATTATATTACAAGCGCTCAACCTCACTATTGATCGTATTTTACACTGGTCGTCCTAGTTTTACAATAATATAAATGTCATATCTCAACAGTGCCTTGTAGTGGTTGTAACAACTTAAAAAGTGACCCTCGTTCTTCATTAATTTTGGAATAGTTTATTGTAGCTGTGCATTTAATATAAAAAAATTAAAATTCATATTTATATGCTGAATTGAATGCTCGCAGCTGTCATGGTTTGCTTATTTCGTAAATAAAACTAGTTCTACAGTTTACAAATATGCTGTGTGTATAAACATATTAGAACATCAAATAAATTGTTTGCATTCCAAACAAGTAAAATATGGACAAAAAAAGTTTGACTTGCACAACAGCTTATATGTCAATAAAATCTTTAATGTATTTTTCCGAATACCACTCCGATGAAAGGTTTTATTTAATTTTATAATGATCAATAAACTGTACGTTAGTACTTTGGAGTGAAACTGAAATGACTATCAATGCACGAATTATCATTATCAAAGTTTATGTGTGCTTTCCATAAACAAATGTCTTCAAAACCTGTTGAAATTAGACATCTAAATCAGCATTACTCAACCTAATCGAACCCAAGTACCAGTAAACTGACAAAAATAATTCTGGGGACCACTAACATACGAGTGAATCTTTTCATCACTGTGTATTATTAACCAACCCTACCAATGTGGTACTTGACATTAAAAAGAAAACTATGGAACTTTAAGTGAAAAACATAGTGAAAGTTGTAAGAATACCAAAAATCAACTGTTTGCTAGATAAGGGTTAAAACCATTTTCCATAAAACAATATCAGAAAAGTCACCCACACTCAAACGGCAATCGGAGCGTGTGATGTATCCCAGCAGGCACCAATATTCCTGCATATTAAACATTTGTCACCAACATAAAACTCTTATATTTAAAATTTTAAGTCAGTCTATCACTCAAGTTTGGTTACCAGTCTATAAAACAAATACTTGCAATGAAAGCTAGATTTACCAAAGGAAATGGCTCTAATTTGCCCGAAATTGAGGTATTGGTGCTGGGAAAGTTTCATTTTTTTAATTACTATTTTTGCACAGCAGAATTTCAGAATGTAAAAATGTCAATATAAAACAATGTGTAGCTGAAAAGTGCACATTGTCATATCATTAAGAAAAGTTATATAAGAATGAAGTCTTCCTTAGAATTTTATTTGAATGTTGGGCTTTAGACTAAGTTTAGAGGACTGATTTCAGAAACATAGTCTAGAAAGAATTGTTATAAGTTAAATATTGTTTCATAGGACCGATATTAGCAAAGGCACTAGTTTGGAAAATATAGCCCAATTGCTGTGCACATAAGGGGGCATCCATAAATTACGCGAGGTGTTTTTCCTTTTTCCGGACCCTCCCCCCCCCCTTTCTGGTCAGATCTGGTACGCACATTCTCAAATAATGCCTACAAAAAAAAAATATCCAAATGTGCCTCCGGAACCAGTGGTAACTCAATGGGCAACGTGGTATACTGTTTTACAATGAACATTTCAAGGCCATTAAAGGTGTAGTAAACGACTTTGATAGTGGAAAGGCTATGACAGTTTGTCAGTACAAGGAAGCATTTAACAATTCTAATACTAAAACCGTAGCTGTGATTAGCACTCATTTTTCCTACATACCTTCAAGTATTAAAAACCTTGAAACTCAAGGTTTGACACTGAAAATCTATTTAAAGAAAAAAATCCGCGTTGCCAGAGGTATTCCTGTGTAAACTTCAAGTGAAGTTTGAAAATATTTTGAATAACAACAGAGGTTTTGAACCTTTGTGACAAATTGATAGTTTTAGTAATAGCACGAGAGAACTTTTTCCAGGAACAATGACTGCTAACACAGCACCCAATTTCAAAAACTGCCCAGTTATACCAGTGAATGTGGAACAGTCCATATCCACTTACAGAATTTTTTTTGAGGGATTGATGAAGCAATCTTACTATTGAATATTTGGAACAGTTTACATTTACAAAAGTAAAAAGGCAGTTTCCTGTCATGCTTGCCTTTGCTATGACTATAAACAATTCACAAGCTCAAACATTCGACAAGGTTGGACTTTAACTCTCTGAGCCTGTTTCCAGTCATGGATAACTTTATGAGAGTTTTTCCAGGGTGCGACGGTCAGGTGAAGTTAAAGTACAAATCATCAATAATGATCGCCATGGTAAACTTCTAAACAATTGTAACAGTTTGTCACAATTGGGCAAATTAGAGACGTTTGATTTGGTAAATCCACCTTCCATTGCAGATATCTACTATATAATTTCGCAAGCTCATCCACTCACCTCGATAGTTATTGGCTGAAAAATGGTGACGTCATTAGCCAGCCTTCGCTTGCAAAACAGCGACCAGAGATACCATTAGAAGAAATTCGAGGATATGTCCACAATTTAATACCTAAGCACCAAATTAAGTTTGATTTTGATAGCATTTCATAGTTAAAAAAAAACATACCAATTAACTTTACTGTTAAAAAAACATGGAACTACTTTCCAGGAAGATGTCGACTTTATAACCAAAGTTTATACACGTGCTAGCTATTAAATGATCGCTAAGCTTACTTTTTATATAGATTTAAAGGATATTGACTACATAAATGCGATGTTAAACACATTAATTCACTTGATTTTTGCCTTTAGCTGCAGCGTTTAGTATTTAAAACACGTGAATAAAATATTTTCTTCCTCTATTTATTTGAAGAAAAGACAACACTTAACAACGATATTCCTGCCGTTAATGAACAGCAACCAGAAATTGTAGAATATGCAGTGTTTAATACCTAAGCAACTGAAAACGTGGGACTACATTTCAGTAACATGTCTGACTTGAAGAAACTTTAATTACTATGAAATGAGCAAGCATTCAACTAAGATTTTAATATACATTTAAATCATCGAGGATATGACTACTTATACGCGATGTGAAACACTTTAATTCAGTTAATTTTTTAGCTTCTTAGCTACAGCATTTAGTATTAACAACACGTAAATATAATATTCTCTTCCATTTCTTATTTGAAGAAAATACAGTGCATACTTTATTTAACCAATCTAAAACAAAAAACAGCTTTTCATTTATTTACCGTAATTTGGGGAAATATTGACACCAGAAGATGTTAATTTTTCTGAAAGGGCCATTTTATGTCCAAACAATGATGATGTTTATGAAATTAATGAACGAATTTTGGACATTCTTGAAGGTGAAAGCGTTGCCTACTTCAGACTATCGAAGATCAAAAGAACTAAGACACAGAAATTTATCCCATATTTTAATAATCTACGGCATTCAGGAACGCCACTACATCAACTGAGACTAAAACTTGGAGCAATTGTCATGCTACTGCGGAATCTTAACACAAAATGAGGCCTGTGCAGTGTGCAATGGCACTCTGCTTGATTGTAAAAGACTTTAAACCAAATTTGATTTTTGCTAAAGTTCTTACTGGATCTGCAAAAGGAAATTCAGTATACATTCCGCGTATTAATCTTGCTCCAAGCAATTCTGACCCATTCATTCTGAAACAAAGTCAGTTTCCTGTCATGCTTGCCTTTGCTATGACTATAAACAATTCACAAGCTCAAACATTCGACAAGGTTCTGAGCCTGTTTCCTGTCATGTATAACTTTGAGAGTTTTTCCAGGGTGCGACAGTCAGGTGATGTTTAAGTACCAATCATCAATAATGATCACCATGGTAAACTTCTAAAAAATTGTAACAAAGTTTTTACAAAGAATATCGTCTACAAGGAGGTACTGGAGTGACTAATCGAGCTACTTCTGTACCAAATAAATGACAATTTCCAAAGAACAATAAATTTCTGTAAGGTTGGTAATCCGTAATGTATTCACTTTGTTTGTAGTTAAGTAAACCACCGCTGTAGTAATGGGGTTAAGCAACATGAGTTAAATAACATGTTATCGTGTAGTAACACACTGGAAAAGCATCATATAGTAAGGCCGCATCTGTCGGCACAAATCTGTATTTACCTATCTAACACCACTCACATTAAAAAGAAATTTTTCAAATTTAGCAAAGAACTTTTGGAGTCAAATAAAACTATTTCAGCCAGTTCCAGTCAAAGAGACCTCGACATTTGAAACAATTATACGAAAGTGCGATCGTCTTTGTCCATGTTGAATACGTCTATTATTATACTTTGAGTTCATCACGCAAAATACATTTTATTCAATCTAAACGGTGAAACACAGGTCAAGTTCATATTTACCAGGTCAGGTAAACCTATCATAATCTTTGACCCTAAAAACTAACTATTCTAGACCCATGACGATATGCAAAAAACAGTCACGGGCTTACAGTAGTTTGTTGAATTGGTAACCAGAAATAAGTAATGGACCGACTTGAAACACTAAGTATATGATGTACAGACTGTCAACACAACATATGCAGCAAAACTGCAGCACACTGAGAAATAACATCACACAAGCCGATTGGTGTTTTGAGTCCTGTGACTTTTTTTAAATTACAAATATTTTTGTTACTCTTATCAAATTAAAGCCATTTTTTTTGTATTCTTACAATTTACCATTTTAATTAAAGATTGACAGTTTTCTTTTTAGTGTTAAGTACCCTACTGCCTTTCTGGTTTGAAATTTTTTTTCACATTCCTTTGATGAAATATTTAACAAAAATTGACAAGAGTTAACATTAGTGATTGTCAGCAGCAGCAATGCCTTGTCAAACTAAGAAGCTTTGCAACCTCAATAGTGACTGAAATGTGAAATACTTCCAAATGAGCCCTAGTACCATGTTTACATGTACAGTACTATTGTTACTATAACATAACTTTGTATCTCATATGTGTGCATGCATATTAACCAAATACACAAATGCAGAAAATAATCAGTGAATTGCTAGCATAATGAGTAGTTTACTATAATCATTGAAAGGATTTGAAATACATAAAAGTGAATGGGTGAGGGAATTTGCTCTCAAATATTTAAGATAAATTAATAAGAAAGGAGTCAACAGCTGACTAGGGAAATTGTCACTGGAGCATGCAATCCATCACAAAATTACAGTAAGTGTTGCTACTGTGTTCATTCACAAGGTCTTCAATACAGTATGACATGTCAGGTATAACAATCCAATACCAAACATCCTAGCAAGCTCTTGTTATGAGAAATTCCAAATTAAAAATATTACATGCTTGATATATGTAGAGAAGGAAGGGAAAATTACGTATTCATGCAGTTTAAATAGCCCTGCAGCATACTAAGTGTTTAATTTCCACTTTGAGAAAACATTCATAAATTCTATATGTAATAATTTTTGCTACCATTTGGTGTTTGTAGCATTACTAATTCATTTTTACTAAAATTCACTGCATTAATTTGAATTTCTTCAAATTATCCACAAAGTTTGACAATAAGAGTCATGGAAACATTAAAAAACAATTGCTCACGCATCAGAAAAATTGAAAAAAAAGAGATACCTTTAACATGTAAGAACACATTTAATAAAAATGTTCACGAGGTGATCTTTTGAATACTTAGTGCTTGAATAATTCAGCGATTTCATGACTTTTCCTACATATCAAAAAATGGTACTAATCTCTTCAAATTTAGATTAACTGGCTGAGTAATGTATTCTCTGCGATCTCCGCTCATATTTTACCAATAAAATGGAGAAATGCGAGGTAGCTACACTACTGTGAAATGTTGCCTTCCTGCAAAAATACCACATACCTACAGTATAGAGATTATAAGCAACACTGTCTTGTATTCTTCCTAGCAGCAGTGGTTAGGTCGAAATGTAGCCAGTGTCAAAAGAAATATTTTGTAAAAGCCATTTGGAAAACACTTTCCACCTTGAAATGCTGTATCTGTACACAATGGAAACAAATCTCAATTCAACATGACGATGTATCTATTATTACACTGAAAAATAATTTGTATATATAAATACTTGCAACATTTCACAACAGAGAAGCTGAAATGCCAACACATGAAAACAACGAAATTAACTAACATGCAAGAGATTTGTATTAATTTTGGAGCTCTGTTGTAATTTCAGTTATGTGACTGTCAAGCTTGGCATTTTTAAATCAATAATCATAAAATATGAATGGGAAACAGATAATACATTTTGAAACAATACAAATTTCTAGAATTTTTTGGAGTCGTGCAATCCCCAACAATCCAGATTAAAATGAATTACCACAACAGTATTAGATACTTTACACTTTAAATGCAAAGTAATTCCCATGGAAGTCAATCTCACAAAACTAGAAGTTATCTTTTTGATTGCTCACTACTTGTTAAACCCCTACTTGGAAAATTCGTACACAGCCTACAGAGGAACAAGCTTAAGAACAATGTTAGTTTGGTATTTGTTCTCTATTAAATAACCTGTAAATACAATGTAAAAACTCTTATAAATAAGTGTTAGAACACTTCAGCCTAAATCAGACAAATGTTACAAATGTTTTCAAACAGTTCAACTTGCGAAGGGCAAAATGCCAGCAAGAGGTTCAAATGAAATTTTACTTTCAAGGCTTAATTAGCTTTGATGTGATTTCGGCTACTGTGCAAAGTACGGCCAGTAGAAAAGAAATCTTATTTTAGGATGAAAATGCGATTAATGCACTCCTTAGGCATAAGTAATAAAAAATGTAAGCAAAGTTGACAAAATGGGTAGGAGAGAAGCAATACAATGTAAATCGTCTGGTTACGTGTGGCATAAGTCGATAAGAAACAGCCATTACCGTGAATGTGCTTTTCCGCATGCAGTACAAATGTTGATTTTCAAGGAGCTGTATTAGTGGAGGGTGTGGTTAGGTTGAAATGCATCCTGGATCATAATTACTACTATTATTCCATAGAGCATCACCGATTTCAAGTGAATAAGGTGGCTGCCATATCGAATAATGATGTCACAGGCAGCTGGAGATATCTATTGCTGCTAAGTCAGCGATGTGCCAAATCTTGTTATACAATATATACATAGGTTGAATGGCAGCCTGGACCAGAATGAATACCAATATTCCATGATGGTTAGTGGATTTTGAGTAAAGAAAACAGCTGCCACAGCAAATTCCGACTATAAAAACGCCACAGTTGCTCAAGGTGTCTATTAACACATGCAGTAATGTGTGTAATCATGTTTCAGTGCGAAACAACTTTGTTACATATTTTACAGCTTTCGGGTACACTTTTCCTTAAAGAATAAGTGCCAAGGAAGCAGCTAGCCATATTTTCAACCCAAATTAACAGTTTTTTTGGCCGTACTTTGCACAGTAACTGATTTTTTTACCAGTTAATTCTTACTTAGCGCACTTCGACAGTGCTCGGACTTCATAAAGTAATTCTTTCAGATCTATCACTGTTACAAGTTTGTATTCTGACACTATTGGAGATAAAAACAAACATAAGGAGCACAACCAGAAGTGAATAATACCACATTTTGTATGGTGGTACTGCAGATGAAAAAGTTTTACCAATAACCAGCAAAGCTGCACAATAGTAATGGTAATTGTAATTGATGCCATCCATTCTTAGGATTGTACATTACAGTTTATTTGTTAACATTTTCAACGTTGGTGGTTACGGATTTATTGCGTTGTATACAGTATTAATAGCATTTGAGATTGCAAGTGCAAATATGGCATAAATTGATCGCTTACCATTTAACATGGTTTTTGATGTGAAATTTATACAGTATTTATATAAATGAACAAATTTTTTTCCAGTGTTCTATATTTTTCATGGGAAACAAAGTTAAAACACAATTTTATGACCACTGTACTCTCAGTGCGTTAATGTTAGATCACAATACCGGTACCATATAAACACAAATTGCCACTGTTAATTCAATACACGGGCAACTTCAATTTCATACGTTAATCCCTTGCCATACTTTGAAGAGTCTGACTACTGATAATTTTGGGCCAAACATGGATATCACGAGTCAGACTCGTGGAAACAAATGCAGACCAAACAAACATCATGGGTGAGACTCGTGGACCTACTTTGGACCAAAACATGAACCACAATGTTTTCAAAAGTACCATAGCATGTTGGACTACTATGTTTAGAGAGTTGTTAGCACTTTGCTATTAGATATTCGTGCAAGGGGAGCATTTATTCTTGTAATTAAATTTTTTTGTTGGAATATTTACTTTTAGCCGTCTCATTATTATATTACTTCTGAAGACACCCAGGAAGATTAAAATTTCTATTAAAAGCATTGCTCATGTATAGTTTTGAAATTGTTATTTCTTGTCCATTATGCAGGATTTATAGTACTAATATGTTGAAGTATTGATTAAGATATTGTATAAAAATATGTATATAAAAAGGAATAAGGATTAAATTAATGACATCCACGAACAGTATCGCGTTTATTGCTATGTAACAGGTATCCCCACGTCTGCTTTTATTGCGATTGTCTCGCGCATCACCCTGCCCATCTAGCGCACATCCCCAACCGCTTGGGCACGGATTTCGTCGAGCTAAATAGTACGGCAAGGGGTTGATTAAGATAAAAATTATTTACATAATATCAATGAATAAGATTTACTGCTTCTAGTCATTATTTTTAGTTTAAAAAGTTGTGCAAGACATTGAGACATTAATTCTCAAAACAAATCTGATAAATTTTGAAATTAAAGCGATTTGATTTTCTCTTTGAGTGACGACTTGCATTATCCATTACAAGAACACGCCCTTCCTCCAGACTCTTAAGTTAGAAAACCATTCTCTGAACACTTCACTACCGATTTCTTGGTGATCGTTGCCAGAACATTTAGACTGAAACACTAAACCAACCCCTTCAATGAATCCACGAGTTGCTGACCCAGCATGACAAACGATTAATCGAGAGCCTTTACCTACAGGAACCCTGTGGCCACCATTTCCGTTTAGTGTTGCTGAATAAACTTCCTTGCATGATTTTGATTTACCCACGTCTCATCAAGGTAGGCGATAGATCGAAGAGGATGGTCTTTCTTTAAATTCTGCATTTTTCTTTAAAATTGGGAGTATGCTGCAACATCTGACCTTTCCATCTGAAAACGTATGCCATCATTACATTTTCTATCTGAAGTAGTGTCTCTAGTAACTTATTAAGAGAAGTGACACCTCCAGTGCAGTTAATTTTCTCTTTCAGTATACCACTAATTTCCTTATGGTAGTTAGGATGTTCGCCTCTGTCAAAATTTTTAGTACAGAACGTCGAATGATATCTTTCCAGAAGTCATTCATCTCCATGACCAGTTTTTCAGGGTGAATGTTTTTCTTTGGAGAAGAAAAGGGCATCCCTGGAACATTCAGCATGGCTTTGCCACACACACGCTGCACTGTTTGTAAAAATACACCACAAGCCTCCGCTCAAATTTTTGGTGGTTCCCTAAAAAGTATATAAACTTTTCAGTTCTCTAGAGCCTTAAAATTTTGTTTTTGACTGTAGATATTCCACTTATTGCATTTTTCAATGATGTATTGGTTTTTTTTTCAGTCATCAATCTTTCGACTGGTTTGATGCAATCCTCCATCCTTCCTATCTTGTGCTAACCTCTTCATCTCCACATATCCCTTGCAACCCACATCCTCAATTATCTGCTTCATATATTCTAATCTCTGTCTTCTTTCTGTAAGCTTCTTCTACAAACTTCTTTCCTCACCCAAAACACTTTCAATTCACACTTTGTCCATTTAATTTTCAGCATTCTTGTGTCATACCACATTTCAAATGCTTCAATTTTCCTTCTTTCTGGTATTCGCGAAGTCCATGTTTCGCTGCAATAAAGTGCTGTGCTCCACACGGAAAACTTCTAATTCCTACAACAATATTTGAAACTAAAAGATTACTCTTTTCCATGAAGGTTTCTTTTTGCTAGTGCTATTCTGCTTTTAACATCATTCTTGCTTCGGCCATTTGGTGTAATTTTGCTTCCCAAGTAGCAGAATTCACTTCTCCTATGCATCCGATCCTATTTTTATATTTAATCCACTGTGATTGGTATCATTTCTGCTACATTTCATCACTTTTGTCTTGCTTTGATTTATACTCGGTCCAAAATCATCCTTCAGTAGTTTGTTAATGATACTCAGTAACTCCTCAATATCCTCAGCAGAAACACAAAAATACTGTGTTGTATGACAATGCCTCCTGGCTGCCTGTAGGTAGCAGTCTGCTCAGAGGGGAAGGTATTGGCAGGAGGTGGTGAGGCACGTGGCAAGGGTAATACGACCTTGACGCACCAGTTGAGAGTGAACACTGTACGAGTTAAAATGTGGCCTGAACCAGGTGTATAATTTCATAAAAGCCATTGAAATGTATTTCTCTACAGCGAAAGCACTCCATCACAATCGATTCAACATCATGAGGCATATTCATCACTGAGTGGTAGAAAATATTTGGGTAATATCTAGAATGGGATACCACTGCAATCACTTACCGCTTCACAATGTTAACACTTCCGGATGGAGAAAGTATGACATCATTACGTTGGTGAATGTGACGTATAAGTTCCGCGCGCTGCTTTAAAGGTCACTAACGGGGCCTTCCACGGAAAGTAGTCCATCACTAATGTCTCATATCGTGAAAATGTTAATTTTTCACCAATAAAACTGGAATAAATTCAATAGCGATGAGGTTTTGATGCAGCGTGGACCACGCTGAAACGTATCCAACACCTTACTGCAGATACCTAATTTATATGTTGTATCTATCGCTGTTACTGTCATTTACGTCTTAATGCAGCCTGACCATTGTGAGATGTAACCGTCACACACTATATTGCTGATATCCAATTTCCAAACTGAACACCTCCGTTAGTTTTGTCCAGGTTGTGTTACAAACTAATATTTTATTTTTTATGAATGATTCCAATAGAAATTTCAGCCACGCAAGGAAATATAGATGAACGGAATAAAAAAAAATCAATGAAATTGTGACTAATAACGTTAACATTAAAGGTAGGCCTACCAATGTTATGGAACATTACCAATGAATGATATGAATTATCAGCTTGGAATATTGTTGATATTTTAACAATATTATTAACTGTGCAAGTAAAAAGTTTCTCTAACTTTTTCAATCCGTAAATGTTTTTTGTAAGTACTATTGGTTACCTTCTATGGCCTAACTGGTATTCACAAATCGATCTAAGGCTGAACACGTCGCACACAGAAACATAGTCCATCCAGAAGTGTTTACATTGCAACGCGGCAAGTGATTGCAGCGGTATCCCAATCTAGACATTACCCAAATATTTCCCTAATGTTCATTTATTGTGACTTTTTGCAACTGAGATAAGTTGAAATTTCATGAACACACAGTTTAGTTTTCTTCACTAATACTTGTAGCTATGCATATAATTTTGGGTATCTGGATATACAAATATACGGAAGAGTTAAGGGGTGGAAGGGGACAGTCTCAACCTGCCAGAAACTGGTAGTGAAATTTGTTTTAACTGCTTCCTTAAAATGTTCTTTTCACATTCTGATTTTTTTTTCTTTTTCTAAAAGTCACCACGAATTAAATTAAAAATGCCAAAATATGAGACGCTACTCAACCGCGAAATGTTAGCAGCACTGAAAAAAAATGGCAAAAATTATCGAGAAAGGCATAATAACAGGTTCATTTTGTCACAGTGGTCATGGTTAGGTTGAAATTCAGCATGGACCAAGAGTAAAAAGTTCACGCGAAATTTATTCTGTGGCATCAATCTCAGAAACTGTGCATTTGTTTCCAGTGGAAGCAATCTCTTGTCTCAGAATGCTTGTATTAATTCTAAACTGGCAAGCCTTGTTGTACCTACTGCATCTTGAATAAATATTTTCTACCAGTTAATTTTGTGCGACAAACTGACTGAAGCTAAAACTGCTTTTGCAGCACCAGTGGCATTTCAGCATTTTTAATTTGATTCGTAGCAACTTTTCGGAAAAAGGAGAGCGCAAAACATGAAGAGGACATTATAAGGAACCAGTTAAAGTGAATTTTAACAGGTCAGGTCAGTACCAGTTTCAGGCAGGTAGAGAATGTCCCCCCCCCTCTTCCAGTTATCACAGATAACAGACCTATGGCAAATTTTTAATATAAACAACATAGGGTCAACCGGGGCTATTTTGATACAAAAAAAAAATCAAACTTTTAATCTTACCTCTTAAACAAGGGTTTACTGTTGTAAAATATGCAATATGTAATTTCTGCGATTTATTTATTTATAAATGGTCTAAGAGTGTGCCCAAGATGGGGAAAAAAATAAAAACTCTTATCATATTAACCCCAGCCTGTGGGACTAATATGATACAGGTATGGGGCTATTGTGATAGTGTGTTAATACAGTTGCTATTAGATACACAGAAATAAAAGGGCTTGAGTGATACACCATAGAGGCTAATGTATCACCCCCATTTTTTCAATTTTTTTATCTTTACTAGAAATCAAGTTATGGATTTTATTAATTATTTTCAACACCAATTCCTAAAAATGTCGCACTATTTATAATGGTAAAAATATAAAAAATAGACTATGAGGGAAAATAAAGACCAACAAAATTATTTAGAACTACTTTATGAACTTTACAAATCAAAAAACAATACAAAAGTGAAAAATATGACAGAATAAATGTTTTAATTTTCGCCTTAGTTATTTCACAACTTTTCAACTGTGTCAAATTAATTTCATTTAACTCCTTCAGTGGCAGGAAATAAATAGGTTATTTTTCTTTTATAAATTGCTGTTGGAAAAGGCAAAACTGCAATTATATCCACGATATATATAAATAAAATGTTATTTTCCTTACAGTAAAAGTCAGAGTGAACGTCATTGCAGCTTCAAAGCCCTTGTACCGTAATGTCGCCTCCGTCATCTACACTATTTATTTGGCACTCAACCTTAAAATGTGTCGAGTTTGTAGGCCCTCCTTTATCAAAACAGTCTTGATAGATTTGAGTTATGTATACAACAGGTTCTACTGCTGGCAGTTCTATCATTACCGTGGCGCCAAAATCTGATGATGAATTCTTGTAGAACTCGACGAAAAAAATTGAAAATCAACATTGAAGTTTTTTGATATCTCGCTTGGTTTTCGAGATATAGCATGTTAAATATCAGTCATAAGTATAGTTCCTTCTGCTTTTGGTGTTTTTTCTTCTGGTCCAGTCCGTATTTCAACCTAGCAACAATCACTAGGAAGAAAATAAAACACCTATAATGCATTACCACCCTGTAGATATGGTGGTTTATGGTGAAAAAAAATTTCTGGTCCAGGCCGGATCTCACCCTAACCACCTCACTTTTGAGTTACAATATGTCGAGAACTAAGCGAGATATCAAAAAACTTTATTGTTTACCTTCAATTTGTCTCGTTGAGTTCTATAAGAATCAATCATCAGATTGTGCCGCCACGGTAATGACAGAATCCCCCTACTGCTTCTTGTTCCATATTCATCACGATACTTTCTAATGACTTGTCCAAGAGTTTAGTAATTGATACATGGCCTTTATCACAGCAATCATCTACAAAAGAACTCTTAGTTTTAAAATGCATAGTTTCTTTTTCCAATCTGACACAATTAGAGTTTATATTATCATTTGCTTATCTTCATTACTGTCAATATTATTTCCTCTTTCATAAATCTTTTGCTTTAGGCCCACATTTTTCAGGGATTCCCTTCATTCATTTTACAGTTTGTGCACTATCGTAAATTTATATTTAAAGGACAGGTTACACAATTTGAATACTTACAACTGTATCATAATAGCCCAACTATGTGTATCAATAGCCCCATGATGTGTATCACATTAGCCCCACAAGTTTTAAAGGTTATATATAAAAAAAAGAAGGTAGAAAAGGTCTTAACGTGTCAAATAATAGCTCATTTCATTCTGAATGTGGTTAATTAATAAACATAAGCTTATCACTACACAAACAGAAGTTTCCAATTTGCGTAGGAATGTTTTTCAGGGGAAAAAAAGGTTTAATCCTAGACTGCGATTCCGCCACTGACCGGCGTTGACGTGACGTTTTGACGTATTCGCTGTCGACTACCAACATAATTAGGTTTATTCCTTTTAGTGCTATTGTGACAGAGCGTAGCGAGGTCACAATAATTTAAAACTGTACAATATCAAGCAAAACTGATATCCCGAAGGTGAATCAGATACAGGCGGCCGCTGGTAAGTGGCCGCAGATGTCCGATAACACAACCAGATGTTCAGTGTTTGATGTGTTATCGGATTTCTGCGGCCGGTCACAATAATAAATTATCTTTATGTTGGTACATCGACAGCGAATACCTCAAAACGTCAATATGACGTCACATCAACGCCAGTCAGTGGCGGAATCGCAGTCTGGGATTAAACCAAAAAAGGTTAGTTTAAAGTTTTATTTATTTTTTACCCTTATATTTCAAATTACATTTATATTTGTTATGTAGGTCAACAGAGTAATAAATAAAGTAGGGAAATATTATTTTTTCAAGAGTTTAGGCATCAACGAAATTTCTTTTATTAAACCGCATCACATTAGCCTCAATTTGAGTATCAAATTAGCCCCGGCTGACCCTATTTAGTTTGTCCTAAACAGGAATGAAACATTTTCCATGCAGTCAGTAACGTTTGTAGCGCAATTTGTAACACCGCCATTGCCAATCAGCTGAAAGTAATGGTATCGGTATCATGACCTAGAATTAACCCCCTTCACCTTCAGGTGAAGAGAAAGTAAGGTGTAATGAACTATGGCCATATTAGAAAGTCTGATTAAGAGATCGATAAACCATCAACAAATGCCCTCCAGGCATGAAATATGGTGCACACATTCCTTAGGCGGTACTAAAAAGTGTGGGAGGAAGCCTCGAAGTAAGTAAAAATCACTCAAAAATGTAGCTAGATGCAGACGTGTTATTACGTTACCTAGCCGTATAACAATGTCTACTTGAAAATACTTCTTGCAACCGAATACGGCAGTATTTTGAAGTCATTAGTGAATGATGTAACATAATCTTAATCTCCAGTATACCCAAATTATTTATATCTACCATGTCTTGGGACAAATGACCTTTCAATGTAAAGGTTTGGCCACCATACGATATATGTCAGCATACATATTACTATCACAACATATCCACTATGCTGCAGATTTTGCACTTGAGTACCTACAATTTGAATACAGAAGTCAATATTTGGCTATGTTGCACATGCCGTGACTGCCACTTTTATAGCGCCCAGACTGTACAATAACATAGTTAATGTGATCGCCACTAGGTAGTATAACCATCGACCGAATCTTTACAAAGTTTAAATGGGTACGAAATGAGGTTGAATATTGTATGATTGGAACATTAAAACATCAATTCATACCGCAATAGTATAGAATTAGATACTCACAGATATCCGCAAAACAAGGTCATCCTTGGGGGAGCGCAAGATGTTCTTCACCTTCGGTGGTGGCAGGAAAATGGTCTTGATTCCACTTTTTGCTAGAATCCGTCCTATCTTGGACGTTGTGGCGCCAGAGTACGGCAGGAAGGCGAGACGATCAGGTGGCTCTTTCTTGGTGTTGTTGATACTACGTGTCGGCTCTCGGAATGCCTGTCTTATCTGATAATCATTGTACCCGTTGCGTCGAAAGGTCTGACGCAGATGACTCAATTCATCGGGTAGACTGTCCGAATCGCATATCGCTCGCGCCCTATGTACAAGCGTGCTGAGTACCGTCTTGCGCTGTGCCGGATGGTGATGGCTACGCGCGTTCAGGTATAGGTCTGTGTGCGTAGGTTTTCTGTACACAGAATGTCCCAGAGACCCGTCAGGTTTCCTTTCTATTAGAATGTCTAAGAAAGGCAGCCGGCCTTCTTCCACCTCCATCGTAAACTTGATGTTTTCGTTTCTGCTGTTAAGATGATGGAGAAAGGCTTCAAGGTTGTCTCTGCCGTGTTGCCAGACCACAAAGGTATCATCTACGTATCGGAAGAAAGCGGTGGGCTTCATAGGAGCGCTTGCTAGTGCCTTGTCTTCAAAGTTCTCCATGAAGAAATCAGCAATAACTGGCGATAAAGGACTGCCCATGGCCACTCCATCAACCTGTTCGCAATACTCCCCGTCATACAAGAAATACGAGGATTGGAGTGTGTGCCGGAATAACTCCAATATGGCAGGCTCAAAATGCTGTTCCAGTAGACACAGAGTGTCAGTGAGAGGGACCCTAGTGAACAGTGACACCACATCGAAACTCACTAATAAACCTTGTTTTGCGGACACCTGGGGTATATAGCATTAGTTGCGAGTGTGGAAAGAGCTACATTGGCCAGACGGTGCGGTGTGTTCACCAACGTTGCCTAGAACATGCACGACACGTTCGTCTGGGGCAGAAAGAAAAGTCTGCGGTGGCGGAACACAGTCTAGAACATGGCCATGGTTTTGATTTCGAAAATACCAGAGTACTGGCGCATACTGGTAGCTTCTGGAATAGCATCCTTACAGAAGCAGTAGAAATTCGTCTCGCGTCTAACCTCGTCAACCGCGACAGCGGGTACCAGCTGAGTGAAGCCTGGACGCCAATCATCAATACTATACGTCGACAGCGCGACCGAGACGCATTACACGGTGCGTCCAGATCAACGGAAAGTTCGGTAGTAATATAAGCGAGCAATTTGTTGCTCTGGCATTAATGATCAGCTTATGGGTAAGTTTTTGCCTTCTGACTTTTCCTTCTACCGAACGATGAGTTACTACGAGGCAGGACCCCGGCTACCATTGGTTACAAATCTGACCAATCACGTGGCAGCATGGCTCAATATGAGGCCCGCAACGGATTTGTGTTGACCCATCAGTTGGACAAACAATTTATCGTGAAGGCTTTGTTTTCGGATATTTTCTTCGAAGGAGCGGTGATTTTAAGCCCATCCGCTATATGTCATGTGAAAAAGGACATCAAATCTAGCCGTAACTCCACCTTGGCATCGATTCAAGCCGCATCGAGATTTGACCCCTGCTACGACTGGTTCCACAGCCGACCAATCAGAGGTTAGCAGCGGGAATCTGGTCTAGCTCAGCAGCTTCGCATGTTCCTGACCTCAATTCACCGGAAGATGGCGCCAACGATTCAGAGTGCCGAAATATTGTGTGACTATTATAACACTTCTATAACTCGGCTAGTCACCCGAGAGCATTACTTGTATTGTCAACGCCGAGAAAGACTTCGTAACTGTTCTCTGTAGTTTTGCTGAACATAGTTCTGCATAATGACATCTAGTGGTTGCAAATTTTGTCCGTTCTTAATTTTGGGTCTGAAAAGACTCGTTATTTGTGACTCTGAAAAGAGCCATTTTTGTAGATGTTTGCTGAATGGTGCAAAAGGTTGGGGGGAAATACTAAAATGGGAACAGATATTTGGTGAAGAACGATTTGGTCGGCTGATGCAAATGATTTCATGAAAGAGTATTGCTCCCAAAGACACGATATAAAATTTGGGAACGAATGCCTTGATCCAAAGTGGTTTCGCCACAAACTCCTCCATACATGTAGCAAACAGTTCTTCAGAAGTTCCATACTGAAATTTTAACTTCCGTTTCATTTTTGACCATAGACTTTCAAAACCTTGCGTGTGAACTTCGTGACTGTCTGGATCCACAAAGTTTTCTTTGTGTATCACGAAATCGTGGGCATATATCCCGCCATCAATGTTCGCCAGGTTTTTGTATGACAGAAAAACATTCTTATGTACAGTCACTTCATTTCGTACCCATATAAACTTCGTAAAATTGCAGTCTACCACTGCCTGGGTTCTATCTTTTATGATTACATTTTACCTTGAAATTTAACATTCTTCTTTTAAAACTTTATTATCACATTATATTTAACCAGTGCTGTCGGCCACTTGGCTTTGTATATCCGTAGACAGCCGCTAAAATTTCCGTACATTTGGTACAAAAATCCGGAGACTCGCTAACTGAAAGACTGAACAATAATTGGTTAAGGGAGAATCAAAATTAAGAATACTTTTTATCACCAGTTATTTAAAATTACAACAAAAAAAAATCTAGCGCTAAAGTAAGAAATATCACTTGATATACGTATTTTATACATCGTCACTTTCATCGCTGCTTCTGCTATGCCTAGTACAGGGCGTTCGCCAGAAAACGCTACCCTCCCAGTCTGTTGCCGTCGGCAACTTGCTCGGTCAGTGGAGCCAGCAGTTTCCGCCACACGGCACCGTGAATCACCACACTGTTTAACACCTCCGCTGCCCCAACAGTGCAGTGACGCAGTATAATGGGACCCTTACATTGTTAAGAACGGTTTCTTTGCATTGTAGATAGTTTGTGACTTCAGTCTCTTATTAATCAGTGTTGTGAATAAACGTTTCTTTGCGGTTTGGCTGGTTTGGGGCTTTATACTCTTATTAATCTGTACAGTGTTTGAGTGTCAGTAAAATTATAGTTTGCAACAAAGAATATTTCTCTACGATACATATGTGAAGAAGAAGTCGTTTAAAAAGTGTCGCAGTAAATTTCGTCGCAAATTTCCTGGCGCTTTACTGCCAGCTAAATCAACAATTCTGCGTCTGGTTAAAAAAGTAAGAGAAACGGGTTCATTTTTTAACAAAAAGAGACTGTCGGTCAACCGTATTCTCACAGAGGAGAAAATTGACGATATCGCTTTTCGACTAGAACAGTCACCCAAAAAATCATTAAGTCAGTTAGGGCAGCGTATGTCTCGAAATATGTTCAGAAGATGTGAAATGTGCATTACACAAGAGGGTCAACACTTCCAGCATCTTTTATAAGGTAAGCTAATGAATTACGTCACATTTAAATGCTTAGCACATACAAGTTTATGAAGCGTAATTATTATGAAATAGTCCGCGGCCGACGGTCGAACAATGCCGGAAACTGACCGCTCGCTCGCTCGCCGGGAGCAGTTTCTTCCTTGTAGCGCTAACAGTGGGTTGCGTTTCCCGGCGAACGCCCTGTAGTTGCAGATACTTAAGTAGAAAATCAGCAACATTTACAATTTCTATGTGCATAGCTGACAGTACTGAGTTTCAACGCTAAGATATATTGCATGGCAGCCTACCTTCCAGGGCATCTACCATAACCGATGTTTGATATAGAGCATTTAAGTTTAATTTTTTGCTAATATCAATTGTGGTTATGTTGAAATGCAGCTTGGACAAAGAATTAGGAGCAAAGAAACATGAAGAATAAATTTCGACATGTATTTCTTGTGTAATAACATAGCAGCTCTATCATTAGCATAGCGCCACAATATGATTATAAATTCTTGTAGAACTTGACAAAACAAATAAAAAATTAGGAATAAATTTTTCTACACTCAGCTTGGTTTTCGAAATATAACATGTTAAAATTCAGTTACTGGTATAGTTTCTCGTTCTTTTGGCGAAGCTTCTTCTGGTCCAGGCCATATTTCAACCCAACAACAACCATTAGGAAGAATATAAAATTGTTTCATTCTAGATAGGGATACCGCTACAATCTCTTACCGCCTCGCCTAGTAAACACACAGGTCATGTGGTAGGCCTATATATGACATCGTGACGTATGGTCCAGGCGGTTTAATCCTAGACTGCGATTCCGGCGTTGACGTGACATTGTTTTGACGTATTCGCTGTCGACTACCAACATAATTAGGTTTATTCCTTTTAGTGCTATTGTGACCTCGCTACGCTCGGTCACAATAATTTAAAACTGTACAATATCAACCTAAACTGATATCCCGAAGGTGAATCAGATGCAGGCGGCCGCTGGTAAGCGGCCGCAGATGTCCGATAACACAACCAGATGTTCAGTGTTTGATGTGTTATCGGATTTCTGCGGCCGGTCACAATAATAAATTATCTTTGTTGGAACATCGACAGCGAATACCTCAAAACAACGTCAATATGACGTCACATCAACGCCAGTCAGTGGCGGAATCGCAGTCTAGGATTAAACCGTCCAGGCTGCATTACAATATAAACTCAAATGATTGACGAAATCATATTTTACAAATATGCATTTCGGTCATAATGCAGCCTGGACCAAAGTGAAATGTAACCATAACCGATGATATTGCAGAATCCCAATTTTCAAATCGTATCTATCGCTGTTACTGTGTTGGCACGCGCAGACTGAATAAGTCAGAATTACAGTAGAACTCCACTTATCCGAATCAATCAGGACCGGACCTCATTTGGATAATAGGAATTTTTCCAAAAAAAGGGGTCTATTTTAATTATTGTATGTACGTTGAAAATGCCTTCTTTTCCAAGGGTTTTTTTGTTGTTGCTTTTGCATTTCAAGGATGAAAATTTCGAAGTATCACTCGGTAAACAATGCTGCAGTCATCCAAACTTTGGGTTGCTTTTTCGCAGTACTTTTACGAATCGGACAAACTGAGTTCGGATAATTGGAATTCTACTGCATGACATATATACTACGTGATTTGTGTGTTTACTACACAAGGCAGTAAGAGATTGTGGCGGCATCCCCATCAAGAATTAAATCAATAAAACACCCATCGTGCATTTATACCGTGTAGATACAGTGGTTTTGTTGATTTTTTTATTTCTGGTCAAAGCCAGATCTCACCCTAACCTAATCACCTTTAAGATAAAATATCTCTAGAATGAGGTGAGATATTAAAAAACTATTGCTTATTTTAGATTTGTCTCTTCAAGTTATGCACAATTTCATCATCAAATTTGGATATGGCAAAAGTTTTCTTTCGATCTAAGCCACTTTTCAACCTAACCATGTCAGTTTTGAGATAAAATATCTCGAGAACTAAGTGAGATATCAAAGAATTTTTTTCTCTACTTTCAATTTGTCACGTCGAGTTACATAACAATCCACCATCAAATTGCGGTGCCATAGTTATCATAGAATCCCCAATAACATATATGCATCTACCAACATTTCAAGTGACTTTACTTTATTTGCACATATTCGAAGCTTAAATTATACAATTTTATTCCAATATTATCGCCTAAAGAATGCATGTACCAAATTTCAGACCTGAAGGACAATTTTTGTACGTTCCGACATATAAAGGTTTAATTCTAGATGGGGATACCGCTGCCTCGCGACTGTTAACGTGACGTCAAGTTCATGTAGTCATCATTTATTATTGTATTGTGCCCTCGCTACGCTCGGTCACAATAATTTAAAACTATACAATATCAACATAAACCGATATCCCGAAGGTAGATCAGAAGCGGCCGCAGATGTCCGATAACACAACCGGACGTTCAATGTTTCAGGTGAAGCTCGCATTTCAATAAAAAAATTATGTGCTGTTAACTTCGACAAGTAATAACACGTATTTTACGCAGATTACTGTACGTGAACGTGACGTAACGTTAACAGTCACGAGGCAGCGGTATCCCCATCTAGAATTAAACCCATATTAACATGTTACCAGGATTCTTATTATAAACCACCAAAAATTTCACCACTTATCTTTCATAGCTAAAAACCAAACATAATATGCATCACTGATTTTGTAGCTATTGACCCAAAATCATTCAAATCATTCTAATAGTAGGCCCATAAACCTATGGAAATCCATCAACTCACATTACAAATCCCTCAGCAAATTTTTTTTGGATCAAACACTGACAGTGTAAGAAATAGAATTTCAATTACATTAGTAACTAATTAATGTTGTGAATCTTTAATTCACTACTTCAGAAAGATACCAAAATTGAAATCTTATCTCCAAGTCCGGTAATTACTTCAACGCAAAAACTTATTTAAAGCTGATCTATTATAAAGCCACAAAATATTACTAACGCAAGCAAAACTTCGGATTCCTAGAGTGAATGGAAACTAAATAGAATAAACATTATAACTCTGCGCAATAGAGTTAAACAATAAATCCACACTTAATTTTAGGTGATAAGTTTTAAATGGCGCCATTCTGTATCATACCAGACTTCAATGGCTAATCTGACCTTCACAAACACTACGTAAATTACAAATGGCATTTACCTTAGTAACTAACAATTGCGTAATAACCGAAAAGAATCTAGTACCTACTGCTAAAATTAAATGAAAACAATTAGTTCTAAAAAAAAGTTCTCAACCATACAACAAAGCAAATTACGTCTATAATTTCTCCATTTCCTCAATTCATTTTTCTACGAATCTAAATCCGCAACACAACATTATGCTCATATTAAAACAAATTTTTCATATTACACAAATTTTAAACAAATGGGAAAACAATTCTAAAACGTGATAGTTTCGCTACATTTATAAAAACCCGCAAAAAGGCTTTAACACCGCGAGGTGGTCAATTAACAGACAAAACACTCAAAACACAAATTTCCATGAAAACATAGTTCCGTTTAATTTGGAAATACAATAACAGATCGGCTGCACACCATTACAAACAATACATTCTTCAAACGAAACGTGACAACAAAATTCAGCGGCATGTACAAAAATTAAAATCACGTTATTTAACAAACACTCAGGATACTTTTAAGAAAAGTTTAACTTTATATCAACAAATAATTTGTGCTACATTATGCAACATTCAAAGCTTACCCAGTAGTGCAAATAAAGTTAATACTCCGCTAAACTTGTTTCAACCGCTAGCTCACAAACCTATTCCTTGAATGAAAGATGGCGGAAGATCGAGCGGTTTTCCGCTCCCCACTTCCTTGATGAAACGGTAAAAAATTCTATGTGGTCGATAGAAATATCGATAGTAACAAATAAAGACTCTTACATACAAACAGCTTAGAAACATTACACTAAGGTAATTCGTATTTACAGGTAATTTTAAGTCTATAAAATCTGACACCATCTAAAGACATATTATGTTAAGCAGGAATAGTATTCTTCAATAAACATAAAAATCAATCAAATAAGAGGTAGTCATTTTCCACAGATCCAACATACTGTTTGCCTGCTGTTGAGTATAGAATGTACTCAATTAGGAATAATATACATACAAAAGAAAACAGAAATATGCCCTAGAGGTTGCTAGTCACAGAATAGTGTCAGCATTAATTATTATAGAACAATCTTCTACAAGACACGTGCAAATAGTTTAGTTGAAAAATTTAAGAAAATGCAATTTTGTTGCAAGCCATGTTTCCACAGTTGCTTAATTAATTTCTAGTTGAAAATATAACGCCAATGCAACTGTTTCATTTATTTATTTTGCGTCGCATATTTTCAACTAGAAAAAAATTTAAGAAAATATTTTATCTAGTTTACGCAGATGTCTCATTAGTATTTTTTAAATTAACTACTGAAAATAAACTTGTCTTGTGACAGAAATTTAAGATGTGTGATAACTTGCGAAAATTATGATTCTCTGAATAGTGATATCTGAATCCACATTGAGTAGATGAAAACTACATGTATTTCCTCGAGTTCCGCAATTTTGCACATAACTTACTTTTTTAGATCGACAGATTTGTTTATTCCAAGTATTTGTTTATACTGAATTGGACTTGTCAAAGCATTTGTACTTTTTTATTTTTGCATTTGGCAAGTAACCATGCAGCCATGCGACATTTATTATTGTTAAATATAACTATGTGCATATTTAACTATATGTGTAGCCATACAGCCATGTGTCATACCGTGTAATATATTAAAGATTCTCCCCACTGCGCACTGTGAACAGATAGCCTGTGAGTTTCGTTGATGGCAGAGGTCTAACTGAATGTTTAGTTCTTTTATGAGATTATTATAGTTAGTGGCATAACCTCCTAAATGCCATCACTTAGTGATTTGCTTCTGTAGAGGTTGTAAGTCAATGTAGGCTGCTGCTATGCACGGCAACGTCCTGTTAAACCAGTATCTGCTAGTGACGCAGTGCAGCATCAGCTGAGAGATTTTCTCAGTCAATTCGTTTGTCTAGGTATTGCGACCACTTCAGCAGTGCTTTCGTTGCAAGGTATTGCCTTCTAAGGTGTAATGGAGGCTCCTTAGCTTCTACCAGCAGTAGTCTACTGAGTATGGATAGTGTGTTATCTGACGCCGATCCAAAGAAGATACACCCATAATCAAGGATGGGTCGTACGAGAGCCCTGTGGAGGTGGATTGCAACTGTGGGTTCTGTACCCCACCACACACCTATTGTAGCTCGTATTACATTATATGATGCTTCATATTTGTTAAGTATATTCCTTATATGGGTCGACCATTTCAATTTATTGTCGATAGTTAAGCCAAGGTACTTGACGTGAGGATTGACTGGGCAGGTATACGGACCTATTTTTATGCTCGTGAAGGTAGGTATTCTATGTCTTGTAAAGATACAGGCGGCTTTTTTGTGAATGGATATCTCAATACCATTGTTCAAAAGCCAGATTTGTAGTCTTTGTTGTGTCCTGCTTAGCCTGCTTATACACTCCTCGATTGAGCCCGCTTCTGTATAAATTCAAAGGTCGTCTGCATACTGTAATAGTGTTGCTTCTCTTTGGGTTATCAGATGCAAGTCAACCGTGTAAATATTGAACAGGAACGGGGCCAGGATCGATCCTTGGGGCAGCCCTTTATTAACACGTCGAAGACCCAAAACTTTACCGTTTCTTTTGACACTTAGCCACGTATTACTCAGTAGTTTGTACAATTGTGTCGCAAATCTTCGGGGCACCCCGATTTGTAACATCTTCTTCACCAGTATAGGCAATACTACGTTGTCATATGCGTTTTTCCATTAACACCACAACCATGTGATAGAGATAGCTAAGTGTCGACCAGCAAGTGGGCAAGTGTTTCTGTAGTTCCTGTGCCTTTCCTGAACCACAATTGAAGACATGGTAGAAGCGAGTGATTGTCAAACCATCATTCAAGCCGTGATTTGATCATTTTTTGTAGACATTTGTACACACACGATAGTAATGTAATTGTTCTATAGGATGTTGGTTTGTCAGGACTCAAGGATGGTTTCTTTATGGCTACTATTCTTGCTGTCTTCATTTCTGTTATTTCTATGCTGTTTGATCCGACTTGGTTTAGTATCTCCAAGAGGAACAGTTTGGGAGTGGGAGGTAGATTGGTAAGCATTGGATAGGCGATGTTATCGGCCCGGGAGATGTTCCTTTGCCTCCAGCTAATGCCAGGTTAATTTCTTCAACGACGTATGGTTGTGTAGGAAATTTGCAGTAGTTGTTATCATTGTTATCCTTTGGTGGAAGAGAGTGCTCGACCCATGGAGGCGCTAATGATATTAGGATTTCTTCCAGAACGGCTTCCGTTAGTTCTACCTCATGTTTGGGTGGTTACTGAGAACTTTTGAATGTTCTAACTTTCTCCCATAGTCATTGTAGGGGCATGTCTTTATTAAGAGTGGAGCATAAATCTTTCCAGGCCATTCTCTTTTTTTCTTTGAAAAGACGTTTTGCTTTTGTTTGGATCTTATTTAGAGCGAGGAAGTGGCCGACATCCGATATGTGTGTAGTGCTTCCTTCCTTTCTTCCAACATCTACTGACAATCATCATCCCACCACACAGTGTTTGCATGTTTGCGTGCAGTAAAAGGGCGCGTAACTGCAACGGCAAAAGAAGTCGCGTTTTCAATTTTTTTCTATGAAGTTATGGTAGTCGCTCTCTACGTCACCGCTCATTCCAAAATCCGCAAATTCCTGTGTTGCTGCTTTTCTATACCGCTGACAGTTTGCTTTTCTTATATTCCATTTATTGTTTGGATATCTCGTTGTATGCTGTTGGTTAGTAACTGGGTAGGTCAGCAATAGTGGCAAGTGATCTGAGCCAAGGGGATGTTGAATTACAGATCAGTCTGTGCCCAAGGCGATGTTTGGTGACAAAGGGTGATATCCACCGCGGAAGGAGATTCTGTTGGTCTACTGATTCTTGTTGGTGATCCGTCATTAAGTAGTATTAAATTACGTTCTTCCATTAATTGTACTATAACCCTAACCAAACTGTCTTCAGTAGAGCAGCCCCACCTCGAGTGGTGGACGTTTAGATCTCCGGTGACTATTAACGGATCGTCGATTTGTCTGAGGATGTAATGACGGTCTTCTTCAGTTAGCGGTATTCCAGGAGATCTGTACATAACCAGTACTGTACCATGCTGGCCTCTAAGAAAGGTTTCAATTGCGCAGCATTCTATATTGATTCCTCCTGGATCCAATGCGACTTTGGTGAAGTGTCTATTGGAATGTACTAGGATGGCTACGCCACCGAACCAACCCGTCCCTTCGGTCGTGGCGAGTAATGTTATAGCCTGGAAATGAGAATCTCTCCTCGGGTTTTAGCCATTGTTCAAAAGCCAGATTTGTAGTCTTTGTTGTGTCCTGCTTAGCCTGCTTATACACTCCTCGATTGAGCCCGCTTCTGTATAAATTCAAAGGTCGTCTGCATACTGTAATAGTGTTGCTTCTCTTTGGGTTATCAGATGCAAGTCAACCGTGTAAATATTGAACAGGAACGGGGCCAGGATCGATCCTTGGGGCAGCCCTTTATTAACACGTCGAAGACCCAAAACTTTACCGTTTCTTTTGACACTTAGCCACGTATTACTCAGTAGTTTGTACAATTGTGTCGCAAATCTTCGGGGCACCCCGATTTGTAACATCTTCTTCACCAGTATAGGCAATACTACGTTGTCATATGCGTTTTTCCATTAACACCACAACCATGTGATAGAGATAGCTAAGTGTCGACCAGCAAGTGGGCAAGTGTTTCTGTAGTTCCTGTGCCTTTCCTGAACCACAATTGAAGACATGGTAGAAGCGAGTGATTGTCAAACCATCATTCAAGCCGTGATTTGATCATTTTTTGTAGACATTTGTACACACACGATAGTAATGTAATTGTTCTATAGGATGTTGGTTTGTCAGGACTCAAGGATGGTTTCTTTATGGCTACTATTCTTGCTGTCTTCATTTCTGTTATTTCTATGCTGTTTGATCCGACTTGGTTTAGTATCTCCAAGAGGAACAGTTTGGGAGTGGGAGGTAGATTGGTAAGCATTGGATAGGCGATGTTATCGGGCCCGGGAGATGTTCCTTTGCCTCCAGCTAATGCCAGGTTAATTTCTTCAACGACGTATGGTTGTGTAGGAAATTTGCAGTAGTTGTTATCATTGTTATCCTTTGGTGGAAGAGAGTGCTCGACCCATGGAGGCGCTAATGATATTAGGATTTCTTCCAGAACGGCTTCCGTTAGTTCTACCTCATGTTTGGGTGGTTACTGAGAACTTTTGAATGTTCTAACTTTCTCCCATAGTCATTGTAGGGGCATGTCTTTATTAAGAGTGGAGCATAAATCTTTCCAGGCCATTCTCTTTTTTTCTTTGAAAAGACGTTTTGCTTTTGTTTGGATCTTATTTAGAGCGAGGAAGTGGCCGACATCCGATATGTGTGTAGTGCTTCCTTCCTTTCTTCCAACATCTACTGACAATCATCATCCCACCACACAGTGTTTGCATGTTTGCGTGCAGTAAAAGGGCGCGTAACTGCAACGGCAAAAGAAGTCGCGTTTTCAATTTTTTTCTATGAAGTTATGGTAGTCGCTCTCTACGTCACCGCTCATTCCAAAATCCGCAAATTCCTGTGTTGCTGCTTTTCTATACCGCTGACAGTTTGCTTTTCTTATATTCCATTTATTGTTTGGATATCTCGTTGTATGCTGTTGGTTAGTAACTGGGTAGGTCAGCAATAGTGGCAAGTGATCTGAGCCAAGGGGATGTTGAATTACAGATCAGTCTGTGCCCAAGGCGATGTTTGGTGACAAAGGGTGATATCCACCGCGGAAGGAGATTCTGTTGGTCTACTGATTCTTGTTGGTGATCCGTCATTAAGTAGTATTAAATTACGTTCTTCCATTAATTGTACTATAACCCTAACCAAACTGTCTTCAGTAGAGCAGCCCCACCTCGAGTGGTGGACGTTTAGATCTCCGGTGACTATTAACGGATCGTCGATTTGTCTGAGGATGTAATGACGGTCTTCTTCAGTTAGCGGTATTCCAGGAGATCTGTACATAACCAGTACTGTACCATGCTGGCCTCTAAGAAAGGTTTCAATTGCGCAGCATTCTATATTGATTCCTCCTGGATCCAATGCGACTTTGGTGAAGTGTCTATTGGAATGTACTAGGATGGCTACGCCACCGAACCAACCCGTCCCTTCGGTCGTGGCGAGTAATGTTATAGCCTGGAAATGAGAATCTCTCCTCGGGTTTTAGCCATTGTTCAAAAGCCAGATTTGTAGTCTTTGTTGTGTCCTGCTTAGCCTGCTTATACACTCCTCGATTGAGCCCGCTTCTGTATAAATTCAAAGGTCGTCTGCATACTGTAATAGTGTTGCTTCTCTTTGGGTTATCAGATGCAAGTCAACCGTGTAAATATTGAACAGGAACGGGGCCAGGATCGATCCTTGGGGCAGCCCTTTATTAACACGTCGAAGACCCAAAACTTTACCGTTTCTTTTGACACTTAGCCACGTATTACTCAGTAGTTTGTACAATTGTGTCGCAAATCTTCGGGGCACCCCGATTTGTAACATCTTCTTCACCAGTATAGGCAATACTACGTTGTCATATGCGTTTTTCCATTAACACCACAACCATGTGATAGAGATAGCTAAGTGTCGACCAGCAAGTGGGCAAGTGTTTCTGTAGTTCCTGTGCCTTTCCTGAACCACAATTGAAGACATGGTAGAAGCGAGTGATTGTCAAACCATCATTCAAGCCGTGATTTGATCATTTTTTGTAGACATTTGTACACACACGATAGTAATGTAATTGTTCTATAGGATGTTGGTTTGTCAGGACTCAAGGATGGTTTCTTTATGGCTACTATTCTTGCTGTCTTCATTTCTGTTATTTCTATGCTGTTTGATCCGACTTGGTTTAGTATCTCCAAGAGGAACAGTTTGGGAGTGGGAGGTAGATTGGTAAGCATTGGATAGGCGATGTTATCGGGCCCGGGAGATGTTCCTTTGCCTCCAGCTAATGCCAGGTTAATTTCTTCAACGACGTATGGTTGTGTAGGAAATTTGCAGTAGTTGTTATCATTGTTATCCTTTGGTGGAAGAGAGTGCTCGACCCATGGAGGCGCTAATGATATTAGGATTTCTTCCAGAACGGCTTCCAGTAGTTCTACCTCATGTTTGGGTGGTTACTGAGAACTTTTGAATGTTCTAACTTTCTCCCATAGTCATTGTAGGGGCATGTCTTTATTAAGAGTGGAGCATAAATCTTTCCAGGCCATTCTCTTTTTTTCTTTGAAAAGACGTTTTGCTTTTGTTTGGATCTTATTTAGAGCGAGGAAGTGGCCGACATCCGATATGTGTGTAGTGCTTCCTTCCTTTCTTCCAACATCTACTGACAATCATCATCCCACCACACAGTGTTTGCATGTTTGCGTGCAGTAAAAGGGCGCGTAACTGCAACGGCAAAAGAAGTCGCGTTTTCAATTTTTTTCTATGAAGTTATGGTAGTCGCTCTCTACGTCACCGCTCATTCCAAAATCCGCAAATTCCTGTGTTGCTGCTTTTCTATACCGCTGACAGTTTGCTTTTCTTATATTCCATTTATTGTTTGGATATCTCGTTGTATGCTGTTGGTTAGTAACTGGGTAGGTCAGCAATAGTGGCAAGTGATCTGAGCCAAGGAGATGTTGAATTACAGATCAGTCTGTGCCCAAGGCGATGTTTGGTGACAAAGGGTGATATCCACCGCGGAAGGAGATTCTGTTGGTCTACTGATTCTTGTTGGTGATCCGTCATTAAGTAGTATTAAATTACGTTCTTCCATTAATTGTACTATAACCCTAACCAAACTGTCTTCAGTAGAGCAGCCCCACCTCGAGTGGTGGACGTTTAGATCTCCGGTGACTATTAACGGATCGTCGATTTGTCTGAGGATGTAATGACGGTCTTCTTCAGTTAGCGGTATTCCAGGAGATCTGTACATAACCAGTACTGTACCATGCTGGCCTCTAAGAAAGGTTTCAATTGCGCAGCATTCTATATTGATTCCTCCTGGATCCAATGCGACTTTGGTGAAGTGTCTATTGGAATGTACTAGGATGGCTACGCCACCGAACCAACCCGTCCCTTCGGTCGTGGCGAGTAATGTTATAGCCTGGAAATGAGAATCTCTCCTCGGGTTTTAGCCATTGTTCAAAAGCCAGATTTGTAGTCTTTGTTGTGTCCTGCTTAGCCTGCTTATACACTCCTCGATTGAGCCCGCTTCTGTATAAATTCAAAGGTCGTCTGCATACTGTAATAGTGTTGCTTCTCTTTGGGTTATCAGATGCAAGTCAACCGTGTAAATATTGAACAGGAACGGGGCCAGGATCGATCCTTGGGGCAGCCCTTTATTAACACGTCGAAGACCCAAAACTTTACCGTTTCTTTTGACACTTAGCCACGTATTACTCAGTAGTTTGTACAATTGTGTCGCAAATCTTCGGGGCACCCCGATTTGTAACATCTTCTTCACCAGTATAGGCAATACTACGTTGTCATATGCGTTTTTCCATTAACACCACAACCATGTGATAGAGATAGCTAAGTGTCGACCAGCAAGTGGGCAAGTGTTTCTGTAGTTCCTGTGCCTTTCCTGAGCCACAATTGAAGACATGGTAGAAGCGAGTGATTGTCAAACCATCATTCAAGCCGTGATTTGATCATTTTTTGTAGACATTTGTACACACACGATAGTAATGTAATTGTTCTATAGGATGTTGGTTTGTCAGGACTCAAGGATGGTTTCTTTATGGCTACTATTCTTGCTGTCTTCATTTCTGTTATTTCTATGCTGTTTGATCCGACTTGGTTTAGTATCTCCAAGAGGAACAGTTTGGGAGTGGGAGGTAGATTGGTAAGCATTGGATAGGCGATGTTATCGGGCCCGGGAGATGTTCCTTTGCCTCCAGCTAATGCCAGGTTAATTTCTTCAACGACGTATGGTTGTGTAGGAAATTTGCAGTAGTTGTTATCATTGTTATCCTTTGGTGGAAGAGAGTGCTCGACCCATGGAGGCGCTAATGATATTAGGATTTCTTCCAGAACGGCTTCCGTTAGTTCTACCTCATGTTTGGGTGGTTACTGAGAACTTTTGAATGTTCTAACTTTCTCCCATAGTCATTGTAGGGGCATGTCTTTATTAAGAGTGGAGCATAAATCTTTCCAGGCCATTCTCTTTTTTTCTTTGAAAAGACGTTTTGCTTTTGTTTGGATCTTATTTAGAGCGAGGAAGTGGCCGACATCCGATATGTGTGTAGTGCTTCCTTCCTTTCTTCCAACATCTACTGACAATCATCATCCCACCACACAGTGTTTGCATGTTTGCGTGCAGTAAAAGGGCGCGTAACTGCAACGGCAAAAGAAGTCGCGTTTTCAATTTTTTTCTATGAAGTTATGGTAGTCGCTCTCTACGTCACCGCTCATTCCAAAATCCGCAAATTCCTGTGTTGCTGCTTTTCTATACCGCTGACAGTTTGCTTTTCTTATATTCCATTTATTGTTTGGATATCTCGTTGTATGCTGTTGGTTAGTAACTGGGTAGGTCAGCAATAGTGGCAAGTGATCTGAGCCAAGGAGATGTTGAATTACAGATCAGTCTGTGCCCAAGGCGATGTTTGGTGACAAAGGGTGATATCCACCGCGGAAGGAGATTCTGTTGGTCTACTGATTCTTGTTGGTGATCCGTCATTAAGTAGTATTAAATTACGTTCTTCCATTAATTGTACTATAACCCTAACCAAACTGTCTTCAGTAGAGCAGCCCCACCTCGAGTGGTGGACGTTTAGATCTCCGGTGACTATTAACGGATCGTCGATTTGTCTGAGGATGTAATGACGGTCTTCTTCAGTTAGCGGTATTCCAGGAGATCTGTACATAACCAGTACTGTACCATGCTGGCCTCTAAGAAAGGTTTCAATTGCGCAGCATTCTATATTGATTCCTCCTGGATCCAATGCGACTTTGGTGAAGTGTCTATTGGAATGTACTAGGATGGCTACGCCACCGAACCAACCCGTCCCTTCGGTCGTGGCGAGTAATGTTATAGCCTGGAAATGAGAATCTCTCCTCGGGTTTTAGCCATTGTTCAAAAGCCAGATTTGTAGTCTTTGTTGTGTCCTGCTTAGCCTGCTTATACACTCCTCGATTGAGCCCGCTTCTGTATAAATTCAAAGGTCGTCTGCATACTGTAATAGTGTTGCTTCTCTTTGGGTTATCAGATGCAAGTCAACCGTGTAAATATTGAACAGGAACGGGGCCAGGATCGATCCTTGGGGCAGCCCTTTATTAACACGTCGAAGACCCAAAACTTTACCGTTTCTTTTGACACTTAGCCACGTATTACTCAGTAGTTTGTACAATTGTGTCGCAAATCTTCGGGGCACCCCGATTTGTAACATCTTCTTCACCAGTATAGGCAATACTACGTTGTCATATGCGTTTTTCCATTAACACCACAACCATGTGATAGAGATAGCTAAGTGTCGACCAGCAAGTGGGCAAGTGTTTCTGTAGTTCCTGTGCCTTTCCTGAACCACAATTGAAGACATGGTAGAAGCGAGTGATTGTCAAACCATCATTCAAGCCGTGATTTGATCATTTTTTGTAGACATTTGTACACACACGATAGTAATGTAATTGTTCTATAGGATGTTGGTTTGTCAGGACTCAAGGATGGTTTCTTTATGGCTACTATTCTTGCTGTCTTCATTTCTGTTATTTCTATGCTGTTTGATCCGACTTGGTTTAGTATCTCCAAGAGGAACAGTTTGGGAGTGGGAGGTAGATTGGTAAGCATTGGATAGGCGATGTATCGGGCCCGGGAGATGTTCCTTTGCCTCCAGCTAATGCCAGGTTAATTTCTTCAACGACGTATGGTTGTGTAGGAAATTTGCAGTTGTTGTTATCATTGTTATCCTTTGGTGGAAGAGAGTGCTCGACCCATGGAGGCGCTAATGATATTAGGATTTCTTCCAGAACGGCTTCCGTTAGTTCTACCTCATGTTTGGGTGGTTACTGAGAACTTTTGAATGTTCTAACTTTCTCCCATAGTCATTGTAGGGGCATGTCTTTATTAAGAGTGGAGCATAAATCTTTCCAGGCCATTCTCTTTTTTTCTTTGAAAAGACGTTTTGCTTTTGTTTGGATCTTATTTAGAGCGAGGAAGTGGCCGACATCCGATATGTGTGTAGTGCTTCCTTCCTTTCTTCCAACATCTACTGACAATCATCATCCCACCACACAGTGTTTGCATGTTTGCGTGCAGTAAAAGGGCGCGTAACTGCAACGGCAAAAGAAGTCGCGTTTTCAATTTTTTTCTATGAAGTTATGGTAGTCGCTCTCTACGTCACCGCTCATTCCAAAATCCGCAAATTCCTGTGTTGCTGCTTTTCTATACCGCTGACAGTTTGCTTTTCTTATATTCCATTTATTGTTTGGATATCTCGTTGTATGCTGTTGGTTAGTAACTGGGTAGGTCAGCAATAGTGGCAAGTGATCTGAGCCAAGGAGATGTTGAATTACAGATCAGTCTGTGCCCAAGGCGATGTTTGGTGACAAAGGGTGATATCCACCGCGGAAGGAGATTCTGTTGGTCTACTGATTCTTGTTGGTGATCCGTCATTAAGTAGTATTAAATTACGTTCTTCCATTAATTGTACTATAACCCTAACCAAACTGTCTTCAGTAGAGCAGCCCCACCTCGAGTGGTGGACGTTTAGATCTCCGGTGACTATTAACGGATCGTCGATTTGTCTGAGGATGTAATGACGGTCTTCTTCAGTTAGCGGTATTCCAGGAGATCTGTACATAACCAGTACTGTACCATGCTGGCCTCTAAGAAAGGTTTCAATTGCGCAGCATTCTATATTGATTCCTCCTGGATCCAATGCGACTTTGGTGAAGTGTCTATTGGAATGTACTAGGATGGCTACGCCACCGAACCAACCCGTCCCTTCGGTCGTGGCGAGTAATGTTATAGCCTGGAAATGAGAATCTCTCCTCGGGTTTTAGCCATGTTTCCGTCACATTGCAGATGGGGATAGCATTTTCTTTCAAAAATTGCGTAATTCTTTCCTTGTTGAACCTAATAGACCGTGCGTTCCACTGCAAAATCTTCTCCATTGTCTTGAGGGGTTATCACTCTTTCCTCCTCTGTTCTGGGCCGATCGCTTGTGGATTCTATAAGCCTACAAATGTTATCCCTTATCGCGTCGATTGGGAGTGTCCCTCCTCCAGATTGTATTTGCTGTAGCAGCATGGTAATGTAATTAAGCATTATGTCTATCAGGCGATGCCTGTCTGGTATGGCTGCAGGACCATCCGTGCTATTGACGGTAATGGTTATATTACTCTGTATGGGCATTGTTGGTCTATTGCTGGTAATCTTTCCAGTTATTTGTATTGCTACGTGTCGAAATCTGTTGAGATCGGACTTTTTGATGGGTTCCCAGTGGTACCTTGTTGTCTCGTCTGAGTGGGGCTGGGTTTGTACTATGCAGTGGCTTGAACTGTTTAAATTGTGGAGGTTGCCTCAGAAGGAACGGCTACATGTTCGGTTGGCTAGGCAGGGCAGCTGATTGTAAGGAAAGTTGTGGAGGTACTGCTGCCGCCCTTGTGTGTGGTCTATTATCGAATGAGGCTCGCTGGAAGGTTGGTTGTTGGTAGCTGCTGACAGAAAAATAGGGCCCGGCCAGAAGCGGCGGAAATTCAGAAGGACTATTATACTGCAAGTTAATTTTGGCTGCTGCTTGCACGTAAGGTCTGTTAACGTCTATTGCTGTGGCCTCACCATATCTGACAGTATTCAACGCCATATATTGCTTTATGGCTCTCGCCTTCTGATAAAAGGGACAAACTCTATCTGTGGCTAAGTGTTGGCCAGAGCACAGAGCACACTGTGGTTGGGATGTTTTAGGACATGATGCTATGGTCAGATGCACAAAAACTGCAGCTCGTTTGGCTGCGACACTGATTGCTGCTATGACCGAAACGCAAACATTTATAACACTGGATTACTGATGGGATATATACCTCAACATTACAACGAACCCCATTAATATAGACAAATTTAGGCAGTATTTGTGATCTAAAAGTTAATACACATACGGGAAGTGGTGTAAGTTCCTGTTTTTCTTGTTTTACAGTTTTTTTAGTGAACCGTAGGATACCTAGTACCTGGGCCTCACATTCTATCACAGATAGTATTTCAGTGTCGCTAAGAGAGATGTCTACGATCCTAATAACACCCTGTTTATGTAACATAATCTTAGGGATGTAAACATCCATATTATTTCTAGCAAAGACATCAGATGTTATGAGACTATTTGCTGCTGAGCTATTGTTTGTTTCAATTTTTATTCTATTACTACCAGAACTCGAGAATTCATAATATGATTTTTTCTTTGGATACCTTGCTCACGTAGTAGCTTTCCTATAATCATTGGATGTAACCGGCCTATGTTCTTCTCCTTCCCCTCTACAAAAACAATAAATGGGCCGTTTTCGCTTGTTTCGTATCTGTAGCTTGGTATATTTTGCTGCGGGTTGTGTAGAATGCGGGCCGCATTGGTGAGTGCTGTTGCCTTTGGGGTTGATGGTGCTACTGGTGCTGCCGAAGTTGCTGGCGTTGTTGGTGTCGTGTTGACAATTGACATCGGATACTGAACTGCTGAACGTGTAGCTGAAAGCCGTGCGACTTTCTCTGCTGTGTGGGTTTATTTTCTTATGTCTTCTTCTGTAGGTACCAAGCGTTTAGTAGCCTTGTTACTCATGATTTGACTGCCAAGCATGGGAACGTCGGGCACCACACTGTACTGACAATTCACAGTCTCGGTTGGAATGCCTTCATCCGTTTGTTGGATGCTGACTGTGTTGTTGTTCGAGCTGTTGATATCGTTGCTGCTCTTCTTCTTCGCTGTGAAGAGCTACGTCAACAGCCGCATTTTCATATTAGTGGCGTAATGTTACGCTGGCTGAAGACATCTGTCCATCACTATCTGCGATAGTGTTCCGAGACTATGTATCTGGAACACTATTGGGGTAACTCTGTATTTGGACTATTGTAATTAATCACTTAAGGGAAAAAAAAACTTGAGAGAAAAACACTAATATCACTACGAAAATATTCAAATATGTATATAAAAACTTATTACAACTCACGAACGAATGAAACCGGTTGCTGCCGTAAACAACAACCAAAGATGAATGACATATATATACTTACAATGATTATAAAAAAAGAGTACAGAGCCTTTCTTAACAACATTCATCATGCCTTCGTGTGGATTCACATGTAATTTACACATACTTTTTTTATTTATGTATTAGCATTTAAACTTTACGCCATACAGCGATAAAGATTAAATTATGATCTCTTGATGGATAATGGCCCTGTTCAACTTCCAATCTTCATGTATTTGTCTAGTTTTACTTCATCTTCTAAGCTAAAACCATAAAATTATTATCACAATCAATGTTTTCCTTTAGGCGGTAATACAATACAATACAATACAATACAATACATTCATTTTACATTGATTCCAATATAAGAGACTGACTCAATGGGACGTGGAGAGTTGTCAATTTACAGATAAAAAGTTGTATAACAAAATAATACGTGCACCAATAGATGTACAGTCATAGCATACAAGGTACATTAAAAAATTCCATAACAGAATAATACATACACCACATGATGTACAGTTATAGCATACATCGTACCGTAAACAATGGCATAACAAAATAATACATACACCAGGAGATGTATAGTCATAGCATACATGGTAAATTAATTATGTAAACTATATTTATACAAGCTACTGGCAGTTATTTTTTAGATGCCTTAGAAATAAATTCTTCGACAGAGTAGGAGTTGTCAATAAAAAATTCTTTCAATTTTTTCCTGAATTTATTCTTATCATCTGCTAGATATTTAATATGTGTTGGGAGCTTATTGAAGATATGTATCGCTGAACATCGGACCCCTTTTTGAACAAATGACAATGACTTGTAATCCTTGTGAAGATCATTTTTACATCTAGTGCCATAATTGTGTATTTTACTATTTGTTTCAAACAAAGTATAATTTATGACTATAAAGGACAATGTGTTTATATACTCAGACACTCTCTACATGAAGTTCTATTGTTATCCCCACACATAATTCTTATTACTCGCTTTTGGGCTCTGGGTAGAATTGCGCCAGTATATTGTTCCATATGACAATAAGGAGTGAAAATAAGCAAAATAAACTGCCGCCTTATACGGAGATCACCTATAGCAGAAATTGTGCGAATTATAAATGTGGCTGCACCCAATCGCTTTAGTAAGTTAGAAACATGTACCTTCCAATTTAAATTATGGTCAATATACAAACCTAGAAATTTCACACTTTCTACCTATCGAATGAACTGGCCTGCAAATTTTATGTCTATATCTGGTGTTAATCTGTGTGATGTACTGAATTGCATTTACTCAGTTTTATCAAAGTTTAAAAACAAACCATTAGCTGTAAACCATTTATTAAGCAGTTCAAAGACATAATTTTAAATATATTCTGTACATAAATCTGGAGTATTTTTAATTCCCATTTTTGTGTCATCTGCAAATTGGACAAATTTTGAGTTTTTAAGTGAAACACAGGGCAGATCATTTATATATATTAAAAAGAATACTGGCCCCAATATAGAACCCTGAGATACTCCGCATCTAATTAATTTCCACTCAGAAAACAGTGGACCTCTTAAGGCAGCCTTAACATTCTCCATTGATACTTTCTGTTTTTCTATTTAGAAGGTAGAACTAAGCCATTTATTAACATTGCCATCTATACCATAATACTTTAGTTTCTGTATCAGAATTTCATGATCTACACCAGTGGTTCCCGACGTGGGCCGTACCGCCCCCCGGTGGGCGTTAGAGAGCTTGAAGGGGGCGTTTATGAACAAAGGCAAATTTGGGGGGTGTTGACGGCCAGTCAGCGCCCCTCTAGCCAACACTGGCAGGGACGTGTCGATAATATTAATTAATAACAAAAAACATTGAAAAATGTTTCAGCAAGTAATTCCAAATGTCCTTTAAGCAAGATCAGTGGGGATTAAAAGTTGGTATTAGTACATTATATCTTTGTTCCTAATACGTGCTTCAATAGTTCATAAATGCCTATTTCTTCTGCCAAAGCAAAAAACCTATTGATCTCGGTGCGAAAAGACCGGCGCCGGCTCCGGTTTGTGCGAAAACGCCCTTAGACTATCTGAATTTTGTTTTAAATATTTTATTTTTTAAAATTTTTATTTCCTATGGAGGAAATTGTGTATAGTTGTTTCTCTGACCATAAAATACCCCAAGAAGCTCACAACTCGTGGTACCTGTGTTCTCCCGCATGGGTCCGCATTTGGATCTGCAATTTCTTTCACTTGGTCCAGGCCTCTGCTGTGTACTTTCTTCTCGATGCCAGTTGATCAACTGATGTTCTCTGTCCCTCATGGTAATTTATGTTTATGGAAAGAATGTCAACTATAGGTGCAAAGTGTGTCGACTTAGGACTTGAATGTGTGGAATAGGGAAGAAAGAGGTTCATAATTCTTTTTAAGTATTTTCCTGCTCTTACATTTTACCATCAGTCATTATATACAATGGAACAGAAGTAATCAGGGTGCCGGAAATGACTTTATAATCGAAACTTATTAAATAGTATGGTCACCGGCTTGAAAATGGAAAAGTAACTTTTTAACGAGTCGACAAAACCCGCTCATATGCTGGAGAGATAGATTATCGAGTGTCCTGGACAGACTTTGTCCGTCAGTCCTAGCCCCTGGCACGCTCAGCCCTTAGTCGCCCACGCACTCATAATGACAAGGCCACTCAGTATCCCAGCACGGATCAGTCCCTCCAGATGTGTGGATGGAAACAGTCAGTATTACAGTACGCTGGCAAACTTCCTTAGGATTTCAACAAGTCGAAAGTCCTAATGGTGGTTCGAAGGGCATCGTCAGTTATGAGCTCTGTGTGCAGCTAATTAAACTTTATGGTGAAAAATGGAAGATTTCAGTCACAGGCCTCTTACGCCAGATTTAAGTACATCAACAGATGGTTATAAAATTGGATGAGACATTTTTTTACCACATTACAAAACTCAGTTAAACTTTGATTCTCAAAGCATAGTACAATATATTCCTGTATCTTGAAACACTAATGATAATGATACAGTAAAATTTATGGGGTATAACAATTTATTTATGTCAATACTATTTATATAGTAATATTATATTATTTAATTTATATTTCTCTTTTCTTCAATATTTTAATTTTTGTTTTCTGTTCTCTCTTCATCCTCTTATAAACAACCGAATCCAAAAGTACCATCAAGTTGGGTCACATGAAATCTACCATTTCTATTCCGTTTCTTTGATCATTTCCACTTATTATGCAAAATCTGAATTATAGTTTTGAAAAAATCCCAAGCCTGCATTCGGGATGTATGGCTTAAGAAATGTATTGATACGCCTCATTCTCTAATTTTTATTCATTATACTGCGCCTTTTAACTTTAATGGAGATGAAAATCTCTGATATATTTTTATAAAATAACTTAGAACATCTTTGCCAT
>JARYHS010009186.1:214608058-214699427 GCA_031002005.1 Vandiemenella viatica | reverse complement strand
TACTTACTGCCACAGGCCTTTGCTGAATGCGATAGAATTGTAATATTGCATCTACATTTTAGTTGTGTGTAACCATTTTACTGCTCTGTAATAAAGAGAGTGATAATTAAATTACATCTAAAAAAAAAAAAATTATGGCGCGGAACGGAACATTACCAAACCTAATCTTTTTTGGACCCATGTAATAACTAATTCGATTCCATAAAACTGTTTTCCGACTTGCTAAATTGCTACGCATTCTGTTGCTCCTAAGGAATGTTTTGATTGAGTTAAATATTGTGTCAGTTTCGTCCATAAAAAATATATTATGGGCGAAACTGATTATGACGCCACGTGGATGGTATTTCCTCACTGATGATATTCACTTCTAGCTACTGGTCTGTGACGGTTTATAAGTTATCTGCACCAAAATAACTAAATAAGCTGCGATTCAAATCCAGGCCTTACTCCTTAAAGCTGTCAGTCGCCTCTTGCATAACTTTGCCATATTAATGCGAAGACGCTGTGCGCTCTGCAGTTCGTGTGACACGTTAAACCGTAAGTCAGCTTTGCTTGGTAGGATTACCAGTTTACTTTATGTTGCTACGAGAGAGACGCTTGGTACAGACGGCAAGAATCCCTCTCACCAGGTCTCTGAGGTGAAAATATAAAATTATGTATTGAATACAGGTATCTCAGGTAATGATGCATTCCTTGCACAGGAATTTGAATATTCTTATACCACCACAGTTCCATTCTGACTTATTTGTTACTGAAAACAATACATTACAGCAGCGGTCGGCAACCTTTTAGCAGGCAAGGACCACAAGGTGGCAAAACAAAGTAAAGGCACATACACAGTAAAAATGCGAAAAATCAGTTTTCAAATTTTATCAATACAAATGAAGAAAATTGATCTTACATACTAAATTCAGTGTGACGTTTGAGGTTGCATTTGACTGGCTATTTTTTGTATGTCAGCTTTCATGTTAGAAGTTGAAATACGTACTCTCAAATGCTCATCTGTGAGACGAGAAGCGTATTTATTTTTTCTATAATTGACGATTGAAAAAGTTTGATAGCATAAATAACTGCTTCCAAAAATTGAAATAAACTGCTGAGCAAACTTTTGCAATTCGATAAAATCAGACGGCAAGCTACCATTAAATTTGACCAAATCATTGATCTCATGAAAGGCGATTTTTAGACACTCATTGGATTGAAGTTCAATCACATTCATTTGTAAATTACTGGGTACATCCTCAACATCGCATCAAAAAGGGTTAGCAAAAATCTTCAGTTTGTTCGAAACCTTCTCGAAGTCACTAAATCTGTCACTGATTTGACCTTGTAACTCCATTAAAATGTCTTTTATTTTCTCATTATCCAAATTAAAATCAATTCCAGCTTCCTAGACAGCCTTTGGAGAATTCTGGAAGTGATCTAATTTTTTTTCATTAATATGTTTTATGAAGAACCGGTTTTTAGTTTGGAACGCCTTTACGTCTGTATGCATATCAGATATTAGTTTGTTTTTCCCTTGTAGCTTGACATTCAGCGTATTTAATTCTTGAGTTAAATCTGTCAAAAATCCAAGGTCTATTAACCATTGAGGGTCTTTGGAACAGATTTACCTTTCTGATTCATAAAAGTGTTGATTTCTTTTCTGAGATCAAAAAATCTTTTCAGCACTGCACCTCTACTTAACCATCTGACTTCTGAATAATAAAAGACATCTTGATGATCTGATTCCATTTCAGATAGAAACTCTCGGAATTGACGATATAGATTACAGTGGATATTACGATGTCCATTACCTTTCTCCATGAAACGACTTTGGAACATAACGCTTCTTGGTGGATAATGCAAAAAAAAAAAAAAAAAAAAAAACGGAATTTCACATCCTATCTTTGCCAATTTTTGTTTTAATTCTACCCACCAGGCCCTTGTTTTACCCACTCATGTTTCTACCTCCGCCAGTTCTTAGATGTACCAATTTTTCCCACGCTAATTGCATTGACGTCATTGCCTATTCTAAGTGACAAAACAAATCTTCCCCCTTAGTCATTTCCTTCAAACTACATAACTGTAAAAGTTCCTCACACACGTTGAAGTACTTATCAATTCCACGAACAAATATTAAAAGCTGGGCAGTATCTGACACATCATTACTTTCATCGGTAGCTAAGGAGAATCATTCAAATTGTTGTGCTTTATCCCGGTTTTTCGCATAAATTAGCGCCCAAATCTTCAGTGCGCCGGGTACAAGTTCTGGCAGATAAGTTTATATTTTCAAATTTCTTTTTTTATCTGGACATACCTCTTCAGCCATAGCTAAGGCACATTGTTTTATTAATTTGCTGTAGGTAAACTGGTCGCCCAGACTTAGCAAGTATTTCCGCCACCATTGAACTCGCACATATTTTTGACTACATTACTTTGAATTTGCACCTTAAAACACTTTGTTGGTTCTTGAATGAAGGTTTGAGTGAGTTCATTTAGTTTTTTCGGGAATCACCAACTAGGCACGCTAATTTTAAGTTATGCTCGGTTTCATAGTGACGTTTGATGTTATATTCTTTTTGTATAGCAAGGTGTTTTTTTTAGCATATTAAGCATAGCGGCTTTCTATTGCAATTAATATAAAATTATAAATCTATCCATGCAACGTTAAACACTCTATTTTCCTCAGTTAACTTGCTCTTTCTTTGTAGCCATCAGTAAAACCTACAGTATTACCAACAATTCCAAATACACGCTGTAAGAATAAAAGCCGTGTTGATAACATGTCACACTTACCGAACTGTAAACAAAATAGTAGGTACTCGTAGGTCACAGAACAATAAACCGTCGGTACAGGGCCGCGGCGACGGCGTGCACACATGAAATAACTTGTTTCACTCAATGACACAGCCAGCGCGAAGGTGGCGGCCGAGAGAGAGAAGATTATTGGCAATGCTGACCTATTATTTCAATCATAGGAGAGAGTGGGGGAATCGTTCCCGCTCGCACTTGTCCTGCTCTGTTCGCGTAATTAATTCGCTGCACTATTAGATCGCATTCACTCTTTTATGCATTTATATTTTATTATTTTATAATATGGGCTTTCGATATGGTTTGTATGACATGGGCCGCAATTAGAGAGGTCACGGGCCGCATGCGGCCCGCGCGTTGCCGACCGCTGCATTACAGTAATTTTCCATGGATCCCAATCAACGATACATGCACGTATGGTCCAGATTTTAAATATTACATGATTTAAAAATCTTCATTTTACCTTGAGATTCAGGAAAATCGCAGTGCGCAAGGAATTGATCACTAACCTACAATATTTAGTAAATGGTTTTTTGTTGTCGTCAGTCTTTCGATTGCTTTAATGCAATCCTCCATTCCTTCCTATAATGCGCCAATCTCTGCATCTCAACACACTCCTTACAACCCACCTCCTCAATTATCTGCTTCATGTATTCTAATCTCTGTCTTCCTCTGCCATTCTTACCTGACTGTTCCCTCCTCTAACAAATTAACCAAACCTGCATGTCTCACAAAATGACCTACCAACCTCTCTATAGTTTCTGTAAGACTCTTCCACAAACTTCTTTCGTTGCCAAAACTTGTTCATTTCATACTTTATCTGCCCACTTAATTTTCAGCATTTATCATATTTCAAATGCTTCAACTTAGTAACTTAAAGCAGTATATTATAGCAAACGGCGCAATAAAATGCATCCTGTCCGAAACCATCCACATGAGAAATCCACTGACAATCGATCTCCTTACTAGCATTGTCACCATGACTACTAGCTGCTTGTTGTCCGTTGCGTAACAGGTTCCTATTTCGATTATTAAAGGTGTTGAAATAAACCCCTTCGTTTTAAGCCTGCTGCGATGAGCCCTGCCGGTTTGAAGAAAGGTGTACAGAGCGCCTCGCCCAAAGTTGCGGGTGCCGTAAGTTGATGTTCCTTGTTTCAGTGGTCCTAGAAGTCTGGAATATAAGTTATCGTTTTGAGCGTAGATCGATTAAAATCCGAAAACGTTCAGCAATGTAACAAGTGAATTATCAGACTAATTTGCATTTGATAGTGCTAATTTCCATTTTTTACCTTTTAGTACCTAGAGCATTGGCTCAAATATTATAAAAATATAATAGATTTTGTGAATTGTTACCAACAAACAGCCTCATGACCAATATGATGTGAAGAAGTAGAGACTGGTTTGGGAGAATGGAGAATGACAGAAGACTTAAGGATTTTGTCAGCAAGATTCAGCCAGTTTATTCACACTATGAAAATATTGGGAATAACTGAATGTATGTGAAATGTACATAAAAATGAACTGCAATTAATATTACTCATAATTAAATGTACCCGTATGAAGTGATATTCATCCTAAACGACATAATGGCATAAAAGAGTGATACCATATGTTCCTAAAGAACGTGCATGATTTAGGACAGCGCTTCTCAACCTCTTTCAACCAATCAACCCGAAGACCACTAAAATGTTAAAAATACTTTGCGGATCACTATGGGCATAATTTTTCCCCTCTATATATGTATTGTTAAACAACCCTACGAAATGTTACCGCCATGTACCGCGGTCCCTATACGTACAATAAGGCACTCGTAAAACTGTAATTAATTTAATCCTCCAAGGAACGCTGCTCTGTTTCATGCCGATTGAAACGTACCGTACAGTATTTAGGGAATAGACCATTGTAGTAACAATGCAATCATATCCTCGTATTCTGAAAATACCATATTTTTGCTGGTCGCTGAAATATTCATGGCTTTTAGTATTTTGACTTATAGTTTATACTTGTTTATAGCGTTATACAATACGAACATTGAAAACTTTACTTATTTTTTGTTTGTTATGAAATCTTTAATTAATACAAAATTAATTTTTTAATAGTCTGCCTGTGGACCACCTCCCCGATTTTTGCGGACCACATGTGGCCTATGGACCTTAGGTTAAGAAACACTGATTTAGAATATATAATTTGGGTAGCCCTTCAGCTTATAAAGAGCTAAGGTATCGTAGACTGAAAGCAAAACATATTTTTACCACCAGGATAAACTCTGAGTGTAGTAAAGTTTATGGTTACTTTCACCCAGCTTTGATCCAACTACCACTGATATTAAATTGAATCTTATGGCTGTAACAAACAAACATTTTAATATTTTTTGGTAACCTTAATATGGTAGTATCTCTCACTGAAGCTGTAGATGAAAGATTTCTATTACTGAATAAGATGCCACTTGGCCTGAGAGTTCAACATTCAATTGATTCAAAGCAATATCACTGAAATTTTTAGAAAAAGACTTTTCAATCATAAGTTTAGAAGTAGGAGAAACCTGGCATCAAACGATTAGGGATGTTATTAGAACAAGATGTATGGAAGGGAAAATAAAATAATGTGTATTTAAAAAATGTCGTAAGGCAAAATGTGGGTTTCATAAACGGAACTAAAATAATATGAAATAATGCAACAACAATTTATTCAAACAACATCCAACAATCCCCAGAATGAGTAGCAATACTCAAGCCTGGTAGTTAGGAGGACACAACTTCAAATTTTTGTCAGCTTATCCAAATTTCGTTTTGCAGGGATTTCCGAAATCACTCCAAATTGAAAGCCAGGATGGTTTTTTCAAAAGGCCATGGCTATATTCCTTTTTGATCTTTATCCTCCCTCCTCTCTTGCCTCCAATGACCATGACATCAGCAAGGTGTAAAACCATCATCATAAACTGGATGTTTGTCATAATGAATGGGAGAGGGTATAAACATTTAAGAAGAGTTATACTACTTCATGCCAATGCAGATTTGGCAGAAAAAAATGAAATAAATACATTTTTGTTAAATTCATACATAGAATGACAGCTGAGCAGTAGTATTAACAACGAAAGCAAATCACATTAAGATTCGGGGATCATGTCATAGATGTTTCCTACTGAAACTGAAGTTATGGTATATGACAAATATGTTACCATCACATGTGATATAAATGTGATTCATTGATAGTTTGCCAACCAAGGTTAATTGGGAGTCATCATGGTTTCAAGACTTTTTTTTATATAGAATGTTAAGATGAATATTTAATGGTAAGTTTTCTGTGTTTGATCTATGGCTTACCAGCATCAAAAATTAGTAAAACATATTTATTTATTTAATTAAAATTTCAATGGAGCATAAGCTTTGGTGGCAATATACCTACACACTCATCTTCCCCCTTTCCTGCGCCCACCTATATTTGCTCTCTACAAATTTTAACTTTAAATTCTTTCAACATTTTTGGTAAATTATTCATCATTACTCTTGGTAAATTATTCCAATCCCTGACACCCTTACCTAAAAAAGAGAATCTTCCTACACTCTTGTGCCTGAAATCGAGTGCCAACTTGTGGTCATGGTCATCTTTTTCTATCCATGCATTACTTTTCATTCTTACGCCAATATCTTTCCACGCCTCGTCACCAATATATGCCTTGTACACTCCCACGACCCTTTGCACCCTCCTTCTGTCTTCCAATGAATCCCATTCAAGCTCTTTTATCGTATCTGTTACCGATTGCATTCTGCAATAATTTCCAGAAACAAATCTAGCAACCTCTTTTCGCACCCTCTCCAACTCCTGTATTTGATACTCAAAATGTGGGTCCCATACTACACCACCATTTTCAAGCAATGGTCTGATCAAAGTTTTGTAACCCAATTCATTTATTTCTCTCATACATCCCCTTATCACTGTTTGAAACAAGTGCAGAATTTTGAAACCTTTTCCTACTACCTGTCCAATGTGTCCTGCAAGTTAAGCTTGTTATCAAATGTAATGCCAAGATATTTACATTTCAAGTCTTCAACAAGCAATTCTTTCCCCATTTTATAATAACCTTTAGTTGTTTATTTGTGTATGTAACAAGCTGACTCTTCTTTGTATTTACCTTCATCCCATGTTTACCAACCAAACTAGATATCCTGTCTAGCTGTTTACAGTCCTCTACAGTTTTGATCTTTTATGTAGCATTATGTCATCAGCAAACAATGTAATTTCGGATAGTAAACAATCAATACAATTATTCATTAGAATAATGAATAACAATGGTCCCAATACACTACCCTGTGACATTCCCATTTTTACTTCCACTTCTTTTGATTCTGCTTCTCCTATCCCCTTTGTGTTTTCTACCTTTTAAAAATTCTTCAACCCAGAAAATAACTTTCTCATCCTCTCCAATAGTTTTTACCTTATTTACTATCATTTTATGGCTCACTCTGAAAAATCTTGTGCTACACTATCAGTTTCACATAAAATTCAGCTCATCACACAGAGCATGTCAATGAATCATAACAATGTTTTAAAATTACTGATTGTTACATAGATAAATATCGGAGGTGGGAAGTAAATCTGTGCTGGTGAAATTTCAGAGCAATGTTTCATGAGATAAATTATGTCTTATGATCAAATATAAATATCCTTTTTATTCTCCAGTGTTGGTTCATTTTGCAAAAAGTATTTTGCATACTTTCTTCTGGTTTTTATTCCAGCAGTATGGTCTCCCTACTCCCATTGGCACCTTTTTGTTTATTTGTTTTTTTTTTTTTTCATTAATTGGTAGTTTCAACTTCCTGTTCTCAGTTTAGCTTTGAAACAATTTCTACAGTTTATTTAACATACCTACATTATGTGACTGGAAACAGAAACCCAAAAACCAGCATATCTATTCATACGTCTATACTTTTTTATTCACAAATTCACATACAAGATACAGTGACCATAGAAGTCATATTCACTGTATATCTTGTAAACAATTTCAGCATTTCATTTTGAAAATAACATTGTAGGTCTTTACTGTTTAGGTTATTTTGTATGGAAAGCATTTTGAATTGTGTAAGGAAATGGGGAACCTGTTATAATTAATACCCTTTTTTTAATAAATAAAAATATCTATTATATATTGCCTCTTACTTGTTGATAGACAACTGCCAACATTATTTTGCATAGAGTGACTTTGATGTAATACAAATCTTCATTCATCTTTGAGTTTATTCATTTTTAAAATCATTTCATGGTCATGTTACCTGGATAGTTTGCCTCAACCAGAGACAAGCGCCTTCATGCAATATTTAAGGTAGGAGGTGGTAAGAGTATGTCATACAATGCTGATTTAGATGCAGCTTCTGTTAGAGAACAGTAAACCAAAAACTTATGGAAACAATATAATAGATAAGGAGTGGTTTCAGGATGTACATGGACAAATTACACTGTATAGTTCGAGCTTTATTTCATAGAGGTAGTAAACTGATTTTAAAGAAGCTTTAACCTATTGAAAACAAAAGTGCTGTAATGAAAACCGCTTGGCTGTAATTAAATCTCCAGAGTTTTTTTTTAAAAAAAGGCTTGAGGGATATGTTTTCTTCAAACTGAAAGCAGGGAACTTTACTTGTCTAATGCAAACAAATTATAATGCAAAGGCATGTTAAAACAATTCAGTTTAGAGTAATCATGGTTTTTGATTATATTATACTTTCTCACAATGAAAAAATGGCTATGTTGGCTATACAGGATATTGTTAAAATATTTTCAAATTCAGACACAGATAGATAACTTATGAAAGCAGTAATCAGTTAGGTTCTGACAGTTTAAAACAAAAGATAAAAACACAAATTCACAATACTTTTAGCGATCCATTAGACATATGAGACACTAAATAAGACACAGGACTGGCTGCATTGGGATATTCTTGATCAGTACAACCATAATTATATGGGTGCTCACATGCTGCCCACCACATGCATTATTTACTCTCTTTTTGATCAAGGAGGCAATGAAATGTGGTTAATTTGTTTTACTTTTGTTTTTAGTGTTGCTGCATCCCTCCTGCCTCCAACACAGATAAAAAATGGTTGTACTTTCACTGCTCTTGTACAAAGAATAGTGAAAGTATGTCCATTCTGATAGCATTTTATGTAAGTTTACTCTATTATTACTGAAAAATACTTTTTTCTCTAATTTGGTTACCAAGGACCACATGGACAGGTGGCCAGTGTGAATAATGGGAGGATAGGAGGAAAGCCTTGTACTGTCATATGTCTGTGAAATCTGTGTAACTTTTTGGGCTGTGTATGATAAGTATATTTGTTTCTGCGAAATGTGTAGTTTATGAGGCTGACTGTGAACCATACCAGCATTTGCCTAAATTAGAGGTTTCCAATTGGGAAGCATGAGATGCAAAGTAACTTTGCTGCTGTGTGTTAATTTAATTTAATTGCAATGGAGCACATGCTCTGGTATCAATTTTCCTAAACATCAATTTTTACCCTTTCCTGTACAAACCTACTTTTGCCCTGGTGATACATTTACTCTACAGTGTTACAGTACTATATATCCTTCACCACATCTTAATAGTTGAAAACCTGTATTATAACATCACATAATTGGTGAATTTCCTCTGAGATGTCATTGTTATTACCGAAAAGTAGGCATTTATCTTATTAATAATAAAATTGTGGCAGGGAAGAGGGGGGCATGGGAAGCTTTATTTTGATACAATGAGGGTGTGGTATGAAAAACCTTTAAAACCCTTAGCCCAGATAATTGCAGGAAACTGCCTACAAACTGCAATTAGGACGACTGGTGTGCAGGGGCCTTGGCTCAAGCCTGGTCTTAGTGTATCTCTCCGATACACGTGGAGCATCACTTGGAGGTATAAAATTTTATTTAAATTTTTATTTATATTAGAATATTGTTGTTTTATTTTTCAGTTATCATTGCTTCAGTTATTAGGGTCACTAATCAAATACTGCCTGTGTGTCAGATTAGAACAGTGCAAGTGTTGCTAGAAAGAATGGTCTTCAACAATTATTATGATTATGAATTTAATTACAATGGAGCACATGCTCCATTGGCAATTCCCCTAGTAATCTAATTACTCCCAGGTTATTACTATTATTTTTTTAAAAATTATCTTAGATATTTTGTACATGAAATTCCACTCCCCCCCCCCCCCCACCTATTTGCATATGTGATTAACGAATTTTAATTTTAAATTCTTTCAACATTTTTGGTAAATTATTCATCACTTCACTGGGTAATTTATTCCAATCCCCCACAAAACGAAAATTTTCCCAATCTCTCATACATGAAATCGAGTGCCAGCTTCAACCCATGGTACTGAGTTTCAATTTACTTGTCTTTAGTACACTATTCATTTTTTATTATTCTTATTCCATAAATCCATACTGAGGAAAGGCCTCAGGGGTGTGGAACATATTGTTGTTAACATTTATACATACAATCATCGTGAAAGGCTATGATGTGTTACTAAAGAAATTAAAGACAAAAACTTATAATTGAATTTTGTAAAGGTCAGATATACTTAATTCTTTTTATTTATTTATTTTTTTTATTTAAAAAAAAAAAAAACCTTGGATGGAGTAGAAGGATTTGTCAATAATCTTTCAGTTTTTCTTTAGATATGTCTTTATCGTCTGTGAACTGTTTTACTTTTAGGATAATTATTAAACGGAATTATATGCTCGAACATTATGAAATTTCTAGACGATAATAATTTGCTTACAACAAATCAACACGGATTTCGGAAGAAAAGATCATGTGAAACACAGCTGGCCCTATTTACACACGACGTAATGAAAGTTATTGATGCAGGTTCACAAGTAGATTCCATTTTTTTTGATTTTCAGAAAGCCTTTGACTCTGTGCCATACAACCGCCTTTTAGCGAAGCTACGAGCCTACGGTATATCGGATCAGCTTTGTGAATGGATAAAGCATTTTCTAACTGGTCGGTCGCAGTATGTCGTCGTTGAAGGAGAAAGTTCTTCTAGTATAGATGTTACATCGGGGGTACCTCAAGGAAGTGTAATAGGACCAGTTCTTTTTTTAATTTTTATAAACGATCTTGGAGACAAAGTGAAAAGCCTTTTTAGATTGTTTGCTGATGATGCGGTTATTTATAGGGAAGTAAGGAATTTGGCCGATTGCTTAGAAATTCAGCGTGATCTGGATATTATTTTGGCATGGTGCGCTGAGTGGCAACTTACGCTAAATTGTAAAAAGTGCAAGACAATGAGCATAACTAACAAAAATAATCCAATTGTTCAGAAATACGAGTTAAACAATTCAGTTATTGATATGGTCGATTCTATGAAATATTTGGGAGTAACAGTACAAAGGAACATGAAATGGGACTTACACATTAATTCGTTGGTAGGCAGAGCTAATTCTAGGCTGCGATTCATAGGACGATTATTGAGAAATTGTAATGAACAAACAAAGGAGATAGCGTACAAATCTCTTGTGCGTCCCCATTGGACTATTGTTGTGCCATTTGGGATCCGTTTCGTAAGGGGTTGATCGAAAGTATAGAAAAAGTACAGAGAAGAGCCGCTCGATTCGTGACCGCTTGCTACAGTCCTTATGAAAGCGTCACAGAACTGATTAGTAGACTAGGCTGGGAGTCTCTGGTAGATAGACGACGCACGTTTCGTTTAAACTTATTGGTAAACATGCATACTCCCACTTTCACTCACAAGTGTAGTGAAATACTTCGTCCACCAACCTATTTGAGCCGGAATGACAGGATAGATAAGATTAGAGAAATAAGGTGCCGCAATGATTCTTATATGAATTCTTTTTTCCCTCGTACCATTAGGGATTGGAATATACAACAAAGAGATTAGCTTTGGTGCTGAGCACCCTCTGCCACCCACAATTTTGTGAATTGCAGAGTATATATGTAGATGTAGATGTAGATGATCCCAAAAAAATTAACCACTCTTTGTATCAATGTTAACAATGCTTGCTCTGCATCTGGGAGGTCATTAAAGAATGTTGAATTTCTTAAAAAGTTGTCTGCAAGAAGTTCTCAGTTTCACCCTAAACAGCATCTTAATATCTCTTTTCTGTGATAACTTCTTTAGTTTGTGAGTAGTTTCCCCCAAAAATTATGCCATATGATATGATTGAATGAAAATAAGAGGAGTATACTTGTTTAATAAATTCCAGATCTGCTATTAGAAAAGTGTTCCATTGCTTAAGTTCTTCAATAATAATGCAATATGTTCTTGCCATCTGTCTGAATGCTAAGAAATTTTATACTCTTTGTATCCAAGATTATGTTAATTTTTAATTTATATGTAAGGGTTGCTGCACATGTTTTGTACCTAATGTAATGTATCTAAATTTAATCTCAAAGTCCCTATTGTAATTCACTCAGTATATTATTAAAAAATATGGAATTTAAAACAGTTATCAGGTAACATATCAGATATTAAATCAGACTTCGAAACATACAGAAGATTCCAGGTTATACATAAGACATGAAGCATTCACTTTTGCAATATTAAACAAGATATCAACCCCATTAGAGTGACTTGAAAGAACAAGTCCCAAAAGTTACATGTTGGAAGGATTTCTAAATTATTACTACTTCTGAATTGCCAAAACAACTTGTGTGGACTGTGCCTGATGATAAATTGCCAGTGATGAGAAAAACCCCACAACCAGGAAGCATTTTGATTTATTTCCCATGGTAACTTATTTTAATTGGATTTTTTTTCTGAAACTGGCCTATTATATAGAACTGATTACTTTAAATGACGACTTTATTCCAGAACCTCTTTGTTAAGCAGTTATTAAATTCTGAAAGTAAATGGTTGGTTATTTTAGTTATTTGTCTATATCTTTAAAAGTATTTAATCCCTCACAAAAGTAGTTCTTCTTCATCTTCTTGTGTCGATGACAGCATCAAATACATACATCATCTGATTCATTTTAATTTGTCTCAGTTCTGTCGCTATTTTTATTTGGCTGTAATCTTTAATTTCCCGATATTACGTTTATGCTCCAGGGGTAGGCCTTGAACTTCAGAAAATCATGTCTCTCTTATTCCATTATAGTTTAAAATGAAATTTGTATTCTTTTAGAATTTAATGATTTACTCACTAGCTCTAATTTTTGTTATAAAGTTCTTCTATATGTTTTTAATGAATTACCATAGTTAAAGTTAATTTATCTATTAAAATAAATGTCATTTCTTCATTTTCTTTGCAATTAGCTTCTTCTGCTTGCTTGACCTTGGTGTTAATTGTGTCTTCATTTCCTTCTATGCATATGGCAAATTTTAAAATTTGTTTATCTTTTTAAATAAAAATTTCAAACTGTACGAATATTACTTTAAAATGCTTGTTTTTAACTGTACTGCCCATGACAATGTTTGTGAAGCTTTCCATATGATTCTGAAAAGTGTTCTTATTACAAAGATTGCACTGCTTAATTTCTTCAATAGTAGTTCTTTCCAATTGAGTTACTCATCTATCCTGAATGCCATGAAATTTTATACTCTTTGTTTCAATCTTTCCATAGTCACATGATACCAGTACTATTTTGGCTTGAATCATTCTTCAATATCAAGTTTGTACTTGTGTATGCATTAAGTTATCTCTTCTTAAGGGCTCTGTGAAGCTTATTCCTATGTTACATGTTCACATGTTGGTTCATATTTTTGATCTCTTGATTTGAATCTGTAGCTCTCATGTTGGGTACATTTCTTCATATCTGAAAGACATTTTATTTTGTAACAATCTCTGATTGAGAATTTTTGCTGCAGCAAACATAAATAAAAGCTGCTAAGTAAATTAAAGTGCAAATTAATTCACAATTGATCATTTTAGTCAATTGGATTCATTTTACTATATTAGCTTTCTTGAGTATTTTTGAGTGCAGATCAAGTCCATCTTATGGCTAAATTATCATAAATAAATATTTGATTTGTAAAATATGTGGCAACTCATAAGCAATAGTGGCACAGTGGCACAATGGAGATGGTGAAGTGTCCACAAGCAATCACTTGTATTTTGAATCCGTACGGAATGATTGGAAAGTGATGCATAAATTAGATAATTCTGAAGCATGTTATTACACATTTTCACCACTATATTTTCAATAGACTAGTAGGAATTCATGATGTCATGAGCTGCAGTGCAATACTAATGGTTGTAAGTTATCTGTTTCTCGTTTGCTGTACTTGAATGAATGTAGGCTTCTATATATAAATATATATATATATATTATGAAAGTTACAACAATTATAGCTCCTTTGGGGAGGAAGTGGGAGGGAATTGAATAATTTTAGATTGTGTAAAGGCAACTGTAACAAATATTAGAATTTTGCCTAGCGAAATTAGTTGCTAAGATAGCAAGTTCAGTTGAAGTATATGGTACCACCCTCTAAAAGTAATTTTTATAGTTAAATTTGATAATAATCACAAGCAATATGTCCTACATAAGCATAAATTCAAGTATGAACAGTAAATCCAATAGTTAAATTCATTTAAACAGAATTGTATAGGTAGTATTTGGTCTTCATATAACTTCACTAAATTAGTATATTTCTTTAGTTCAGAAGATGTTTAGGTAAATAGATAGCCAGAAGATGATTAAGTTTGTTAGAAGATCATACTTAGAGTCTAAATATGTTTAAGAGTGATTTTCCGGTTTAGAATTTTGTCACGTAATTTTCCAATCCAAAATCGAAGTATTCAGTCATTAGAAAACAGTTAAGAAGTCAATTGGTAGATAGAAAGTAAAGTAATTTTGGTTAAAACAACATATTAAAATTTTAGAAAGTTTCATGCATTTTAAAGATCGTTTTTTGATATAATTTGGTATAACAAGACATGTGCTTCATGGAAAAGTTAAATGTTTCAGTCTTATTCGGTAATTTATGAGAAGAAATTATGTTCAGAGTAAAGTTTATTTAAATATAAAGGTTTCTGAAAAAGTCTTATTTTAAAATATTAAAGCATTTGATTGTAATAAAGCGAAATGGGTTTTGGCGCGAGAAAACGCTTTGACGAGATGGTGCGATATCATACGGCATTCGGGAGGAGTGATATTTATAAAATTCGTAATAAATCAGGGAATGTACTTAGAGATTCCAAATTTTTACAGTAACCGTTTTTCAATAGGGAAATTTGTTTGGAGTTATTTTCAAGTCGAAACGTTGAATGTTTCAAGTAGTAAAATTTTGTTTTCGAGTTTTATACCACTTTCAAAATTAGGTAAAATACTTTATTTGATACCAGAGGATAGATGAGCAATAGGAGAATAGAATAACATTTGTTTCAGCTCGGTAGGAGTAATATTTCAAAAAGTTATGGCAATCACATCTTTATGACTCTTTTCTGGCGAAACTATTAAAGTTACGAAAAATTTTATAATAACTTAATTTGACGTTTGTAACAATATATAGCAACTATCAAAATTTCAGAAAGCTAGGATTATTTTTGGTGTCTTGATCAAATGTATTGTGAAATATTCATCAGAAAACTGATCAGTTATCGGATAAAGTCCATGGGAAAGGCGGAGAAAGGTTCTTCCCACGGCTCACGCAGCATCGATCCTATAAATACCCCCTCCAGAAGCTACTCTCGCCCCAAACCAACAGCGGCAGTTTCAGAGTACATTACAAGTTATGTAGGGCGTAGCTAGGTTGGGCTCATGGTGCAGCAAATTACCAACTTGCGCGATTATGGTTGCATTTTAAAGTCATGGTTAAAAATCAAGTAAAACCTCATGTAGTTAAGTAACAGTGGGGGCGTGAGGTTTGGTCATGCTCGAGTGATTGGTCAAAACTGTAAAATATCTTTCACAGAAATTGTCTGATTGCCTGTACAGTTTTCTGGCTATGTAAAATTTTGAAGAATATAGTCATGTTACCAGAATGGACTAGTTATCATTGAACTTTTACCTTTTCATAGTTTTGGGCTACTGAATCATCAAATAAGTCAGAACTGTAACATTCCATAGGCTACACACAGTTATAGCTGAGACCAAGTGTTTATGCTAACCCCCGGCATAAGCTTGTCGTCTTACACAACTTATTTAATCAAAAAATATTTAAAAAAAATTAAACTTGCCAGAGTTGAAGGGAGTAGGGCAGCAGCAACAAAAAACAAAATATTTCTTCAAGAAAGTAGAACCAAGTAACTACCCACAGACAACACAGTCACAATATATTGCTGTCGTTATTAGTCTGTCTAGAAAATGCCACTGCCTAGTAGTGAACCAAATCTTCCATCCAACTAATTGTCAGAAACCGACTTCAAAAGTCAAACCATTCTTAAAAATTTTACTTGTATTTCTCAGATGTTACTAAAATATTCAAACTTTGCTAAATAAAATATTTGAGTGAAAATTTTTAAATATGAAATGCAATTTAAAATATGCAACTACACAAGAATTTAAAACTCACACATGCATATAGTCCAGACCTGGAAAAAAATCATAAGTGCATACATACTAGCAAGTCTTCAATACATAAATTTCAAAAACCATAATCTTGCTTTATGATATTTATGCTGTTCAATCACATATGAAAATTTGGTGATTATTAAATGAGATGGAGCTTAGACCCTGGTGAAAATGTCCATATATATCTATTTATAAACTTTGTGTATATTTATTTTAAATTCTTTTCCTGTTTAAGGTATGTTGTTCACCATATTCCTTGAAATTTTTTTTTTTAATATGTTTCAGACCTTGATGGTCTACTTAGAATAAAAATTACCCCTGACCCATGTGCCTGAGATCAAGTGTTAATTATTTTCATGCCCCTCTCCGCTGTTAATATTTTTTCCTCTACCCGTCCAGCATTCACCAGATTGTAAAATTTCATGACATCCTGGAGATAACTGTGAATATTGGTTAAGAGAAATATCATGGTGGTATATGCAGATTACAGTCTTTTATTATTAAAAAAGTAGATGCTAATGATACATGTTTTTTATAACTCTGAACATAAAAATAAATTGAACACAGCACTAGGTTAAATATATTATAAATATTATAGGAAGAGTTTGACTCAGTGTTTCAAGTTTCTGGATACTGGCGGAAGCTTCTAAAAATGATATGATAAGGCATAGGTGAATTCCAAATTTATGAAAAGACAATCACATTTATCCAAGAATATCATAGGTGAAAAAAATAGCTTTACTGACTTGTCAGAAGAGTTGTGGCAAGAATGTAAGCGCAACATGAGATGATGAAGTAAATAGGGAAGGGGGAGGAGGGGGGAGAAAAATTTTGTGGCATGGACTGTGTGCTATAAATAAAATTTGCAAATACATTCAGCTCTTGTGCCTTCCATAAGGTAACCTGAAAAATTTATCATGTTGAAAAATTCCAGAGTAACAGGATGTCCCTTTAAGGAGGATATATTATAGAATATTCAGTTGTCCATGTATTTATTTCTGAAGCCACTGAAATGCATAATCTGATCATTACATGACTGTTGGTATAAATATATTTCCTGCAGTAGAAATGAATAAATTAACAAACAATTATTTAATGCACTCATAAAACTTTAACAAGGATTTTATGGTTTATCTTTCATAGTTCCCTTCACTAAAATGTCATTGCTTCGAGGTAAATGCTTACTTTCTACTGCTATAGCAGCACTTGCTTCTCACCATTCTTTTAATTTTTATTTTTTTACTATCTAAGAATTCATGAGTACTCAAAAGGAACATTATTCTAAATAAATTAATAAAAACACAAATATTATGTATCCAGTAAAGCCTCATTCCCTCAATACGGTCTTCTGATATTTATTATTCTTTGTCATCTATATTCATAAATGTATTATTTCAGATTTGGTGCTAAATTATATTTTTAAAGGCTATTTTTTATAACAGGAAAACTTCTTTTTTACTTTAAATTTTATGCAAACATGATTATAGTGTCTGGTTTTCTTGGCACTATGTTGGTTTGATTAAGACCATGTATTTCAAAAAAAAAATTCTGATTCTTTTGTGCCGTGCTGAAATGGAGACATAAATATATTACATGTTTATTGAAGTTTATTTAGACCACACTTTCTTATATTTTAATAACATTCTCTTTGAGGACAGGTAATTTACAAACAGTGTATGTAATAATAGGACATATATATTGTACCTTATGTGAAGTTATATTAGAATTTCTTATATTATTAAACCATAAGCTTAAGCTTCTGAGCATAAATTAATTTTGCTGAAAATATTACCTAATGTATTTTTGACCTTGATTCAATGCTTGATACAGTGTTTTAAGCATGTTTCTGAATTTTAATGGAATACTTGGTTGGTTTAATAATTATTTAAAAAATGTGAAGTGATTTAAAAGTAATGTATACTGAAACAAAACCCTGACTCTTTCAAAGCTTATTATGATTGTGAAAGTAAATGTGTATTATGGGTTCCCAAAATTGCTTTAGAAATTTAACAGTGAATGTGCATGGCACTAATTCTGTATTTTACATCACTCCACAAAAATTCATTTCACTTGATAGCAAAAATATTTATTAATATCTAGTAATTAAAATGAAACTCATGCTTCCTAAAAATAATTGTAATCCAATAATATCTCAATGTACAAATATGAATACAAATTACAAATCTTATTTAACATTATCTTAAAAGGGAACTTTTTAATATGAAGTATTTGGAATAGATTTAAAATTTAGTTAATTGTAAGAATAGTAAAGAAATTTAATGATACTTTCTTGTAGTTAATATATAAAAAAATATATTGTAAAATATTTAAAATAGTAAAATTTGAACTGTAATAAGCATATCAGTGCCACTGAGAAAGATAGGTTTGCCATCTTACAGCTGTTTGATTTAGAAGTTTATGTACTTGCTAATAGCATGAATAGTAATGAGGGTCATTCAGATTTAAAATACAATGTTATTTGTTAAAAAAGTAACATAAATGAGTAATCTGATTCTCCCTTGATTTGAGCCAACTGGTTAAATCTTTCTGACTGGTTATATATTTCCTGAGGAAGATTTTCAGACACTGGTAGTGTGGTTTATGCTTGACATATTCTTGGTTATCTTTGATAGCTTTAGTCCTTTTTTTAAATGCTTATGTCTAACATATCTCCATTAAATTGTGTTCTAAATTCTTCATAGATTTTTGATTGTTTTATCTTCTCTTTTGTAAGTAATGTAATTGTAATCTGTTGCATTTCTACTTCAGTCATAGCTTTTTAACAAACTGTACTACATACTAATTCCTGTGGATTAGGGAATTCTATTAACCACAGCAACTGTTTCTTTGATTGGTTGCTGGGTTCAAAATATATTTTAAATTTGAGATGCCCTCTTATTATAATTACAGAATCCTCTTACTAATATTCAGAAACAACAGTTGTATTTACAACACTTTTTTAGAAATATGTCTATGCAAAATAATCTGTATCATAAAAAATGTACTCTTCTTCAGACACAAACCAAACTAATAAAAGCACAAACAGGTTACAAGCCCAACACAGCAAAGCTCCATGCTGGAAAAGTAGACCAGTCAGATGCAGTAAATGGAGATGAACTGGACCGAGTAAGAGCAAAGCAATTTTTAAAACCAGATGATCAACTTGAGCTTACAGAGCAGGTAAAATAAATTAATACTTTTTAAAATAAATAATATATAGCAGTTGAAGTTAGCTGCCAGTCTACATCACATAGCTACCTTGTAATCATATATATTATTTCTATAAGATGTTTTTCTTTGTCACAAAGCCATTAAATCCCTTAATACTTAGCCAAAATCTCATGCACTTCAGTCACATCATATTTTAAGATAGGAATTTTTCGGAATTTGACCCTTAAAAGGCAAAAATATAATTTTTTATAAAACGTGTTTTTTCCCCACTGAACCATTTATCTTCCTTGATAACTAAACAAAATCAATAGAGAAGATATCATTTTAAAGACTGAGGTCTTTGGTTTGGACATATCATATTTTAAGAAAGAAATTGGAACTCCACCCTTAAATGACAAAAGTATTAATATTTCCACAATGCGTTTTTCTCCCTCGATACATAACCAAAATCGATAAATGAGGTATCATTTTAAAGATTAAAGTCTCCGATTTGGTAACATTATATTTAAAAAAAAGAATTTTTTGGAATTAGACCCTTAAAGGGAAAAAGTATTAATACTTCTGCGAAGCATTTTTTCTGTCACATTCCATTTATCTCCCTTGATACCCAACTGAAAGTGATAGGATATGAAATGAAGTACCGGTATCTAAAGAAATAAAAGTGAACTAGATGACTAGTGCGAAAATTTCACTAATAAAATATGATGAATAATTGGGGTTGAATGGTATTAATATAATGAAAAGTGGAACAGCACTTTTGTAGCAAATATTTATGTGTTTAGTGTAATAGGTATGCATCAAAACACTCACAACTTATTACAAAAATGTTAGGAAAATTTAAAACCCACTGTATGTGCGACAAACTGTCACTGACCTTAACAGAATATAACCAACCTGAACAAAATGCACACAGCATCTCTGTGATTTGTGAAGCAAAACAAAAATGTTTCAGTAACAGAAAAAAAAAATATTCAAAACGCTACTTATTGTATAAAAAAACAGCTTATTAACATCTCTGTGATATCTGCTGCTGCAGTCTAGGGACTTGGCTCTGAACTGTCTCAAATGCATGACCACTTTAAGCATCAAATTCCAAAAAATTGTTTCTTAATTTATGATTTTACCTAATTGGAGGCCTTAATCCTTAAATATAAATCATTTATCGATTTCAGTTAGGTATCGAAGGAGATAAATGGCTTGTAATAAAAAAATTTCATGGCAGGCGCATCTGCTCTGATGAAGAATCTGTTTCCCGATACACACAAAACCTGTCTGGAGCTCTCAGCTCCTGCAGCTACCCCCCAGACTGTTTGTTTGTGTAGTCTTGGAGTCCAGTTATGACTATGCTACAATATACAGGTCACCACTCAGTTAAAGTTAAGACAAAGCATTTTGCCTCCACCCCATGGCAAAGCATTTTGTCTTACATGGCGACCGTGACAGGACTGGAATATTTTATCCCTTACAAGATGTCATAAGTGAAATTTTAGCAAAAATGACCCATTTTGTGGTATTGAAAAAAAGTGATTTGTTTTTTTTTTTATATTTGTAGGTGACATGGACATTTAAAATGAACATTTTTGCAGTTGATGAACATTTTACAAAATGAACATTGATTGAAACAGAAAAATTCAGAAAATTTTCAAATATGTGAAACAATTTAAAAGTGTTGATTTGATATTATTGATGGTTTGATGTAATATTTTTCAAATTGTTGTGGTATAAATGAGAGAGTGAAAGAAGTATGAATGGCAAACCAACCCCAACCGTAGGTAGATAAGAGGGAGATTCTTTAGTTTTTTAGTTTTTTTTTGAAATTTTCATTTAGTTTTCTTGGGAAAATAACTTCAATTTTGGAGGGGCATGTCAGGTATCCTATAAATTTGTAACTACGTGACAAAATTTTATTCGCTGAACCGTGAGTTGGATTGCATAAATATGTATTTCATTTCTATAGTTAGTTTCTATGATAATTTAAGCTAGAAAGCAGTTTTACAGTTGTTGACATAGTATTTCATCAGTCTTCAGCATTCACCTGGAGTGGTATTGCGAAATTTCGTATTTGAATTAATTATTTTCGGCTAAACTATTAAAGTTACAAAATTTTTCATAACTAAAGTTGACATTTGCTGTAAGATCTAGCAATCTGTAAAGTTGCAGAAAGATAAAATTATTTTTATCGTCAAGGGTCAAAATTGGATGATGAAACCGTATTCAAAACATGTCAGTTATCTGATCAGTGCTAGCATCTTCTAGTGGGAAACAGGAAGCTTGGGATTTTCCCATGGTTCGTGAGAGAGCAGGTGCTACCTGGAACCTTCCCTGGCCCCGGTGGTTCAGAAACTGTGAGCACGTCAAGATGTAACAGGCAGTCAGTCGCCCGGAGTCTTCGAGAAGCAGTGCACGCGATAAGATGTAGCCTCACGCAGTAGCAGTTAGTTAGTCTTTGAGAGACAGTAGGCTCGTCAATATGCAGCTTAGCTCGTAATGTTGCAGTAAAATAGTATTTCGCCATATGGGACCTTGGGATTGTTTAAATTCAGACATTAGCTAACCATTGGGAAGCGTGTGACTCACTTTTATTAGATTTCTCCAACTAAAAGGTTATGCTGTGAAATATGGGGTGTGGTTTGGCTCAAAGCGGTTAATCTATCTTGCAAACTTTCTTCTGTGACTTTGGCTGATGCCTATTCAGTTATTGACTGTACAAGATTTTCAGAATATAGTGAGTTTAAACAACAACCGACTCTTAAACATTATTTACTGATACCTTTTTCTTAGCTTGAGGTAGAATAAAAGCTGAGTGGTGACCTGTATATTGTAGCATAGTCATAACTGGACTCCAACACTACACACGGTCAGATCTAAGACAAAGCCTTTGTGCACCTACCCCAGTGCACATCTAGGTTTTACACACTCCAAGGATGTACCCCTTCACATTAACCACAGCCCCACTTTCAGCACCCAGTTCTTCCCTAGTCTCGAGTCAATTAACCTTATCCTTCGTTGTGGGCATGACTTCCTATGTTCCTTCCCCAGGATGTTCTCCATAAGATCCTACTCACTGCCCCTCGCACATGTTTTAGCAGCTCACCAAATCTAAAAAATATCTTGGTTCACAAGTACTCACCCAGTAATGCCTCCAAACAACCACAGGGATCATTTCCATGAAACAGGCCCTGCTATAAAGCATGCAGCATTAACCCAGCTACTACCACTTACTCCAATCCTACCACAGGTGAAACATTCCCCATCATTGGTCATACTACTTGCATTACAACATATCTCATATATCAACTTACGTGTCTCCATTGCTCCAGCTCATATATAAGCTTCACTACTAACCCACTTGCTATCAGAATGAATGGCCACAGGCAGACAGTATATTCTAACAATGAAGCCCATCCAGTGGCAAAACATACCAGTTTCCACAAACTGAATAATTTTAACAACTGTTTCTCAGTTAGGGCGATCCGAGTTTTCTCTGATAACACAACCTCCTCTGAACTACATAGATGGGAACTAGCCTATCAGAATATCCTGGACACCAGATATCCTCCAGGTCTCAATCTCCAATAAATCCCTCCCACCAGACCCAATAAAATTTTTCCAAATTTGATTTATATGTGTATCTTCATTCAGTTACTATGGTTTTTCTACCACTTTCAATGATAATATGCCTTCAACGGTGTCGATTATCAATCCAGTATTTGCACTTCCCTTCCCCACTCCCACCTACACCTCCATCTTTGCCAGCTATGCCATTCACCAGACAGCTGTCGTCGTATTCACGTCAGGCTCTGCAAGAATATGGTTATATGCCAAAATATAGCGAATTTCTTGTGTTTGTTTTTTTGTGTTCTTCGTTCCCAGCTGCCTTCATCTGTTGTAAGTGTTGGGTCATATTTCCCTATCCTTCCTTAGTTTTATTGCCTTATAGCACTTTCCTGCTCATTGTTATAAATATTATTGATATAAGGTGTTTTTTATGACACAAGCCATTATCTCTCTTTATACCTAACTGAAATCAATAAATGGGGTATCATTTTAAAGATTAAAGTACCTGCTTTGATCATATCATATTTTAATAAAGTAGTTTTTTAATTTTGACCCTTAAAGGGAAATATTGTCAGTATGTCTAAAATGACAGGCACTAGGTTTAAATTAAAGAGGATTTTTTTCTGGACACGAAAATGCAATTGGTTTTTGAATATATATAATATTTTGGCTGATACCCGAGAAAGAAAATTAAGGGTAAACTCGTTAATATGGCTGCTTCCAGTAACCATAGCGTAAGAATTTGGATGTAAATTAAAATTTCCTGATTTATTGAAATAATAGGAAAGCCATTAAAGAACAGTTGTTACTGTTGGAGAGTGGTGATTTCTTATAGAAAATGGTATGTAGAATCGTTAAAGCATATTTGAGAGCTGTAAGTTAAATATTTCAAAAGATATTAATTTTTGAAATTAAAATTTGTATAATAATTTTGGTTCAACCTGTTAGAAAATAGTAATTAAGTGGATCTTGGATCAAATGAAAGAGTAGAAAATTGAAACAAGTTAAAAGTCATTTCAGCTTTGTAGCTTTAAAACTTTGAGAGTTATGAGCATTTTTAGGAATTTTGGAAAACAAATTTTTACGCCTAAAGCCATGAAAATTTTCACTAGGATTGAATTTAACGTTTGCAAATCTGGCTATCTACTGTAAACATTTCAGAATGATAGGATTTTATTTAGTGATGGAAGATTTTGAATGTCGCAGGAAAGACACGGAAGGTTACATTTTTTCTTACTCCGGGGAGCCACACTGCCTGAGAATGCGGAGGAATACATTCTCCCAGGGGTCACTTATTTGTAGGAGGACCTGGAACTGGCTCATGGCAGTTTGTGAAAATCAATTGGGCACCAACCGGTGGGGCCCTATTGGCACGCACAGACTGAGCTCAAATTTCTTGCTCTGCACATGACGTCACCATAGGAGCACTGTATTTACCAGAACATTTAAGTATATGGGCGCATGCTGTATAGTGATCGTGATTTTCTATATAACTTGCTGTAAATTCTATGAACACGGTTGCATGTGCTGTCGCTGGCTGTACAGCTTACAACAGAAAAAAACAAAAGGTACAGGTATCACTTACCATTCCTTTCCAAAGGACCTAAAGCTTACAAAAATATGGATTCAAAAAATCCACTATTTCTTCCTGTTTCGCTTAGAGATATTTCTACTAGATCCAACGTCCCTCCTTCTATCCAGTTATAACTTCACTTTGTCAGGGAGGCCAGATGACTCGGCACGTGGGGATGGGTTCCACCAACCTGCAGCGACGTCCTCTGCCGTTCCTGGGATTCTTCTGCTGCTCCTTACAATCTTCTGCTGTTATTACTTAAAAAATTCCTGACACCACTGCGATTTAATCTACCAGTCGCAGAACTGGTTGGAATGCGGGGAAATCTTGCAGAAAAGAATTAGCACCGCGAACATTTAACTTCTATTTATTGGGCCACAATGTTACAAAAGATATGGCTGAGGAGCGGGTCCACTTCGCTTTCAAGTAATGGTAATTTCCCCAGGCAGATGACAGAGTTAAAGCTAGGCAGTGGGGAAACCGTGCGAGTGCCGATGTGAATACTATGATGTTTCTGAACCAAGAGAGCTCACGAAGTGCACCGACCGGCCAAGCCACCTCGGATTCGCATCAGCGAAGCTCAGAAATTGCTGATTCGCGTCAGCGAATCCCGCGCCACAAACAACTGGCGAGCGGTCAGCAGCTTGGCCTGCACCTCGCTTCATGAATTCAACTTTGAATAAAGTTAATAATTTTGAGCTCTGACAACTTCTCCAATTTCACTTCTTCTTTTCTTTTGACAGTTAGTGCTTCATGGTACCCTTTTCTGTTATATGTCAAATCTGAATCCAACTTTTCTGTATCAAATATTTTATCTTGCAATTCATTGTTTGTATCAATAAAATATGAAACCAACTTTTTAATAAAATGGAAATTGTTATCCAAAAGAAACACTTTTTGTATCTGAATCTCATCACTTGATTTAAATCGATTTCTGCATCTTTGTTAATTTTAAAATGTGGAGATTTTTTCTCAGAAAACTGTGTTACTTGTAAAGCAGTGTTATCTGCCCCTCTTGTCGAAACATCTTCCACTTTCTCACCAACAGGCAAGAATGTGGAACAATCCAATTTATGTAATTCAGAAGAACAGCTTCCAAAATTGATTTCAATAGGTTTTTGGATATCTTCATTTTCCATATCCGTCATCCTTTTTTGATTTTTTTCAATTACTTCCATATCCTTTTTCACCAGGTTTTTTTTTAACTCCATCTGTGTCTTCTTGGCTTCATATTTAATTTCAGCAAATTCTCTTAGTAAAACTTTCTGCATATATTTTGTAGTTTTTTTCTTGTTTGTTGATGGAATCCTGTATTTTTTTCATCATCAGCAACAAAAGCTGGTTCATATCTTGTTGTTCAGATACATTAGGTGCCTTTTTATATTGAAATCAGATGCCTCTACCTCAATAATAGTTGTTTCATCAGCGGATTCCAACCATTTATTTTCATATGAACTGTCAGACCCAATATCACTCAACTCGTTTCTCAAATAACATCTTCCATATCGTTTCCTACTGTTTCACTGCAACTTCTCACTAAAATTTCTCCCTCAGTATTTTTGTCCATTTTCCTTCCAATAACTCAAACTATATTAAGTACACAATCCAAAAACACTGCTCACACAAAAGGTGATTACCAATAATCATCTTTTTTTTAGTGCTTATTAGTTTAAATCTAAGTGTACTTGCCACATGCATCGATACAAAAACTGCAGGTTCGTGTCCTTCCAAATGGCAGGTTATAATTGAAATGCCATTTGTAGTCCTGTTTTACGGTCTGCCAACTGTAAGAATACTATTTCTTACTTTTAATTTTTATTCTTACATTAACACATTTTCTTTATTCATCACTTAATTAATACATATTCAGGTTAACATTATACTTTCTTGTTACTTCAACACAACACAATGCAATCAAAGATACTCTCTGTGATATTACAACTCATATTAAAATCTATGGTTCAACAATAAACTATTACAGCAAATTAAGCATATAAGCTGTTCCCTTATAACTCACATAATCTGCTACTCATAAAGTGTTTATATTTTTAAATAATTCAGTACTCTGTTGTTGTTTTTTGGTACTTTTTTTGTATGTACTCTGTATTGCCATAGTCAGTCATAGTTATTAATTCCTTCCATATCCTCATTATCATAAAACAATAATGCCTTTTTTGCATCAAATCCAAACTAGGGTCTGATTCACTTTTTTATTTTATTTCTTGTGTGTGTATATAGAGAGTGGTGTCTACCCAAAAAGAAGCTTGAAGACTTATCAGACCTGACTTTAGAATCAGATATCCTTTTTATCACTTGATGCATGTAATTCACTGCCAAATTAATTTCAAATATGTAGTAGTGTAACACATCAGAATATTTCCATATGAGACCCATTGTTCTATACAGGGTGTAACAAAAATGTACGGCAGAACTTGCAGGACACATTCCTCACACTTAGATGAAGAAATTATCTTATATGAACATGGGTCCAGAAACACTTCGTTTCCATGTAACACCGCATTTTCTTCGTGGCATGAATAGTGGGAGACACACAAGAATGGAACCTACCAGCTTAAAACATGCAGCTCTTTCTCACAGGTGATGTTCAATATGTCCTCCGTGCACATTGATGCATGCATCAACCCTCTGTCGTAGTGATTCTCGAATGCGCTGATGTATCCCTGGAGTGCCAATAATCCCTGGAGTGCCTTCTGTGTTAATATAATTTAAAGTGTTTAGTTTTCTGTTGTTTCATCTTTGAATATTTGTTTAGCAGCCCCAGTTGTCAGTCGTTCTTCGGCAGCCGTTACGTGAAGCAGTGCCTTCTGTGTTAACATAATTTAAAGTGTTTAGTTTTCTTTTGTTTCATCTTTGAATATTTGTTTAGCAGCCCCAGTTGTCAGTTGTTCTTCAGCAGCCGTCACGTGAAGCAGTGCCTTCTGTGTTAATATAATTTAAAGTCTTTAGTTTTCTTTTGTTTCATCTTTGAATATTTGTTTAGCAGCCCCAGTTGTCAGTCGTTCTTCGGAAGCCGTCACATGAAGCAGAGCCTTCTGTGTTAATATAATTTAAGTGTTTAGTTTTCTGTTGTTTCATCTTTGAATATTTGTTTAGCAGCCCCAGTAGTCAGTCGTTATTCGGCAGCCGTTACGTGAAGCAGTGCCTTCTGTGTTAATATAATTTAAAGTGTTTAGTTTTCTTTTGTTTCATCTTTGCATATTTGTTTAGCAGCCCCAGTAGTCAGACGTTCTTCGGTTGCCGTTACGGGGAATAGTGCCTTCTGTGATAGTTTTAATTCAAAGTGTGTGGTTAGCTTCGTCTCTGTTTATTTTTCGTCAGTAGCAGCAGCCATCGTCGAACCGTTACGTGACGTAGTACCTCTAGTGATAATTTAATTAAAAGTGTGTAGTTAGTAGTAGCTTCATCTTTGCATATTAGTTAGTCAGTAGCAGCAGTCGTTGGTCGGAATCGTTACATAAAGTAGTACCTCCAGTGCAAATTTAATTTAAAGTGCGTAGTTAGCGTAAGCTTCGTCTTTGTATATTTGGGTTTTGACAAAGGGCCTCCTAATGAGAACGCTAGTACTCCTTAGTTTTTCTTTCTGTAAGGTAGTATGTGTAGGGACTGTGGTTGTTGTGTGCAGACGCAGGCTGAGGTGACTGACCTGCGCACCCAGCTTGCAGCTTTGGTAACAAGAGTTACACAGCTGGAAGCTGCCGCAAGTGAGTGCAGTAGATGCGGTATTGGTGACCCTGTAGACGCTGATCGGCTAGCAGGTTCTCCGATACCAGTCATCGTACCTGCAGTCCAGGCCGAGACGTCAGAATCGATGCGGCCGTCGCCTAGTGGTGGCTGGCTTGTGGTGTCTGGACGTCGTCGGCGCATGCGGGGGCAGTCGTGCAAGCCTGATTCCCAAGAAGGCGAGCTTGTACCTCTGTCCAACAGGTTTGATGCATTGTCTGGAACTGATTCAGTCCTGCAATCGTCGGCCAGTGAGTTGGCAGCCCCGCAGCCCGCTAAGTCTGGACAACTGCAGAAGGGGGTCTTAATGGTCGGTAGCTCCAACGTTAGGCACTTTATCGAACCCCTTAGGGAAATGGCGAAGAGGTCGGGGATGAATTCCGGTATCCATTCATTGTGTATTCCGGGGGGTCTGATCCGAGATGTGGAACAGGCCATCCCGGATGCCATTGAATGGACAGGGTGCAGCCAGCTGCGGATTGTGGCTCATGTCGGCACCAATGATGCTTGCCGCCTAGGGTCGGAGGTTATCCTCTCGTCCTTTGGGCGACTTGCAGAAAGGGTGAACTCTGTGGCCATTGGCCGCAAGATTTCTGCTGAGCTATCCATCTGCAGCATTGTCGATAGGACTGACTGTGGACCTCTGGTTCAGAGCCGTGTTGAGGGGCTGAACCAGAGATTACGGCGTTTCTGTGATAGTCATGGCTGCAGATTCCTTGATCTTCGCCCTGGGGTTGAGTCTTGTAGGAATCCCTTGGATAGATCAGGGGTGCACTACACACGGGAATTGGCTACACGGGTGGCAGGGGCCATGTGGAATGCATTGGGGGGTTTTTTCGGCTGAGGGAGGATGACCCTGAGGAGGAAATTCAGTTGCGGACAGCCAAGATAAATTCATCACCGCGTGTTAGGGGCAGCTTAAAAGAATCCCAAACATTAAAAGTTCTAGTAGTTAACTGCAGAAGTGTTTGTAATAAACAGCCTGAACTCGAAAACGTTATTCGTAGTACAGATGCTGATATCGTAATAGGCACAGAAAGTTGGTTAAAACCGGATGTAAGTTCAGCCGAAATTTTTAATAGTAACTTGAACATTTTCCATAAGGATAGGTTGCATTCTCAAGGAGGTGGTGTATTTATAGCTGTTAGTAAGTACCTCCCATGTAGCGAAATTGATGTCCATACTGTCTGCGAAATCATATGGATCAAGCTCAACGTAGCTAGGACAAAACTTGTGATAGGCTCCTTCTATCGTCCACTCGATGCAAGCGTAAATATTGCCGAGGCCTTAAGAAATAATGTAAATAATATAGCACGGCAATTTCTGGACCATACAATAATGATAGGAGGTGACTTTAACTTGCCAGATATCGACTGGATAAATTACGTTCACGTTACTGGGGGCAGGGATAAAGCAGCTTGCGAAATCATTCTAGACCTCTTCTCAAATCACAATCTTGAACAGCTCGTAACTGAACCAACGCGATGCCTCAACGGTAACGAAAATATTTTAGATATAGTTGTTACAAATAGGCCTGAACTATTCACGAATATTTGTACCACCGCAGGAATAATTGATCACAAAGCTGTAATTGCTACAGTAAAACTAACAACCATGCGCAGAAAGAGAAAAGAGAGGATCGTTTACAGATTCGAAAAGGCTTCAAAAGAGTGTTTTAGAGCGTATTTGAGGCATAATTACCACACCTACTTAGTAGCAAGAGGCACCGATGAAGAGAGGTGGCATTGATTCCTACATATAGTTGGGGAAGGTATGAACTTGCATATACCGAAACGGACAATCAGGGAAGAGAACGATCCCCCATGGTACATACGGGAGGTTAAAAAGGTTACTCAAGAAGCAAAGGAAGATACATGCACGATCAAAAAGGACGATGCATCAGACTGATTTAGATAAGCTATTGGAGATAAGGGGACATGTTAAGAATGCGATGCGTGAGGCCTTTAATAACTTTCGTGAAAATTCTCTCTCTAAGAGCCTCACTGAAAACCCTAAGAAATTTTGGTCGTATGTAAAAAAAGTTAGTTGTAGTGGGAACAATAAGCCAGTTCTAATAAAAGACGGACGAGAAGTTGAAGACAGCCGCAACAAGGCTACCGTATTTAACACCGAATTCAAAAATTCATTCACGCGAGGAAACATGGAAAACATCCCCACTTTACCACATCGTGTGGAATTAGAGATGGATCCGATAGAAATTGATAGCATAGGAATTGTAAAGCAATTAAAACTCCTGAAGTGGGGTAAAGTGCTGGGTCCTGATGTTATACCGGTAAGAGTATTTTCTGAATACGCGGAGGATATTGAACCATCTATAGGTTATCTATAGGGAAATAAGGTGCTCCGACGATTGCTTAGAAATTCAGCGTGATTTGGATGCTATTTTCGATTGGTGCCATAAATGGCAGCTTACACTAAATTGCAAAAAGTTCAAGGCAATGCGGATAAGTAACTAGAAGAATCAGTTTGTTCACGATTACAAAATAAACAATTCAGCTGTTGACACGGTTGATTCCGTGAAGTATCTGGGGGTGATAGTACAAAGCAACATGAAATGGGACATGCACATAACTTCCGTCGTAGGCAAGGCAAAGTCTAAATTACGATTCATAGGTCGTAATTTGAGGAATTTTAATGCTCAAACAAAGGAGATAGCGTATAAAACACTAGTGCGTCCGTATCTGGATTACTGTTGTGGGGTTTGGGACCCGTATCGCAAGGTTATGATTGACTCAGTTGAGAGGGTGCAGAGGAGAGCCACTAGATTCGTGACTTGTTGTTAAAGCCCTTATGAAAGCGTCACAGAATTGATACATAGATTGGGCTGGGATAGTTTGGAAGACAGACGACGTAGCTTGCGTTCGAATTTATTGGAGAATATGCGAAAAAATTTAAATTTCGAGTGCAATGAAATACTTATTCCGCCAACCTATTTAGGTCGCAATGATTAGAGAATGATTAGAGAAATAAGATGCCGTACTGATACTTATATGTATTCCTTCTTTCCTCGCACTAATCGGGATTGGAATGGGCGGGGTTAGGATTGGTGCTTAGCACCCTCTGCCACCCACAATTTTTGTGATTTGCAGAGTATGAATGTAGATGTAGATGTAGATGTACTGTGTATGGTTTCGCAGCCGTCCATAATCCTGGCACGCAGACTCTGAATATCTTGTACAGGGGTTCGATACACAAGAGCTTTCAAAGAGCACTGGCGGTGCAGCTACGATCATGCCAACGTAACCAGACATAACCAGTGGTGCATGTTCCCCATGCTTCGAGCTGTTAGGGTTCTTTATGGTGGTTTAAGAACTGCATTAATTAATTAAAAAGTCCACCAAACAGGTTATTTTTGAAGATGCTTGTTTATTTTCAATCAAAACAAGTTTGCGATATTCACAAGCATAGTTACAATCCAAAGATGCACTTCTGAGTCGTTACAAATAAAATCTTTGTGAACTCAACTGAATGATTGAAACTCTCTGTAACACTGAATACTGTCAACTAAACTGACTTACTAACTGAATAACTGAATGAATCTAACTTCTCTGTCCAGGCGATCTGTTTATATAGTCTTTATCGAAATTACGAGAATTCTTCAAAGGCATCCGCCCGATATTTCTCGATCATTAACAATCACTCAAACAATCTAACATATTACAAACAATCGGAATTAATACAAAATTAATTAACAACATTACAAAATGATCAGAAATGGTAATTATAGATACTTAAATACAAAATTATTTACAGAAATCCTTTCAAATGGTAGAAACTTGTCCTGTAGACATCGTAACTTACATTAATACATGTAATTACAAACATTTAAGAATTTCTCTTGCATCATTCGGTTCTTAAACATATTAAATGGCCTTTGAATAATTTTCTTACCTAAAACAAAGTCTATATACACTGATTTACAAGAAATTACAAAACAAACATATCAAATCACTTTCAACCAAACAATAGCTCACTACAAATACTTCATACAGTACAATGCTATTCAAAATCCAGGTATTAGGGATGTTACAACCCCTCCCCAGGATTCACTTAATTTTACATAGTTAAAATTGATTGAATCCGTCACGAATCTGAGCAGGTTGAATGTACACATAATGCCAACACAAACAGGTTAGAATCAATCAACCATAATGACTTTACAATGAACAAATACAATTCTTCATACAACATCTGCACATAGTCCATGACACTGATTTTGTTTACAATAATTGTCTTTTCTCAGATCCAATCATTTTTTCAGTTACTGTTTTTACACAACAAACGTTCAATGTCATCACCTTAAGTCAAAATTATTTTCACACCAAATTACACACTTGATATCTGCTTGTTAATGACAACAGTCTGTTTACATTTTATAGCTGATAATTTGTCAACATAATGGAGAAAGTCACAACATCATGAAAACCCCCAAAAGTTTCTACACAAAACGGTCACAAATTGCTTTATACAGTGAAATGTTTACATCTTAAACATTCAGTATTATTTCATCTGCATCTGAACTTAAGTACTCACACAAACTAGTTACATGCATCAATTGACAAACTTATTACAAAATTAGATATTTACACGTTGTTGACCCCTCCCCAAACCATGCATTTCAATTAATTCCATAAGTGGGTTCCAAGATTTCTCTGGAAACCCAAAACCATGTAAGTCATTTTTTTTCTAACTTTCCAATTCTCTTCTACCTTTGAATACACATCTAACACCACATTTCTATTTACACAAAGCTTCACTATATACAGACAGAAACACAAACTTCCAATCATCTCAGACAACAGACTTTGGTACAACCACACAACAGCTGAGACATAAAATGGTTCTGTTTTAGCACATTGATTGTCACTTAAAAGCAATGTTGCTGACTCAACTGGTAATACAAATTTATTATTCTCACTACTGCAGTTTAGTCCATCATTACTCCCAACCCCACTCTTCATCATCTGATTACTGCTTAAACTTACCAATTTATCTGAATCAGTACCTAAAACTGTTTTAACATCTGGCTTACTGACTTCCTCCACAAAATAATTATTTTTCTCAGCAATTACTACTTCGCAATTAGCTTCCACATCAAAGAGGGTACAAAACATAGTGTCATCTAAGTCACATTCTGTACATTTTTCCAAATCAGAAACTGGTTCAAATAAATCCTTACTCGCACCCATTTCTTCAATGTCATCATCTACACTAAATAAAGAGCTAAATAACGTATCAGCTAGGTCAAAATTAGGACATTTTTCCAACTTAGGGATTGGTACATAAGGCTTTTCAACCTCTCTCTCTTCAGAAGACAAATACTTTGACTTACAATTCTCCTCCTCATCTGGGTCTCCTATCCACACCACTGTATCATCTTCATCTTCAAGATATCTGAGAAACTCCTCGATTTCAGCACTTCTACAAACTTCATTACCACCTATACTAGCACACATAGTCCCAACTATGCCATTCTGGACCTTACACGTTTCCGATAGCCACACTGTAGTATGCACTATAAATTCTGCACCCCTTTTTGTAATTAAGCTGTGACCATTTCGTAAATCTTCTACATGGAAATTATTACTTTCGCACACTGATTTTAGTGATAAGGTACTATGGTGGTCCCCTTCCCGCTTTATCTTATTATCAACCTTTATATCATCAACATCATTAATTACATCTATCATAACCTTATCCTGAAATTCACTTGCTGCTACCTCCACCTCTTCCAATAAATCTTCTCGGGGATTATTCATAAAAATGGTATTAACTCTATAGCAGTTGGTACCTGGACCCACATTTTTGTCCACCACTGCGGGGCCCATCACAGGGGTGGTCTTTAGTTTGCCTGCCCCCCATGCTGCCTTTCCCTTTCAGATTGAGGGTTCTGTTCTCTCACTCTCCCATTATCATTCCTCCTTGCGTAATTATCACGATCCTATCCCCTAGATCTACTATTCCTTGACCCATTACCCCTTCTAGGGGGACTCCTGCTGCCCCTCCTATAGTGTTGATGGTGGTAATGTTGTTCATTGAATGACTCCTGGGCATCCAAGCGTCTCAACAATTCAGAAACTCTATCCACATTTACTACATCCAAAGTGGCAATTAAATTTCTTGTTTGCTGAGGTAGCCTAGCTCCTATCAAATCAATGAATTCCTCCTCTCCATAAGGATGGTCTAAATACTTACAACGGATCCAACATTTATGAAAAAAGTCATGTTGAGTTTCCCTACCAGGTTTATAGGGCCTTCCAGTCATCAACTCTCTCTTTTCCTGAATCTGCCTGCTTGTTGACCAAAAATGTTTGAAAAAGTTTTCTTTAAACAGCTTGTAGTCAGTCACTTCCCTAGCTTGTCTATCACCCCATGCCCTAGCATAAGATTTTAGATGTTTACCCACAAGTGCAATTTTCTTACTATCGGGTAACAAATTAAAATAGTCTGATCTTTCAAAATTATCTATAAACTCAATAGGGTGAAGTCTTCCGCTGTCATCATAGAATTCAAATTCTTCTTTAACATCGACACTGAAATTTGGATTACCTGTTAAGGGAACCTGACTTAACTGAATCTGCAACCCAGTAACCCTTTTCTCTAACTGATTAACATTAGATTGGGTTGTCTCCAATCCCTGGGTAAGTTGTTCCTGATGATTTTTCAATGCATTAACATTTTCCCCTATACCAACCACTTCCTTTCTCAACTCATTGACCCTTTGATCAGCTTTACTATCACTGGTTTGGAATAAAGTGACATATTCCTCCCTCATCTTATCACAATTTTCACTGACTTCCTTCACCTGTTTATAAATCAAATTTTCACATTCAGCCTTATTCTGTTCACAAAATTTTGTAACCTTTTCAAATTTCTCCTTACATTCTGTTACTACCTTCCCCAATTTAGAATCTAAATTGTTAATATCTTCCTTGAATTGAGAGCTAAAACCCTGAAATTGCTCTGTGATTTTAACATCAAAACATTTAGTCAAATCAGAGAATGTTTTATCATTGTTTTGTTGCAGTTGAGAAAACTTATCATTAATTTCAGAAATTTTGCTGTCAAGATTTAACTCAGTTTTAAATTCTGAAAATTTGTTATCCAATTTGGAAAACTTACTATCAAATTCGGAAAACTGAGACTTAATTTCATAAAATTGAGAATGAAATTCAGAAAATTTAGAGTCAAATTTGGCTACAAAAGATTCTAGATATGCTTGTAAATTCTGACTATCTGCCATTTTCGGTAATTAGCAAAATCTGCATAAAAAACAAAATTAAGAAAAATTAAAATCTTTCCAACCTGCCACACAATAACATGCAAAAGAAATCACTTGAATATTCAATGCAGTACTTATAGTTCTTCCTCAATTTTGTATCACATTAAATTTCACTTAGAAGCACTTATTTAACCATTAAACACCACACTGACTTCAAACACTTAACCACACTTTTCACAATTCACTGTAGGAAGACGATTTTGAGGCCGAAGAAAATCCACTCGTCGTCGGAAGATTACAGCCGATTCCCAATGGAAAATCTCCGTCTTAGGCCGAAGAAGATTCGCTTGCCGTCAAATCCGTGTCGCCTGTATAACCTCTACGTGTCGTAGCCGGTCGAAATTTTCTCGCAGGTTATGTTCGCTTATCGCCGATAATCCGTCGCAATTTTCTGCAGATTCTTTTTAGAAGATAAACAACCCACAGATGTTTAAGAACTTCTCGTCCTGTCACGGTCGCCATGTTAGGGTTCTTTATGGTGGTTTAAGAACTGCATTAATTAATTAAAAAGTCCACCAAACAGGTTATTTTTGAAGATGCTTGTTTATTTTCAATCAAAACAAGTTTGCGATATTCACAAGCATAGTTACAATCCAAAGATGCACTTCTGAGTCGTTACAAATAAAATCTTTGTGAACTCAACTGAATGATTGAAACTCTCTGTAACACTGAATACTGTCAACTAAACTGACTTACTAACTGAATAACTGAATGAATCTAACTTCTCTGTCCAGGCGATCTGTTTATATAGTCTTTATCGAAATTACGAGAATTCTTCAAAGGCATCCGCCCGATATTTCTCGATCATTAACAATCACTCAAACAATCTAACATATTACAAACAATCGGAATTAATACAAAATTAATTAACAACATTACAAAATGATCAGAAATGGTAATTATAGATACTTAAATACAAAATTATTTACAGAAATCCTTTCAAATGGTAGAAACTTGTCCTGTAGACATCGTAACTTACATTAATACATGTAATTACAAACATTTAAGAATTTCTCTTGCATCATTCGGTTCTTAAACATATTAAATGGCCTTTGAATAATTTTCTTACCTAAAACAAAGTCTATATACACTGATTTACAAGAAATTACAAAACAAACATATCAAATCACTTTCAACCAAACATTAGCTCACTACAAATACTTCATACAGTACAATGCTATTCAAAATCCAGGTATTAGGGCTGTTACAGAGCGTTTTGTTCTTCATGCGTTGGGTAAAATGCGGTGTTACATGGAAACGAAGTGTTTCCGGACCCATATTGATATAATACAATTTCTTCGTCTACGTGTGAGGAATGTGTCCTACAAGTTCTGCCGTACATTTTCGTTACACCCTGTATAAACCATAAAGTACAAGACACACTGGTCAAAGTGCTTTGTAAATAATATTTTCAGATTTTATTTTATGTTTTTCTGGAAAGTCAAAAAGAATTACAGAACTGGTGAAACTCTTAGTGACCAACAGATGCGTCTGCTTGCTTAGTATTTATTTATTCAGATACAGGCAGTAAAATGCAATTACTCACCAAAATTCATTACATTTCAATATTAAAACTTCAGCGACAACAACAGTCCGCCAACAGCAAGGCTGCAGTTTTGTTTTAAGTGAGAAATATGATTAGCATTTACTGCTCTGACATCATAGGAAGAAGACTGATTTTGTTGTAATTAGTTGCACAACTGAGTTTTATATGAAGAATGTGTTGAGTTTAAAAGGGTTTGTTAGTAACTTTATAGCACTTCAAAAAATATGCAACATAAACAAACTGTCAAGGTAGTATACTGCTGCTGGCTTGATTGATTATTTCTTTTTTAAGTTAAGTGTCAGACAGGAAAACAAAATGAAACATTCCAAAAATAAAATGAGCAGCTCAAACAAAATAGCGGAGAAATAGTCCCCTGTTATGCTGTAATGGCAAAATCTGGAGGCCATTCATGATTTTGTACGACATACCAACAACAATTCATATAGACAACCTTGCTGATCCTGTTTACCAGCAAAACCTTGAGGATAAAATAGAGTAAGGTCATTTTATGGAAGGTTTTCAACCAAAATTTAAGACTGGACCTAGAGAAAGAGCAACAGTTCATCATGTTGTGGCGGTGTGTCCTGCTGTTAGAAAACTTCTGTTGCAGCAAAAGAAAATCTTCATAGAATTTTCTGGTATAACAGTGTAAAATTACATTGTCGTACCAAAATGCAATAAATGTTTGGATTTAGGACACGTCAGGAAGCATTTAAGAAGAATAGTAGTTCTTGTTCACACTGTGGAGAGGAAAACCACCACTGGGACCAGTGCAAGATAAGTTCTCAACCTTCAATATGCATATTGTGCAACAAACGGGGCAAAAGCTTGTAAGGCATCCCTCGTTATATTTGCAATATTTGGTTAGAATCGGGCCTAGTTTTGGGTTAACTTCAGTATACGATACCACACTTTAAACCGAGTTAACAACACTTCGAGCATAGTAAAGTGAATAAATAACACATACACCGCATAAATAAACTATAAATTGCCATAAAGACATGATAGTTCAGCAGGAAATAGGTTATTTCACATAGGAGTAAATTTTTAATAACAGATACTAACGTTGGTTGGCGAGATGTTTTGAGCAGATTTAAACGAAGTAAATATTAAATAATTGCAAATAGAATGCATAAATAAACCTTTTATCAGGTTTAATACACATTATTTCAGAGATAAATAAGTAATTTCAGTAAAGGAAAAATCTAACTCATAAATTTTGGCATATTCCAGTTTTAGTATTCCTGAAGAGATTTCAGTACAGTAAAGACAATAAAGAACCTATATTACACAGGCCTAGACTCACTATAACCATAACTTCAGAAATAAATATAGTTTAGTAGGATTTTTAAAGAAATAAACTGGATGATAAAATGACAGTCTGTAGCAGAATGAAAATAATTCATTGTAATGAAACTTGACCATCCTAAAGCTCCAAAAACAGCAATAATAATCCCTGAGACAGCCTAGTAGATAAATTAATAGATTTCTGATAGTTTTAAAGCATCTAATAACCACAAGCAGTAATTATATTGGATTTTGAATACTCATTTGCTTAAACAGTTCACTTAAATAATTTTGGTCTTTTAAGTAGTTTCAGGGTTTAAAAAGTAGAAAAACAAGCAGTAAATAAAATAATCTTTCAGTTTTAATAGGTTTTAAATAGTTTCAGTCTGTAGAATATGAAATATCAGTGAGTAAATAGACGCCGGTAAATCGATCAATTTGGTCAACCTTTCGGAATTAATTCTAACACTTTTAAACCATTTCAAAAGCGCTAAGAACATGTAAATACCAGTTAACAACCATAATTAATTTTCTAGACACATTTTAAGACATTTTACTAACCTGTTGTAGGGTAATCCAATTTTTAAACAACTTTCTACAGACACTGCACACATAAAATGCTTCCACACGGATTGTAAACATTGCCACGCGATATAAAGTAGCTAATAAATTAAAATAGCCATAGAGAGAATCAAATTCATCTAAATCAGATAATTTCCAACGTTCTGAGTAGTTTTAAATATAATCTTAACACGTAAAAATTGAACACCCAGTTTTGGCATTTTATTATTCAAAAGCCTACTTGAATTCCGGGTTATAAAACAGATTGCCGTAACAATCCATTCTTTTAGCTTTACACATATTAATTTCACATCATTTAAAGCCATAGTACTGATGTTATGATTTTCCTAAAAACACTCGACATAAAACACACGTGTAAATCACTAAATAATTTATTGTGTCTCAGAAATAATAGCTACAAAGATAAAATAAACTTCAGAATATGCCGTTTAATTCAGGCTACACTTTGATAATTTTTCCGGCTTGATATTCCATAAACTTTCGGAGTTATAAATAAAAACATAAATTTTAGTTACACTTGATTGTTAGAATTACTCTGTTTACCTTAACTCAATAAATTTAAACAAAGTTCATATGTAGAGACAGTCTAAAATCAGGAATAATATTTTAGACATAATTTCAAGTTAATTACTAAAGCCGATTTTAAATAAGAAGATAACAGATCACTGACTTAGGTGGTAGGCAATATAACACATCCATATTTGGTAATTTGTTGAAGCGAGATGTACCACGTGACCCCCAAGCTAATATAAGGCAGCTTAGAGGTGGGGATTTGGTCGGTCGTCTCCAGTGTTATGTGTAACTCGGTGGTGAACGTACGTTGGGCGAGGTCCGCTCGGGCTGGCGGAACAGGCTGGTCATGACCAACCTGGACGAAGGAACGTGACATAGCGGCCATGTTGTAGCTTTTCAACAAACAGTAACGAAACATGTTATTTGTCAGCTAAATTCAGTTTTGGGTTTTTTTTCTCGCGGTTATGCTCTGGAATCTCAACTTGTAATTTTTGGAGAAGATTTAAATCCGATTGCCTTGTTAACAGTGACTTATAACATTTATGTGGAAATTTTTGGAGAATATATGACTTTTGATTTCGACTTGAGACTTTCATTTAGTAAAATAATACCTTTCTTGCAGAAGTTTAAGCCTGCAAGTGGCGACTGTGGTCAATATTAACTGTTAGCAATAAGTAATTTCAGCACGGTTTCAGAACTTTCTTATGGACTTATAATATACTTGGACAACATCTGGTTCAGGTGTATTAGCCGGGTACCTAACCCCTCACTCGGCTAGGATCCTGACAAGCTGCAACAAGAAAGGCAAAGAGTGTCTTACCTACCAATTACTCCTACAATGAGCTGTAAATAGGACAGATTATGGATAGTTTACTACAAGAAATAGATATGGGAAATGACATATACTCTCAACTGGCAAATGTAATTAGGAAAATAGTTTAGGATTTAATTGGGAAGCAGGCTACAAAAACGAAAGGAAAACCCCCTTCAAGACAAAAAAGAAATTCAAAAAGGGCTGCCTGCTTCAGAGAGAAACTAAAAGTGGAGAAGAAACTGTAAGAAACAGGATGTTGGAACACAAACTGATGACCATTCATTACAGATTAACGAAATTTCTTCGAGTTTTGCCAGTCATCCTCGGAACCCTTATGCCAAGAGGATTGGTCTGGGTTGGAATATACACAGACCAAATGGGGTTGAACATTACTCATGACCTGTAGTGAGTCCAAAATTGGTGGAACAACCGCTGAATTTTGGAAACATAGCAAACAGACACAGTTCTATAAATATACTGTACAGTGATTTTGAAACAAATTTAAAACTCGGTCGACTGGTGAGGGCTCTGAATCTCAATGTGGCGCTGAGGCATCTAACTCGAATAGCGCATCCAGCCGGTAAATATGTAACCTTCCCTCAGCTAGAAGCGATTGATCGTATACATGTAAAATCCATCAGTCTTCCAACAGAGACTTCTCAGCTTTTCTCATTTGTGCATAAGGTCTTCAAGAGAAGGAATGAAACTTTTGATTACAATCAAATATATATAAACAGTATGTATTAACTCATGGGCATATAGTTTTTGATTCAAAACTCCCGTGCCCACAGTACAAAGTCCACATCAGACATCCATAAATCACAAAATGTCTTGTAAGCTATGAATTGCACAAATAAATGACAGGAGAAACAAGTTGGATTGGATGAGGTGAGGAAGCTGTCAGAGGAACATAAATAGGATGTCATATGCCTTTAGGAGACACATTCATGCTTCAGGGAAGATTCCTTACATGCCAGTATCGTCACGGATATTCTCAGCAGGTGGAAACCCTATGACAGCAATAGAAGTGCTATCCAGACAAGTTACTGTAACTAAGATAGTGCAGTTCTGTGATGAGCATACATGTGTGGAGCTCCTTGCTGACTGGGGTTGTGTAATTTTCATCAACATGTATTTTCAATATAGTGATCCCATTGAACCATACATTGGAAAAATAAGTGAAGCGTGCGTTGCCCTAGGAAAGGGACCAATAGTAATAATGGCTGATGCCACTACTAAATCCGAACTCTGGCATAGCGGGGTGACAAATACAAGAGGCGAACTTCTAGTGGAAGCTATTAGTGAACTGAATCTAGACATAAGAAATCTACCACATAAACCCTATGTGGTAGAAATCTACCACATGGATGTAACATTGACCAATCTGCGATGTGGGGCCTTATTGAGGAATTGGAGTGTTTTAGAATTTTTAACTACCAGTGATCATAATTTTGAGTTGATCAGAGGGAGGAACGATTTTGATATATCGGAGGCGCAGATTTCCAAGGTGCATTACAACATCCGACGGGCAGATTGGAACAGGCTGAGGGAAAGTATGGCACAACAGAAAATCCTGTTAGATGATAATGATGTAGATCGAGCCACAAGAGACCTTACCTGGGTACTCCAAATAAAAATTAGAAGATCTATTCCTCTAAAGAGTGGACAGACCTTAGACTGATAGACTGCAAAGATTATGACAAAGGATGCATAAAGCAAGAAAAGATTACCAACGTTGCATCATCTCCGATATTAGAGGACAGCTGCTGGAAAGATATAGACAAATTAAAAGTGAATTCCGAGAACTGTTAATACTAACTAAACAAAAAAGTTGGGAAACATTTGTGTAAACAAACTTGCATACAGACCCCTGGGGTATCCCATACAAAATTGCAGCAGGAAAGGTAAAACCCCCAACTACACTGTCTACTGTGCAGAAACAAGATGCAACCATGACTACAAGTTGGAAAATTACTATAGAAGTATTACTCTAAGAACTGCTTCCAGATGATAAAGTGGAAGATGATGAGATGGAGCACAGAGTGTTCCATCTGGAAATGGACCAACATAGGCAAAGTATAACTGACACTCCATCTTGGAGATGGTACAAGCAATAAATGCCATGTCCAGGAACAAAGCTCCGAGTCTAGATGGTATTCCAGTTGAAGTAGCACAAGAACTGGTAGTGCCAGTTGCCCCCACTTTGTGTAAGTTCTATAATGAATGCCTGCAGCAGGGAAGGGTACCGAACATTTGGAAGCAGAGATATTAATCATCAAGAAGGGAGATGACAAAGATCCAAAATTGCCTAATCATATTGACCCATCTGCTTGCTAAATATGCTGGGCAAAATACAAGAAAAGGTGCTGTGCAAGAGGTTACAAGAACATTGGTAGAAGGAAGGTGTAAGCACCTTAGAATTTTGGTAAATTCTAGTTTCTTAGCTTCAAGTATAAGGGAGGAAGAAAAAGTAAACATATAGTTTTCATTGCATACACAGGTTATGGGAGGAACGTTTTATGTAGAAGCTGATACCACAACCTAATTCATTAAATAAACCATTTTAAAAGCAGTAAACACCCACAACATTTAATAAAAGCACTAAATAAACTTTTTATAATAGTAAAGAAATTTTAAACCAACCTGGAATAGGATAATCCATTATTGTACCATTTGCAAACAATAGATTTTTGCTACGTGAGCATTTCACTATTTCTTAACATTTTTAATTGAAATAAAGTAATTTTATAATAATAAGAATTCAAAAGAAAGCTAAATTCACTAAAATTCCGTGGTTTCTGACCATGTAAATAACTTAAATAAATTTTTAAACACTTCGATAAATGCACTTCACTTTTAACATTTTTTATCACATATTCCTAGTAATTTCTCGATCTAAAAAGTAGATTTTCTGAAAGATCCAAAAATCTAGTTTTACATATTTAAATTTTAGAATATTTGATTTAGTAGAACAGATTTTATACAAGTTTGTAAAATTATTTTGTCACTGAACACATGTGGTTTCACTGAAGAATTATTTGCGAATAAACCAAGCCATTTCCACAGATAAAATAACTTTTAAAACATGTAACTAAATTCAAAGAAAATCTTGATAATTTTGATATTAATAATACTTTAAGAGTTATTAACGAAAAACCATATGACTTCTAAATAGTTAATTTACCAAATCTTGTCTAATCTGTAATTTCATTATCCTCCCACCAATCTTGGTATAATTTACACCATTAAACTCAGGAATTTTTGGAGAACATTTTGACAGTAATTTTATCCAGGTAACTTGCAATTCAGCCGAACTTCGAAAAAATTGAATAAATTCAAATGTTTGGGTAAACCCCCATTTGCCTCAGAGACATGTATCACTACGCAAATTAGACAAATATTAAAACTAATCACTCGAAATTTCACACTAAACATCCTTTAGACTTCTAGCAGATAAGTCTAGACACTGTCAAAGTTTGAACGCTTTCATTACCTTCAATCATTGGGAATGTTCCGTTACGCGGAAGCAAAAAGTTGCTGAACAGTTGCTGATGTCATTGGTTTGGGGGGGGGGGGGGGTTCTATAAAAGAACGTGCTGCAACCTCACGGTGTCTTTACTCGGAGTGTTATGTGAGGTAATCCGCGCTAGTTTGTTTTGGAGCAGGGAGGCGGCAGTTGGAATCTCACACTGTCTGTCGGCCATGTTGGGTGTCGTTGTAACAGACTGCTACTTTAATGACTACTAAGAACTTTTAAATTTTCTAAAGGGGTCGTTCGGTATGATTTCTCTCCACAACCTACAATTTTCTGGAAACGAGTATTCGATCGCCTACTCAACTGTTTAATGCAATATTTCATGAATGTGACTTTGAAAATAAACTTAAAATTTTTCTTGAAGTAAACCCTTTCCTCAGCTTTGGGTTATAAAGCTTTGTGGTGGCCGTTTAGCATTTCAGTTGAGTTTCTAAGTAGGCAACATGGTCATTTAAGACTATTAAAGTCAGTAAGAACATTTTCGTCAGAGAACTTTTCATTTTAAGTGAACTGCAAGTTAAGGCGATAAAGCGATACTATCACCCCAGTATCAACTTAGCCCCTTACAAAGGTATGAATCCAAACAAATATGGATTCAGGACGGGTAGATCTACAGAGGGTGCAATAAACTGGACAATGAATCTGATACAGAACTCAAATCAGAATTACTTGATAGGGATTCTTGTCGCTATACCTGGGGCATTTGATAATCTATGGTGGCTTGCAGTTTTTGCATGGCTTAAGGAACTTAATTGTCCAAAGAACTTGTATAACAGCTTTAAAGATGATTGTAAGAACAGATATGTCAAACATAGGTGTCCTGGACTATCCATTAACAAAAAAGCTAACAAAGGGTTGCCCACAGGGATCCGTATGTGGTCCGATATTTTTGAACATTGTGCTTGAACCGAGAATGTTAAGGTTGCAAAAAATGCCAGAACTTCTGGAACTTATTGCCTTTGCTAATGATCTACTCTTAATTATAGAGGGTAAAACCAGAGCCGAAATTGAGGTCACAAGCGCAAAGGTCCTGTGTGAACTCAGTCGATAGTGCAGACAAGTCAATCTAAGATTAGCACCTCAAAAAACCTGTTATATGTTACTGAAAGGCAATTACAGAGCAATCCAACCATTAAAATAGACGGAGTTATGATAAGAAGAAGTCCTTTCAGTCGATACCTTGGGGTGAAATTAAATGAAAGTATAATTTTATGGCCAATATGGAGGAAGCATGTGGGAGATCCGCCTCAGTCATGAATAAACTAATCAGTATGGGGCAAAGGCGTTTCCAACTTTCGCCGCTTGTTATTCAAATTTACCACAATACAATATTAATGTTAATTGTAGGGTAAGCAGCCAGCATCTGGGCAATACACCTCAAAAAAGTAAAACCCAGAAAACTTTTGAGGAGGACACAGCGAAGTATTCTAGTCAGGCTGAGTGGGGCTTACAAAACAACAGCAACTGATGCTCTTACTGTGGCACTTGGGGTGTGGCCACTGGACTTGGAAGTTCACAAGCATTATACTGGCTCAGGAAAGGAAATCTGGAACAGATGGAGAAAATCACAGGAGCATCCACAACAGCAGCTGCAAAGGTAAACAGATTGTTATTGGAAGAATGGCAGCAAAAGGTGGAATGTTAGCGCAACTGGAAGAAGGATGTATGATATGTTTCCAAGTGTCTGTGAAGGCTGAAAATGTCGCATCTTCTCCTATCACCTGGGCTGGTACGTTACATAACGGATCATGGCCCTTACAACAGTGAACTGCAAAGAAGAGGAATAGTGGACAGTGGTAACTGTGACTGCGGACACGAGGGCATTCCGGAACATGATGTATGGGATTGTGTTTCAACAGCAGAACAAAAAGTGCCATACCAGCAAATATTACAGGTCAGGCACATTTTTGACATATTTCGTGAATGGGAATAATGCTGCTTTCTTGATGCAGCTTGCAATCTGGCCTCACAAGCATCCAATGAAAGGTTCTTGCACTTATAAACAGTCTAAACTGACAGAAACAGTTTCAACTGCCAGTGACCAACGAGCGAGCGGCGACTATCCCCGAAGAAAGAAACTCCCGATGGGTCGAACAAGGACATCTATACTTCCAGGAGTCATCTCCTGAGGGAGGTAAGTTATTCTGAAGTGGCTGTGCCAGGAGTAAGTGTGTAAAAGTGTCATAAATGTTCAAAGTGAGAAACAGTGATACAACAGTGCAGTAAGTGATTTATGGATATGAATGTTTCTATGTTTAATTAATGTAGCAGTATCTGTGTGTGAACGTATGTTACTCAAATTACTAATATACATAAACACTAACACCTATCAAATTCATTCTTACATAATTTAATTATGTAACTAACTTTCGTTAAACTTGATTATGTATCACAAACTAGAATTACATCCTGAACAATATTCAGCTGTTATTTTCAAACTAGAATTTTATCTTGTGTACTTCTTGTGATACTTAGGAAATATGGGTCCAGAGTAGAAACTAGGTGCTGGGCTATTAAGAATCAGGATATACATTTTTTTTTAAAGTAGATCATTTATCTCTTCAAATATTTTTCCTGTGGTGCCCCAGTGATTTTTCTACCTTTTCAATAGAGGTTAAAAAATGTACATTACCTGTGTTCATTATATTTCTTTGCTGTCACTATACTCACTTTTTTCATTACTATTTGTATCTATGATAAACAATTTCATTTCCTAGCAAACATACAATTTCCTTAAAATTTAAGTGAAATGTTGTAAATAATTGAAACAATTTGATGTGCATACATTTTGAAAAATCACTGATTCAACAGCAATTATGTAATTAAAGTAATTACTAATTTTAAAATCAGGAGCTTAAAGAAGAAGTTGCTCGTGTACTGTCAGCAGGAAATGCACACATATCTGACAATGTGGTTCAATTCAGTTTCAAGGAACATTCTTTTGTTCCTGTTCCACCATCAGGACCCACAGTATACCTGATAAATGTTGAAGGGACATGCCTTCATAGAGATTCAGAGGAAGCACATCAGCAAATAATTGCAGAAGGTGGGACAATCAGTAAGTAAAATGGAAGAACAATTTAATACAATGTGGTAAAAAAAAAATGTATTCTGCACAACTTTTAGTTTATATCACAAATATCATTTTGTTGAAAGAAATACTTTATCTTTAATTTTAACAGTAAAAACAAAATTCTTGAATTGTATTTGAAATGTAAAATAGTCTGTTAACATTACTTTTTTAATTTGGCCATTTATAGAACAAAAGTATCAAATAAATAATAAAAACGTATACTGCTTGGAACCTAAGACTTCGGTACCATCCTTTTGCTCTTCTCTTCCCAGAACTTTGTTCCTCTGAGATCACTATTTGGGTTGTAGTTTTGGTTCAAGTATTAGAAATTGTGGAGTGTCAAACTGTCTTCTAAAGTCTTCTCTATTGTGAATGAAGTCATCCGTGATCGTGAGTATTTCTGAATCTCGCCTTGTTTCTTTTAGCCATCCTATTTGTATTTTTTAATTTAGAAATGTAGTTAAATATTTTGCTGGTCAACATACAGTTGTTTATTCTGTATAAATACCTACAAAATATTAGTCTTCTTTTTCTAATTGTGTCTGTAACTTTCACTATGACCTTGTATAAATTTTCATTTTTCTCTTTTTGCTGTATATAATCTTCGTTCTTTTGTGACCTTATAATTTTCCCAAATATTTGCATTTCATTTTTCTCCATTTCTACCTGTTCCCATCTTTTATTCAGCATCATACATTTTAAGGCTTAAAGTGCCTCCAATTTAGTTACTGTTGCATACTCTCTGATGTATATTTGGAATGATATTGATTTTTTGGTGCATCAGTTTTGTTGTGGTTCAGTCTTCCTCACTCTTTCTTTGCTTGTTGCATTATCCAGTCTATATGATTGTATCCATTCTCCTAAATATTTAAATTTATCAATATGTTCGATCTTTCCCTGTTGTGTTTCTATGCATAGTGGGGATGGAGACATGGAGAGAATGGAGTGAGGGGGAAGAAGTAATAACTGGGTATTTTCTTAAGTTGAGACCCAACTACCTGGTCTCAATTTAAGATAATACCCAGTCATTACTTTATCCTCTGCTTTCCATCCTTTCCTTATATCTATCCCCACAACCTGAATTGTACCACCATTAACCAGAGGTGATGTTTAACTTCATAGATTCTTGTTTTAATTTTTTTACTTATTTATTTAGTTTTTATTATATTACTAGCTGGTACCCACGACTTCGTTCGTGATTGTAAAGAATTCATATTGACAGCTATAGACATCTAACCACCCTAGTGCACGATGGGAGACTCGATACTATTACCACACACAAGTACCAGTCTTCTGCGCTATGTAGTTCCGGCAGCAAGGTAAAATTTACGGATACACACAAGTCTTTGGATGAAACAAGAAAATATTCATGATCGACCAATCTCAAACACCATATCTCACACACACACACAGTTACCGAATTTCGACCAACGTTGTGATCGATGGGAGACTCTGTGTTACTACCACACACAAACGCCAGTGATCTGCGATTGATAGTTTTCACTTAAAAGTGATACACCGTGACACATGCGTCATTGGCAGAAATATGAAATTGCTGCAGGTCGACCATTTTCATCCCCCATATCTTCCACACCCCCATAGCTACAGACATCTAACAACCATAGTGCACGACAACAGACACGATTTTACTACCACACATAAACACCATTGCTCTATGCTATGTAGTCGTGGTAGAAAAGTGAAATCTGCGGAGACACATGCCTTTCGTCGAAATACGAAAATAACCTTGGTCGGCATCTTACAACCACCATATCTACCACAGTACCACACTATCTGAAATTCGGCCGCTGTTGTGATCGAAAGGTGACTCTGTGCTACTACTACACACAAACGCCAGTTATCTGTGATCTATAGTTTTCGCTGAAAAGTGATACACTATGACACTTTTGTCTTTGGCAGAAGTATGAAATTGCCACAGGTCGACCACTTTCAACCCCCATTTCTCCTACACCCCCATAGCTACCGACATCTAACAACCATAGTGCACTACATGAGATACGATTCTACTACCAAACACAAACACCAATGCTCTATGCTATGTAGTTGTGGCAGAAAAGTGACATATGCGGAGACAGTCGAAATACGAAAATATCCTCGGTCGGCCACTTACAACCACCATATCTACCACAGTACCACAGTTTCTGAAATTTGGCCGCTGTTGTGATCGAAAGGTGACTCTGTGCTACTACTACACACAAAAAGCCAGTTATCTGTGATCTATAGTTTTCGCTGAAAAGTGATACACCATGACACTTTTGTCTTTGGCAGAAGTATGAAACTGCCACAGGTCGACCACTTTCAACCCCCATTTCTCCCACACCCCCATAGTTACCGACATCTAACAACCATAGTGCACTACATGAGATACGATTCTACTACCAAACACAAACACCAATGCTCTATGCTACGTAGTTGTGGCAGAAAAGTGACATATGCGGAGACAGTCGAAATACGAAAATATACTTGGTCGGCCACTAACAACCACCATATCTACCACAGTACCACACTATCTGAAATTCGGCCGCTGTTGTGATCGAAAGGTGACTCTGTGCTACTACTACACACAAACGCCAGTTATCTGTGATCTATAGTTTTCGCTGAAAAGTGATACACCATGACACTTTTGTCTTTGGCAGAAGTATGAAATTGCCACAGGTCGACCACTTTCAACCCCCATATCTTCCACACCCCCATAGTTACCGACATCTAACAACCATAGTGCACTACATGAGATACGATACTACTACCAAACACAAACACCAATGTTCTATGCTATGTAGTTGTGGCAGAAAAGTGACATATGCGGAGACAATCGAAATACGGAAATATCCTTGGTCGGCCACTTACAACCACCATATCTACCACAGTACCACAGTTTCTGAAATTCGGCCGCTGTTGTGATCGAAAGGTGACTCTGTGCTACTACTACACACAAACGCCAGTTATCTGTGATCTATAGTTTTCGCTGAAAAGTGATACACCATGACACTTTTGTCTTTGGCAGAAGTATGAAATTGCCACAGGTCGAACACTTTCAACCCCCATATCTCCCACACCCCCTTAGCTACCGACATCTAACAACCATAGTGCACTACATGAGATACGATTCTACTACCAAACACAAACACCAATGCTCTATGCTATGTAGTTGTGGCAGAAAAGTGACATATGCGGAGACAGTCGAAATACGAAAATATCCTCGGTCGGCCACTTACAACCACCATATCTACCACAGTACCACAGTTTCTGAAATTCGGCCGCTGTTGTGATCGAAAGGTGACTCTGTGCTACTACTACACACAAACACCAGTTATATGTGATCTATAGTTTTCGCTGAAAAGTGATACACCATGACACTTTTGTCTTTGGCAGAAGTATGAAACTGCCACAGGTCGACCACTTTCAACCCCCATTTCTCCCACACCCCCATAGTTACCGACATCTAACAACCACAGTGCACTACATGAGATACGATTCTACTACCAAACACAAACACCAATGCTCTATGCTATGTAGTTGTGGCAGAAAAGTGACATATGCGGAGACAGTCGAAATACGAAAATATCCTCGGTCGGCCACTAACAACCACCATATCTACCACAGTACCACAGTTTCTGAAATTCGGCCACTGTTGTGATCGAAAGGTGACTCTGTGCTACTACTACACACAAACGCCAGTTATCTGTGATCTATAGTTTTCGCTGAAAAGTGATACACCATGACACTTTTGTCTTTGGCAGAAGTATGAAATTGCCACAGGTCGACCACTTTCAACCCCCATATCTCCCACATCCCCATAGCTACCGACATCTAACAATCATAGTGCACGACAGGAAGGACGATTCTACTACCACACACAAACACCAAAAGTCTATGTTATGTAGTTGTGGCAGGAAAGAGAAGTATACGGAGATACGAATTTTTGGTAGAAATATGAAAACGCCCTGCACTGACCAACTTTAATCATTATATGTCCCACATCCCCACAGCTATCGGCATTCGGCCAACGTTGTGCACGACAGGAAACTCCATGCTACTTCCAACCACAAACATCAGTGATCTGTGCTAGGTAGTGGTGGCTGAAAAGTGAAATATAGGAAAAAACACGTCTATTTTTATATATATATATAAGATTATGCTATTTTGGTCCACTAGACATTAGTTTTGATATTTTGTAGTGCTTGTGTATTAGCTTTAAATCACTACCCCTCTCCCTGTTCTTTGTTTGAATTTACCCTGTTCTGGCTAACAGTCTCATACAAAACCCACCCTCCACAATGTTCTCTAGTTGACAAAGGGCTCAAACCCCAAAATTTCTATTTCATTTAAGTTTTGTCTTCTTTATGTTTTCAGGCCACACAACCATCATCTTAGGTAACTGGTGGTTCTTTTACCTAGAATGAGAAATGGAGAGAGAGACAGCACTATAGTTTTAATGACAAGAAAGTAAATCAAAGCTTACCATATTGTTGCCAACCTTCACTTTCTTCCTGTATAAATCCTTATTGATGATTCTATCCAGTATCTTTAGTCTGCCATTGCAAGTAGGAGAGGTGTGGGCCCTCTTCTGCAGGATCAGTTAGGCACAGGTGTTATCTACCAGGTCACATGTTTTTTCAAACCTATTACCACATTAGGTTCGGTAATAGAGGATATATGTTCACTTTGTAGAGGTTTCACTATTGAGGATAGAGTTGAGGTAGTGGTAGGTGCAGGAAATAGTATTGATAGAAATGCAAATTATACTATAGAGAGTGTTCTGAAGAAAGTGGTGAAGGAGGCACAGCATACTGAATTAGAGCTCATGCAGATCCTAAGTTGGCATGACTGACAACAGTTGAACCACACAGTAACGTGGGTTAACATGGAAATGGAGGTTCTACTTGGGAATGCCATGAGTGCCTAGGGAGACCAGGCATGGCATACATCTAAATAGAAAGAGCAAGAGAATACTTTCTCAGTTCTTAGCTATGGCTGTAAGCGAGCTCACTTCCAGTGATGGTGGGGGTCAGGAATGGGCTTTTATATAACACTAGCCCGTACCCGCGACTTCGTACACGTGGATTAAGAATTTTTTTTGCCAGAATTAAATATAGAAAGTTGTTGATAACGAAGGATTGGTCCCAAACAATATCGAGTCAGAATAATGACAGGAAAGCTAACACTATATCATTGTACCATCGAACCTATCTCTTGAAGAGAATCAATTTCCAACATATTTCTGTCGCCATTCGATAAGGTCTCAAAATTTCGTGACTGCAACTGTTAATCATACTGGAAAAAATATCCTGTGCCCTTCATACAGATTTCCTTATAAAATTCCATCACAACGATATAGTCATTTAGTCGTCAAAACATAACAAAAAGACAGAGACTTATTTCCATATATATAAATAATATTACTGTGGTTCACACTCACACGCTGACTGCAAACAACACCTGAGGGATCATTATAACGTAAAAAAAGTGTACACCTACATCATTGCAAGACTGCATACAATTTACCTTGCATTGCACCCCTAACTTTCTAATATCTACAGTTTAACATTCAATCCGAATAACCTACAGCCCAGGCCTGACTCTTATGATGAAAAACAATTTTTAAAAATCTTAGCCTCCACGAAGATTTGAACCGGAGACCACGACAATGGTAAGCAAGCCCTTTAGCCACTGAGCTGCCAGCCCACTTCACGGAAAAACGGTATGGACACGTCCACATATGACGTGTCTGTCTATCACCGTATTTCAAAGTTACGAGACAACATGTGTTATTTATACATATAATTTTTCAACCAAATGTAGACAGTATTTTTCTCCTTGTTTCAAAGGATAAGTGTGCAAAGTTTCATCGAGATCGGATGAAAACTTTGGATTTGTATGAAGAACAAACAATTCAACAAACAAACAAACAAACCAACAAACAAACAAACATACATTCATCTTTATATATAAAGATGGTTAGCTGCTGAAAGATAAAAATAGGTGATCAAAGGGATATTGATTATAGATCAACACTGTGAAAAACCACTAATGCTAAAGAAATAAATGAGACTTAAGAGACAGCAAGGCAATAGTAAATACTTGAAACAACTAAATAAGGAATTAATAATGTCAAAAAAGTGGCTAAATATTGGTTTATGAAGAATATTATTTGTGCAGGGGGACAACTGAATGATGCATCTAGAAATTTCAATGACTATATTATAAAACTGGGGGGAAGAGAGGACAATGAGACAATTATTGATAAGGATGGAGAAGAAATAACTAAGGATTTGAAAAAAAAAGGCAGAATTATTAAGTAACTGATTAAATAAGACCATTAAGAACTATGATTAAGGAATGGTAGGAGGTAAATCGGAGAATGATCTTATCTACACAGTTACAAATGGGCAAAGAAAAAATTTGGAATTCAGTAAGGAACTAAGAAATTTAATGATCATAAAGGGGCTGGTGTAGATAATTTTATTAGGATATCTTAATGATAGCAGGATGTGACATTGTACCTTATCTTGAAACATTATTTAATCTAAGTCTGGATACTTGCTGTTTACCAGATGACTGGAAAAGTGTGAAAGTAGTACTAGGCCATAAAGGAGGGGTGACCAATAGTGTGTAAAACTACAGGTCAAACAGTTTGACATCAGTGGTAGATAAATTAATGGAGAAACTGACATGCAATTATATCAGACATGTCTGTGACGAAAATAAATGGTTTTCAGACCGGCAACATGGCTTTAGGCAAGGATATTCATGCAAATCTCAATTATAAGTTTATATGAAAAAAATTTCAAATGAAATGGGCAAGAGAAATCAAATTGATATTGTAGCACTAGATCTTTCAAAAGCTTTTGACAGAGTGAACCATAAAATAGTGCTAAATAAGGTAAAAACTATTGGAGTAGATGAACAGGTGATTTTCTGAGTATAAGAATTCTTAATATGTAGAAAGCAAAACATTAGGGAAGGAAATGCAGTATCAAAAGAAGTTGAAGTGGACATTGGAGTCCGACAGGGTAGCGTATTGGGACCATTGCTGTTCACTAATATAATGAATGATTGTGTTGATGGCTTACTGTCAGAAGTTAGATTGTTTCCAGATGGCATTACTTTATATAACAGGATCAAAAGATTGTAAACAGCTTCAGGGGATCTAGAAAGGATTCTAGCTTGTTGAGTCAATATGGGATTAAAATAAATGCCAAAAAAAAAAGATTCAGTTTGTTAGATATACAGAGAAAAAGCTAATGGTTGATCGTGATTATAAAGTGGGTAAGAAATTGCTTATTGAAGACTTTAAATATAAATACCTGGGCATAACATTTGATAAGAAACTCAGCTGAGCAGGATATATTGGACAGGTAGGAGGAAAATGGTTCAAAATCCTTCACTTTTTGGAAAGAGTGATGAGAAGATGTACCAGAGAAGTAAGGGAATTGCGTTACAAAACTTTGGCTATACCATTTCTTGAATATGGTAGTGTAGTATGGGATACACATTTTGGGTATCAAATACAGTAGTTGGAGAGGATGCAAAGAAGGGTTGGCAGATTTGTCTTTGAAAATTACTGCAGAACACAATATGATAAAGGTACTGAAATGAGATTCATTGGAAGACAGAAGGAGGGTGAAGTGATTTTTTTTTTTAACCTGCTTAACGTCTCTCTAACAGCGAGGTCTTTAGAGATGGGATAGGATGGGGGGCAAGGAATGGGAAGGAATTCGGCCATGGCCTTTTGAAGGAAGCATCCTGGCATTTGCCTGGAGTGATTTGGGAAACCATGGAAAACCCAAATCTGGATGCCCGGATGGGGATTCCAACCGCCGTCCTCCCAAATGCGAGGCCAGAACGCTAGCTGTTACACCACCACGCTCGGTGGGTTGAAGAGAGTTATGGGATTGTACACGATGTATATTGGTAATGAGGCATGGAAAGATAATGGTGGGAGAATTGAGAAAGTTGTTTGGAATGGAAAAGATGACCACACCTCAAGCTGGCACTCAATTTCAGGTGTAGAGGTGTGGGAATATTTTATTTCATTTGGAAGGGTGTCAGGGATTCAAATAAATTACTGAGAGAAATGATATAAATTTTGCAAAAAACACTGAAAGTTTTTAAAAATTCAAATTAGTGGAGGGCAAAAGTAGGTGGGAAAAAGAAATGGGAAAAATTAGTTTGTAGTGAAATTTTCACTGGAGCGTTCACTCCATCGCAATTGAATTAAATTTTAAAAAAGTATAAATAACATGCTTTTTTCTTTTATATTTCTTACTTATCTCAGATAATTTTGTTTACTTTTTGTGATTTAGATCTTCAGGAGGATCTGTTTAAAACAAAGTTCTTCATTTTTATAGCTGAGCTTGATCATGGTGATAAAATAGACTCTGAAGAAGACCGTAGGAAATCAGAGGATAGTTCAGTTGAAAAAGTCCCTGACATAGAGGAGCCTCCCACTGAAGATGTAGAAGCTGAGGCTGAAGGAGATGGGGAGGAGAAAGATGATGATGCACTAAGAAAAGATAGTGCCATTGAAGTTCCAGTAACTGTTGGTCCAAAGAAAATCACTAACCAGTTTAATTTTTGTGAAAGGGCTGCTCTTACATTCAACAATCCATTTAGAGTAAGTTAGTTCCCTGTGTAACAGCCCTAATACCTGAATTTTGAATAGCATTGTACTGTATGAAGTATTTGTAGTGAGCTAAAGTTTGCTTGAAAGTGATTTGATATGTTTGTTTTGTAATTTCTTGTAAATCAGTGTATATAGACTTTGTTTTAGGTAAGAAAATTATTTAAAGTCCATTTAATATGTTTAAGAACCGAATGATGCAAGAGAATTTCTTAAATGTTTGTAATTCTCTGTATTAATGTAAGTTACGGTGTCTACAGGACAATTTTCTACCGTTTGAAAGGATTTCTGTAAATAATTTTGTATTTAAGTATCTATAATTACCATTTCTGATCATTTTGTAATGTTGTTAATTAATTTTGTATTAATTCCGATTGTTTGTAATATGTTAGATTGTTTGAGTGATTGTTAATGATCGAGAAATATCGGGCGGATGCCTTTGAAGAATTCTCGTAATTTCGATAGAAACTATATAAACAGATCGCCTAGACAGAGAAATTCATTCAGTTAGTAAGTCAGATTAGTTGACAGTATTCAGTGTTACAGAGAGTTTCAATCATTCAGTTGAGTTCACAGAGATTATCTTTGCGATTATTCAGAAGTGCATATCTGTATTGTATATATGCTTGTGAATATCGCTGACTGGTTTGGATCAAAATAAACGAACATCAACATAACATTTTTTTGGTGAATTTTTTTAAATTAATTAATCAGTAATTAAACCACCGAAGAACCTTAATACCTGCTTACAGTGCTTCTTGAAATTTACAGCCTAAAACCTTTGTGTACTATGAATTAAATAGCTCAATCATTCAGTAAAATAATTTTAATTAACTTTATAGTAATTATTGCAAAAAATGAATAAATAGACATGTCATTGCATTATTAAATGGTGTTTTAAGTTTCAATAGCTTTGCACCAAAAAATTATTTTTCTTAGAGGAATCACTATTTTTTTTATTATACTTGTGCAGTATTGAGAGTATGACATACATGGCTAGTTCAGAAAGAAATGGCAGTTGTAGTACAGAGTGGAAGTGCCAACATTGCCACATAGGCATGCTCTCTGGCTCAGTAAACATCTAGCTGTGGCAATCTTAGCCTTGTTCTTTAGTCCATTCTGTAACATTTTCACTAAGTATAATAGCTGATATAGAAACAATAAAGTTAGCATATTTTCACTCTCTGCTCACTTATGGCATCTCATTCTTGGGAAACTTTTCATGAGCACTGAGGGTATTTAAATCACAAAAATACTCAACATGGAATCAAGACAATTTTCAGACCACCTTCTAAAATTAAAAACTTGGTAGGCAGCATTGAAGATGGCCTAGGTTTACGAACCCCTGGTTTGTATTATATACCATGTCAATGTGGCCATGGTTACATCGGACAAACATAGTGGTGTATTGTGCAGCAATGTGTCTAACATTCAAGAAATGTTTATCTGAGGCAAGAAGAGAAATCAACTGTGGCCGAACACAGTGTCCAAGAAGGTCATACATTTGATTGTGGGGGAGGGGGGGGGGAACAACTCAATTTTAATCCTGGTCAAAGATTTTTGGGACAGCATTATTATAAAAGCTGTAGAAATTGGAACAACTGATTCTATAGCCAACAAGAACACTGGTTACCAATGCAGTGTGGCCTGGAACCCAGCTATTAAAATGCTGAAACAATTTCATCTCAGTAATGAGCAGAAAAGTTGATGACGTCATTGCACTGGGTTGACTTTTGTCTTCCACTGTTTCTGCGGCAGCATTCCAATGACATCTATGGTTGAAAATGAGGGCTGAGATAGACACCTTCGAAATGTCCCACAAGTTTTACTTTTTTATGTGGCTGGAAGGCTGAGAAAATTTTATTTATAAGTGTATCTACTGTTCCACATATGTAGTAACTAACACGGGATGATATGTATTTGCAGATTACAGTGGATATTTATTACTTGTGAACTAATGGGTTTTCATGCAACTAACTATTTATCAGTTGCTGGTAATATTATTGATATTATTAAAAGGTGTATGTACTGTTCCATATTCCCAAGGCTGTCCTCACAAGGATTCAAAGTGAACATATTTATCTAGCTAATAGACACATTTTTTTACCAGCACTATTTGGTCCAGTGCTGTTTTGATAGCCATTTCCATATCAGGTTGCTTCATTTACAGTTAAAATCTTATTGTAAGGCATTAGCAAATTATCTAGTTGCCACTTACAGTTACCTGTAAAGTCATCATTAAAATCTCCAAATAATACTTGCAAAGAATTCTGATGGTGGTTTGTGCTGCTTATTTTTTGTTTAGGGGTAACTGTTTGCTGTTGATCTTACTGCCTTTGGATTTTCTGATGTTATTATTAGCAGTTAAGTGCAATGAAGGATATGTTCTAGTGGCAATTTCCCTATGCATTGACTTTTGCATTACATAAATTTTTACTTAAAGATTCTGTTGAATGGATCTAATACTATTGATACTGCTGGTGAAGCATTGACTGGTGTAATTACTTTTTATGATGTTAATCAACTTGTTGGTGTTGTTTTCATTCCTTATATTATTCAATTTTTAACAGAAATTGGAAAATAGATGATTTAACGACCATTAATGCTTTGTTTAACTAAGAAATTTAAATATCAAATTTCATAATTTCCAAATGTTCTATTCTAGGATCTTGAAACACAAACCATTCCTCCACCGCGAGCTACATTTTCAGGGCAAATAATGCAGTGGACAATTTTTGATGCCTATCAAGAAGATTTCACAGTACATCAACGAGAAAAAGATAAAGAAAAAAAGGAGAAACCTGTAACTACAGGACTAGTCAAGAAAGATGAAGCAAAGAAAAAAGATGTACAGATGACAGATGTCACTAACCGCATGCTGATGACTGTGAAGATCCTTGAAAGAATGGTTAATCAAAATACATTTGATGAAATAGCTCAAGGTAGAGACATCAAGTCATTTGTAGCTTAAAACTAACTTAGTCCTCAATCAGTGGTGTAGCTATTGGAGGGCTAGGCGGTGCCGTGCAATGGAGCCCACAATCTCTCAGGAAGCCCCCAAGCTCAGGGCGCCCCCAAGCTCAGGGTGGACCCCCAAGCTTAGGGGGGCCCCTGCCAACACAAATATTACAATAACAAGACTTGGTAGAGCCTAGGGGCCCCATTATCATTATTATTATTGTGATGTGAGATCGAAGGCTTTCACGGCATATCGATGAAATGTAGTCTTCACGGGTTTTCTGCCGTATATTATTGAAATGCGACAACGAGCAGTGCAGCTCTGGTTCTCCCTGCACAACATCCAACCTGAAGATGGCGGCAGAGTCAGCCATTGAAAGCTTGTTGTCGCATTTCAACAACATATGGCGGAAAACCCATGAAGACTACATTTCATTATTATTATTAACGTTGGTTGAATCCTCCCAAAGGAGATATACCAACCCATTGCGTGAGAGGAAAGATGGCCAGTTCCTTTCCTTTGGGACCTACAGTTTAGTATGGAATCCAAACCATGGAACTTCCTGACATAGCTCACATGATGAAACAAAATTCTTAAAAATTCCTGGCCCCATTGGGATTTGAACCCAGGACTGGATCCAAAATTTTGAAAGCCCTGAGCTGCCAGTGGCTAACAAAGTAATTATTATTTGAGCATTGTATTGAATGTTAAAATGAATGTTTCTATTACTCAACAGGAATAAGTATACAGCATTATATTGAAGAAGCTTTGGTTATAGAACAACAACATAAACATCAATACAAATAAGTACCTACAAATTATGATTTAACTTCCTTATGTGAGTACATATTATGAAATATATAACATCTTAAAAGCTGAACAATTCTTAACATACATAAATAATCAGCTACTTAATTAGCAACTACTTACTTATTATACCACTTATCAATGCTACTCTATGGTCATATCTTCATTTTAGTTTACTACTCCTATTTTGTCTTCCAAATATAGCCATCAAGACCTCAACACCAGTGTATGTCATATATTATGCAGCAAGTCTCTTCCCATACCTTCTTGTCAGGTATCTTATAAATTTTGTAACTGCGTAACAAAATTTGTTCTCAGAATCATGAGTTAGATTGAATAGTATTGCATATCATTTTTGAAATGAGTTTCTATGTTAATTCAAGCTAGAAATCAGGTCTTCACAGTTTTGAGATATTATTTTCAATTGCAACATTCTCAAGCATTCACCTGGAGTAATATTTAGAAAATTTGCAATAAATCGAGGTAAGAAGTTAGAGACTTTACGTTCACACAGTAACCATTTTTAAATATGTATATTTGACTAAAGCTACTTTTAGATCGATAACTTCAACAACTTTTGAAATATTAATTAGTTAGATTCTGTTTTTAGATTACGAATTTTATTTCACCTTTCGATAATAGTAAACATGCTTTGCTTAGTATTAAACAAAAAGAGTAGCTCTTTAGGAGTAAAATAAAATTGATTTCAGTTTAGTAATAACAAAATAATGAAAGTTATTAACAGGTCTTAGTAATCGTAATAAAATAATTTTTTATCGACGGAAATGTTAAAGTTACAGAATTTTTTTTTATAAGGATTAAAGTTGACGTTTTTCACAAGATCTAGCGATTCTCAAAATTTCATAAAGCTAGGAACATTTTTAATGCTCAAGGTCAAAATATCTGATGAAACATTCAGGCATGAGATGCAAATTTGATCAGCTTTCCAGCATATTCTCATGTGAACGCGGGAGTGCCCGGCATTCCCATGGTCCGTGAGTACAAATATCTACCCAGAATTTTCCTTGTTCACAGTTTCAGTAGCAGTAGCACTCTCACAGTCACCCAGTCTTCCAGAAACAGTAAGTGCAATATCATGTAGCTCAGTTGGCCAGAAAGTTTCATATCGAGCACAATGTAGATTTGTGTATTCAGTTTTATTGCAATGTAGCAGTGAAGCCATGTGGGACATCCGGATTACCTAAGTGTCAGTCATGGACAAACAAGTTGAATAGTAGAAGCGTGCATTGAACTTTGAAATGCTTCTAAGTGATAGCTAATTATACTTTGAACTATGCGGTCTTGCTCGAATCGGTTAATCGAACTTGCAACTATATCTTCAGAAAATTTGTCTGATATCGTTTCAGTTTGTAAATTTGAAAAAATTTCAAGAATATAATTTATGTATAACAAAAATAGACTTGTGAACATTATTTGCAAACACCTTTTCTTAGTTTGGATTATTTAAACTAAGTTGCAACTAAGTCAATGGTTTGGCCTTAAGGGCATAATCTTGAATATACTTTCTATAGTAATTTGCAAGCCCTAGGAAAGACTGCAATTCTTTTATACAGGTGGGTGTTGGAAATTTTTTTACTGCTTCAACAAGTCTTGGATGTGGTTTAAACCCATCTTTGGTGATGTGAAAACCTAAATAATCTGATTCTGACATTGCAAAATTGAAATTTTCAAATGATAAAGTTAAATGTTTCTAATGTACAAATACAGTTCTAAACCTTTGGATATGCTCTTTTGTTCTGGCCTCACATTCGGGAGTATGAGGGTTCAAATCCCCATCCGGACATTCAGATTTGGGTTTACCTTGGTTTCCCCAAATCACTCCAGGTGAATGCGGGGATGTTTCCTTCAAAAAGGCCATAACCAAATTCCTTTTCCTTGTCCTCAGTCCCATCCTGCCTCTAATGACCTTATCCGTCAACGAGGTATATAGCAATAAAAAAAAAAAAAGATATGCTCTCTATATTTTTTGAGAATATTATGACATCATCTAAATATACAAGAGATGAAAATGGTTTTAATCCACTTTAAACCCCGTCTAGGAGCCTCTGGAAGGTTGCAGGAATGTTTTCTAACCCAAAAGGTAAAAACATTCATTCATAACGGCCATTAGGAACATAAAAGGCTGTTTTTGGAATGTCATCTTCATGCACTTTTACTTGGTGATAACCACTGCTTAAATCTAGGTTCTAAAAATATTTGCAATTTCCTAAATAGTTTACAGTTTCAGCAATTGAAGGTAAATTATACACGCAACTGACTGTTACTAAATTTAAAGCTCTATAGTCAACACAAAACCTGTATTTTGTCTCTCCATTTCGACTCTTTTTGGGGACCAGCACAATCAGTGAGGCCTAGGGACTAGTACCACTCCTAATAATTCCATCTTTTCGGTGTTGGTCAATGAATTCATCTACAAGTTGCCTCTGATGAAACGGAAGGCTATATGCTTTCTTATAAATGGGAGTGGCATCACCCGTTATGATCCTATGTTTCACTAAATCTGTGGCAGGTAATTTACTGTTTGGTATAAATAAGTCCTTAAATTCATTTAACAAACTTTCCATTTTCTCCCTTTCCTTAGGTGGCAAATGTTTAATTTTATCTTTAAAAAAATACCTTCCTCCCTTTGAACAGTACACAATTTTTTTCCTTTAATTGTTTATTATCATTATCAGCAAAATTACAGAAAATAGTACTCGCCAAATCCTTTTCTCTTAAAATTTCAATTTTTGCAATTTTATGTCTATGGGGTATGACAACATCACTTTCTTCAAAATTTTCAACTGACAAAGGTATTTATTTTATTCCATTAATTACCCACACTTTACAAATGCTTCTTTTCACGTAACACTGATTAGAATGTAACCAACTGGATTCTTCTGGAAGGTCTACTCATCATCATCATTATCGTTGGGGACAATCTCCAGGTGTGGTTTACGATCCTTGGTTGTCATAAACTATCGTTTTCCACTGTTTCCTATCCAGAAAAGTTTCTCTGTCCATGATGTATTCCCAATTGCAGCCTCTTCTCTCTACGTCCTCCTTCAGTTGGTCTGTCCATCTTCTTCTTGGTCTTCCCACTGGTCTTTTGCCCACTATCCTTTTTTCCAAATAAGTTTTTGGTAGTCTTGTACTAGTCATTCTCTTGACATGCCCAAACCACCAAAGTCTTGATGACCTAAGTGTCTCTTCCATGGATTCCCTTAGTTCTAGGTTTAATCTAATCTCATCATTCTTTATGTGGTCTAGTTTTCTGGAGGGCTGTTCTAAGAAACTTCATTTTACATGCTTGGATCTTGCTATGGTCCCTTGATGTTAGTATGCATGTTTCCAAAGCATATGTGAGAATAGGAATGAGATATGATTTGTACAAGACAATTTTTGTTCTTCTGGGAACCTTCATGTCCCATAGTACGTCCCGCACGGTACTGTAGAAGTTGGCTCCTTTGGTTACTCTATTCATTATTTCTAACTCACTTCTGCCATTATTAGCAATTATACTCCCCAGGTCGCTGAATTGGTCAACAACTTCAACTTGGTGGTCTTGTAATTTTATATGACAGTCTGTATTCTTTCAACTTATTTTTAGTGCTACAGTTTTTTTTTATTATTATTCAATTTCATTCCATATTCTTCAAACTTATCATTCCACATTTTCAGTTTGTTTTGCATTCCTTCTTTGGTTTCATCCCATACTGCCACATCATCTGCAAACACCAATGCCTGTAAATCTCTATTGAATGTTCTCTTTAGTTCTTTTAAGATGTTATCCATTACTGCTGTGAACAGAAGAGGTGAAAGGGCACTTCGTTGTTGTACTCCTTTGGTTGTACTAAACCATTCAGAGAAGGTCTACTGAAACTACTAAATTTTCATCACACTCTATGTCATCTTTAGTAAGTAAGTTCATAATTTTCCCTGAAGCTTTTGAAATGGTTTCCTCGTTACTTAGACTGATGACAGATATATAAGTCAATGTAGCTGGTAAATGTTGGTTCATGACTCCTTCACTTATGCAAAGACTTTTATTAGAATCTAGCAATGACAAAAGTTGGTCTATGCTCTCGTGTTTCCTCAAAACGATTGTACGTTTCGTCACATCATGTATTGCACTGTATTTATTTAGAAAATTCATCCCTAAAATTCGATAGAACCCTCACATATAAGAAGCACTGCATGAATTGAAAAATGAAGATCTCTACAAGAAATAACTTACTGCGCAAATTAGTTGGATCACAGTGGGGCAGCCAACCACAAACTATACGTACATTGGCAATGGCCCTTTGTTATTCTGTTGCAGAACATGCATGCCCAGTTTGGTACTCATCATCTCATACCAAACAGGTGGATGTAGCCCTCAATAACACCTCTAGGCTAGTGACAGGTTGCTTAAAGCCTACCCCAGGTGATAGGCTTTACCAGCTTTCGGGCATTGCACCACCCAGTATCCGGAGAGAAGTGGCTGCGAACAAGGAGAGGACCAAAGTAGAACGGGAAAGCGCTCATCCACTGCACGGCCATATATCACCAGCCCAGAGACTCAAATCCAGGAAAAGCTTCCTCAGAACTTCACGGGAACTAATTGGGTCACCTGAAAAGGCAAGAGTACAGTTATGGAAACTGAGGGTTCCCAACATCTCGGGACCACTGACAGTTACAGAGCGCTTGCCACCTGGTCATGAAGAAGACTGGAACGTCTGGCGGTCTTTAAATCGGTTGCGAATAGGAGTGGGCAGGTCCAAGGAAAACCTAATGAGATGGGGTTATACTGATACTACCAGTATTAAATTCGAATGTGGAGAATACCAAACTATGAATCATATGCTCGAGTGCCCTATGTGCCCATCATCCTGCAACAACGAAGACCTGTTTCAAGCAACACACAATGCGATTGAGGTTGCGAAGTACTGGGCCAAGTGTGTTTAAAGTTGTTGATTTACAAAATGTATTTAACTGTGTATTTTGATGTTTTTTACACGAGAATAATAATCCCTAAAACTCCACTGGTCATCTTTTCCCTTCAATGCATTACTTTTAATTCTCACACCAATATTGTTCCATGCCTGATCACCAATATACGACTTGTACTCCCATGACCCTCTTCACCCTCCTCGTATCTTCCAATGAATCCCTTTTATCATATCTGTTATTGATTGCTTTCTGCGGTTATTTCCAGAAACAAATCTAGCAGCCCTTTCTTGCACCATTTCCAACTCCTGTTTTTGATACGCTAAATGTGGGTCCCATACTACACTACCATATTCAAGCAATGGTCTGACTAAAGTTTAGTAACCCAATTCCTTTACTTGTCTCATACATCCCCTCATCACTCTCTCCAACAAGTGCAGAATTTTGAAACCTTTTCCTACTACCTGACCAATGTGTCCTGCCCAGTTAAGTTTGTTATCAAATGTAATGCCAAGACATTTACATTTCAAGTCTTGAACAAGCAATTATTTCCCCACCTTATAATAATAATCAACCTTTAGTTTTTTATTTGTGTATCTAATAAGCTGAATCTTCTTTGAATTTATCTTCATCTCATGTTTACCCAACTAGATATCCTGTCCAGATCACCCTGCAGCTGTTTACAGTCCTCTACCATTTTGATCCTTTTATATAGCATTATATCATCTGCAAACAATCTAATTACAGATAGTAAGCAATCAATACAATTATTAATTAGAATAATGAATAGCAGTGGTCCTAATACGCTACACTGTGGCAATTCCATTTCTACTTCCACTTCTTTTCATACTGCATTTCCTTCTCTAACTTTCTGTTTCCTACCTTTTAAAAATTCTTCTACCAATTAAATCACTTTATAATCCACTCCAATAGTTTTTACTTTATTTACTATCATTTTGTGGCTCACTCTGCCAAATGTCTTTGAAAGATCTATGCTACACTATCAATTTGGCCTCCCTTATCCATTTCATCTGAAATATCTTGCATATATACCACCAACTGAGATTCACATGAATATCCTTGCCTAAATTCATGTGGCCTACTTGAAAACCACTTACGTTCCTCATATATATTTCTGATGTGGTTGCATATCAATCTCTCCATTAATTTATCTGCCACTGATGTCAAACTGATAGGCCTGTAATTTTCCACTCTATTTCTCACCCCTTCTTTATGTACTGGCACTACTGTTGCACCTTTACAGTCCTGTGGTAAGCAGCAAGTATCCAGACTCAATTTAAATAATATTTCAAGATAGGGTAAAATGTCACATGTGGCCACCTTTAATATATCTGTAGTGGTATTACCTACATCAGCCCCTTTATATTTTTTCAGCTTTTTTATTTCCTTCATGATATCCTCAGGGTGAATTTTTTTTTTTTTTTAGTCTTTTCATTTCTAATTGCATAGTTAAGCTTGTTCTCCAAGTAAACCCTCCCATTTCTGATTCATTGTCTCTAATGCTCTCTATATTAAACTTGATAGGTTTTTCAGGAGAGGACGGTGTATAGAGGGCACGGGAAATGGTATTAATAGAAATATGGGCTAGATTAGCAAGAGGATGGTGGTGTAAAAGACACAACATACCAGGATGGATGCAGGTATATGGAACAAGGGGGAATTTGAAAATGATATGATGCTACTATACTATTTATGGAATACTCCTAGAAAAAAGGGGACAGGAAGTAGATGATAGGAAAAAAGAAAAAAAGGTTAGAACTGCTTGTGAGGGGATAGAAACTAAATGGGCCATGATACAAGATACAGCGTGGAATGAATCATCCTTGCCAAGGAAATAAATTTACATTGATGAAACTACAGAAGTAGAAGTTGCAAAAAGAAATGTGAATGGTTATAATGAAAATATAGAAACCATCAGGATGAAGGAAGGATTGCTAGGTTTTGAGGTTTTTGATCCCAGAGTGGTAGAATGTACCTAAGATAAAGAGGAGGGATAGGGGGAAGGGTTTTCATGGTACCTGACATAGTTGACATATATGACATATTGAGGTAGAGTTATTGAAAATAAAAAATGAATATACAATAGTTTCAGCTGCTTAACATATTGGAGACACGGAAAATGTGAAACAACTAAACAATGGATTTGCAGCTTCAAAAATTTAAGATTTATTCACAAAGAATATTATGGCTTGATAGGGAACACTGAATGAAGTCACTAGAAATTTCTTTGGCTGTGTTAATAAATTGAAGGGATGAGAAAGTTTCATGGCAAACAGAGAAAAAGATAGGGAAGTAGTTAGCAATGTATAATTTTTAAATAATTGTTTCGATGAGAACACTGGGTACTGTCATGCAGCAATCAGAAGTGAAATATGAGAGCAAGAGCTTCTCCACACAAACAGAACCAAGCAGACTAAGTTAATGATAAATAGATCCTGGGGATATAATGAGGGAACTATGTTCATTAAAAATGCATTAAGGGGTGGGTATGATTAATATCGCTACAAACATACTAAAAATAGGATTAATAGTTCATTGTACCACACCTACATATATTATTAAGGCTGAGTCTGGTAACCTAATGTATACCAGACCACTGGAAAAGTATTATTCATAAAAGAGGAGACATACAGGAAAGAGAATTACAGGCCAATCAGTTTGACATCAGAGGCAGGTAAATTGATAAAGACCTTGATATGCTAATAATTCAGAAATGTCTGTGACGAGAGAAAGTTATTTTAAATTTACAACCTAGGATTAGGAGCTGGGAACCTCTACTAGTGGGAAATTTGCAAAATATTTCAACCAAAATACCTTGTAAATCATGGAAAAGGAACCCATTCTGGTAATATTGGATTTCTCCAAGGCTTTTACAGAGTTAACCTTAGGTTGTTGGTAAATAACAAATAGATATCTGCACATCATGTAGCATCAACACCCGGCAACAAGAGGGGCGTACTGACATAATTAAACTTAAGAGTGAGGATAGTATGTGACTTAGAAAGTCTGTTGGAAGAAATGGAGAACCTTGCAAGAATATTCCAAGCCAATGCCTATCATGAATCAGATATCAGAAGAGGTTTAAGAACTAACAAACTCATGGAAGACATCAACTTATTCCTCGATACCAGTATACCAAAGTAATTCGCCTATCTCCTATACATACAAGGTTATCATATTGGATTGGGAAATTGCTAATGTGAGTGCAGGTGTGAACAGTGTATAAGCCTTAATGCAGACTTGGCTATTCATTAACCAGGTGAAAGACAATTTGTATCCATACCAGTTCACGGGTATTTATATAATTTCCTGCAGCTGTGGTGGTGTTTACATTGGTGAGACAGGTCGCACTGTGGCAGGGAGACTTAAGGAACATATCTGTCACTGTAAACAAAATATCAGTGACAAATTTGCCACGTCATTAAAAATTGGTCACAAAATAAAATTTGAAGGCACATGGCTGCTGAGGTGAGAGGATTAGTTGTGACCTTGATGAGTGAAGGTGGCAGCAGAAATTTTAAAGAATTCCAACAACATAAATAAAGACAATGTGTAATGACAAAATGCTTGATTGTGGGAGGGTGCAGATTAGTAATTAGTTCCGACTATTACTGATAACATTGATACTACTGAAATGGGACATTGAAGATGCAAAGTTTCTTAAAAATCGGCCACCGAGCTATTAACTGTAGCTGTAATAGCCAACATATAGTAAGTTGCACTGAATAAAAGTCACTTTGGAAAAAAAACAATCTATCTAAGAAAGTTTCTTATAGATAAACTGGTATCAGTGGTAAATGTAAGGTCAGGAGACACACACATGCGTTAAAGAACTCACACTTTCATTGCACCAAGACTCAAGGCATCAATGATTTTAGCAGGCAGTATTTAAAAAAAAATAAAAAATAAAAAATAATAATAAAAAAAAATGATTAATGTGACCTCTAAACCAAACCATACCTCCTGTGATTAGTTTTATTTGAGAGCTTTCACACTTGCATTTGGGAATGAAAAGATAATGAAGGACACCACTTGAACCATTTACTTTTCAAAAAGAGAAGCTTGTAAAACTGCATAGAGTTAATTCATATTATTACAGTTTCTTTGCTTTTTACCATCTGTATTGTATTCAACCTTTAAATAAAGGAGGGAGTTTTTTGCACTCTGCAAAGTGAATGACAAATATTTTTTAAATAGCAATCAATACACTCATATTCCTATATCTAGGTGATGTCTGTTTGGTCTGGCATCATGCATTAACAGATCATGTAATAACAGACTGTAATGGTTGAAAATTGCACTTACTTGTTTACTTTCGGGTTTGCGCTGCGATTTATTTGCTGATAACGCCAACGTTTCGGCCCCAACCTGGAGCCTTCGTCAGGGCTTCTGTCTATTTCGCCGACTAGTGCTTTTTTTTGATAGACTTGACACTTAATTCACTGTTTATTATCACAGGCAAAGATGATTTTGATTATCCGCCAAAGAATATTTTCTGTTCCAAAGAGGTTTCTGTATTACGGAGCGATCTTGTAGTTGTTACGTGTTCATTTGTTGTGATAATAAACAGTGAATTAAGTGTCAAGTCTATAAAAAAAAAGCACTAGTCGGCGAAATAGACAGAAGCCCTGACGAAGGCTCCAGGTTGGGGCCGAAACGTTGGCGTTATCAGCAAATAAAACGCAGCGCAAACCCGAAAGTAAACAAGTAAGTGCAATTTTCAATAATGACGCCTGCGAAAAGTGTGAAATTTTATATTACAGACTGTAATGGTGTTTTCACAGTTTAGGAGCTTAAAAAATGAGGTCTGTTTTATGATACTGGTGCCATAGTGGGAAATTTGTTTGTACCCTCTAACTTTCTTAACACCATCTATTATTTCTTCCTGTAAGTTTGAGTGGTCTGCAACATCTTCAGGTATTTCACCACCATGCTAATCATTCTCGTGGAATATTGTACACGTTGCATGCATTAATACACTGTGTTCTGTTGATAATGATGTTAGGTTTTATTGCCACTCAAGTTTTTCTTATTCTTTTTTCCCTTGTTATTTTTGCTGCTAGTCTGTTTGTGACATTAAAAATTTATTTTGATATTTTTGGATTGGAGGTATTTTAGTACTTTTCTTTTGTCAATGTTTTGTATTTTGCTGCTAAGGTTAATAGCATGGGCAACACTTGGGCAAAAGCTACTGATAAATAAATAACTGCCAATTTTTTATGAGTTTCTTATTCAGAATGTTGTTATTATGGAAAATCTATTTTAATGTTAGTCTGAAACTTTCTAGAAGAGCACAGTAGATTATTTCTGCAGTCATTTTACTGATAATTTTGGAGATAAATATAACACAAATAGTAAGGAAAACTTTTAACAAAAAAAGATCAGATCAACTATAGTAAAATTCAGAGCAGTAGTTATTTTACAATTATAAATTTCAATTATAGATTTCAGGTACTGGGAAGATCCATCTGATGAATACAGGGAAGAAGAAGGTACTCTCTTGCCTCTTTGGAAATTTGTTTATGAAAAAACTAAGAAGAATCATGTAACAGGTGTTTGTTGGAACCCATACTATTATGACCTATTTGCTGTTTCCTTTGGCTGCTGTAAGTTAAACTATTATACACGAAAATAATTCCTACTACAGTGTTTTAATTGATGGTAAACAAAACATATTGAACATATTTTTTAATATCGACAAATGTATAGAGCAAGAAAAAATACATATTTGAGATGTAAAACCCATCTAAAACATGTTCCATCTGAAGGCAACCTTGGTTTAATTGAATTTCCTGGTTTTATCTGTCTTACCCATTTCTGTATTCTTTCCTTACCTTCCAGCATCTCTGATAAGCCTTGATTCTTTTTATTGCTGTGTGAATCTTGATTTAATTTTCTATTTGTATTTTCTTTAAAAAATATGGCTTTGTTGTATTTCCCCCCCCCCCCTTTTCTCTCGAAACAAATAATCTTTTACTGAAAGCAGATTGAACCAATTACAGAAGGAATCAGTAAAAGTGAAATAATGATTGTTACAGCATTCATAAATGTGCTCTAGTTTAAATATTTAGTACCCGTTTTATTTATCTGAATATTGGTTATGAGAAAGAAACCAGTTATTTGAGATAAAGATAATCTGCTGATGTGACTCAAAGTATGAGGTGATATTAGTATTTCAGTGCATGTATGGTTCACATTTTGAACAGTATACTTAATGCCCTATGGTAAGATGTACAGTACATCTCTTTAACTAATTTATTCTGTGATTAAATCAAATAATGTATGTATTTTCCTTTCAATTCTTATTTATTTATTTTCAAATAGCCTATGATATATATATATATACATAAAATTCATACATCATATTAAACACAAAAAACAAAAATAAACAAAGTGTTAATTTCAATGAACTCCTTCACGAGAAATTATTACAATCTCTTTTCTCTAACCATTTACCCAGCTTTTCTCTAAAACTTGCAACAGTTTTGGTACTCTTTATTTCATCAGGTAATTTGTTAAATTATTCTAGCTAACAGTTACAAGGATGAAATACAACTCTTATTGCCTTCCTCTTTGACTTCCAGTTGAAACATGGAGAAGTTTTTGCTATAAAAAACTAACTGCACTAACTATTCGTTGCCACAAATGAATCATTTGTATAATACTGTTAAATAATGGATTGATCAGATTATAATTTACTAGCACAAATATGGTAGGCACATTTAAAGCAGCCATCAGGTATATTCATAAGAGGCACAATAGTACAGATTCACAATGATACAAAAATAAAATATTTGAGTGAAAATTTCAATAAGTAATGAATGTATTTACAAACCCATAATATCATAGTGTCTGACAGCTTAGCATAATTAAATAAAAATAGAAAGAAACAATTCTGTCATTGTCAGAATAAAATAATGTGCCATGGATGGAAGACAGAGAAGTTCTCTAAACTCGTATCAGATTCAGATCATATAATAGTGCCAAATGAAAATCATATTCTTCTACTGACGAGGGATTCGCACAAAAAATTCCATTATTCTTATTATCCCTATTTTTGCTAGGAATTCATTTGTACTCTCATGTAAGGTTTTTTGACGTGATTGTGGCCACACAACGTGAACTAACAGACTTTGAACACAGAATGGAAGTTGGCACTAGACACATGAGGCATTCCATTTAGGAAATTGTTCTTGAATTCAATATTCCTTGAGATCGCCATGAAAATTTTTTAATTTCTAGCATTGCCTCCCATCATGATCTACCTAATGACCAAGGCCAGCAATGTCTGCATTGAGATAGGCAACACAGAGCAGCAACACTCAGAGTGGGATATATGACAGTTGTGCACATTTGGCATTGATGGGATATGGCAACAAAAGAACGATGTGAGTACCTCATTTTAAAAAATGCCTTTGACTGCAGCACTTCTCTTAGGCTTGTGAACATATTAATTGGACCCTAGATGACTGGAAAAAGTTGTGCTATCACATGAATTAAAGTGGGCAAGAGCTTATGGTATGGTTCGAGTGCAGTGCAGACCTAATGAGACCATTGACCTACATTGTTGGGAAGGCACTATGCAAGCTTCTGATGCCTCCATACTGGTAGGGGATGTGTTTACATGGCATGGATTGGGATCTCTGGTTACACTAAAATTACCATTGATTGGAAATGGTTATGTTCAACTAATTGGAGACCATTTGTAGCCATTCATGGCCTTCATGTTCTGAAACCAACGTTGGAACTTTCCAGGACGATAAGGTACCATGTCACTGGGCAAAAATCATTCCCAATTAGTTTTAGAAACATTCTGGATAATTCTATTGAATGATTTGGCCACCTGGATGACCAAACATGAATCCAATTGAACATATCTGGGACATGATCGAAAGGTCAGTTCATGAGCAAAGTTCTGCACTGGAAACATTTTCACAATTATGAATGCCTGTAGAGGAAGTATGGCTCAATATTTCTTCAGGAAACATCAGATGATGCCACCTTAAGTTGCTGTACTTCGCTGAGGAAAAGGGGGTCCCACATGATACTAGAGGGCACACCTTAGCTTTTGGTATTTCAGTGTATGTCAACGTTACATTTACTATTACAAATATATATTAAAAGGTAGTGACTCACTATTAACGCTTATGAAATTAATTTCTCTATTTTATTCTGCTTCCAACCCCCTTCCAATTGTATTTATAATTTCATTGTTTCTGTATTCATTTTCTAGCCACTAATTTTGTTATGTGAAAGCTGAATTTACTGTATCATCATTAGATAAAGCAAAGTAGATTATTTTGTATAACATAATTATGGAACATGTTTCAAAATATCTATTTCCAAAACAAATTGATATATTTTTATTTTACTTTTTAGTAATATTAAAAAAGAAATAATATAATCTAAATGAGTCTTGTACTATGAATGACTGACACTTCATGTCGATACATGCTTTGTTAAGTTTTTTGACCTGCTCCCTTGTACTTACTTCTCTCTACCTGATGATTCTTATGGCACCCACAATTATTTTATTCAGTTATATACTTTTAGAAGTATGTCTAAAAAGTAAAAACATGCCTGCCAGCAAAAAATTACAACAGTCTTCTGTCAAGATACGAGTAGAACTAACACTGAAAAACTAAAATATTGAATTCCTAATCATGAAGTGTAAGTCACAACATTTAGAAACTGTCCTGTCACAGAGCCTGCATTAGTCATTTCACTGTAACCTAGGAAACTAGTGGAATGGTCCACACCCTTCTCATCAGAAACTGTCACACAAAGTGAATAACACATAAAAACTTACAAGATTTTTCAAACAGATGATTATTAACTAGGCTAGACTGTCCCTACTGACCACACAAGTCCACCAAAGTTGAAACCAGGATGGCATCGAAACATGGACAGACAAGTAGATACATTGCGTTCTGAAATTTTCAGACTTTATCCTTTCCTCAATGATAGAGGTAACTGCAGAAAGGTGGCTTGTGACTAATCCCTTTTTTTTTTTTTTTTTTTTTTTTTTTTTTTTGCTTCAGCTTTAATGCATCATCAGTGTTGAAATCATTAGAGGTGAGAAAGGACTGGGGGCATGGAATGGATGAATTTGGCATGACCTTTTGAAGGAATCATCCCAGAATTTGCCTGGAGTTATTTGGGGAAACCTTGGAAAATTTAAATCTGTATGGCCAAGTGAGGATTCAAATGCACATCCACCCAAATGTGAAAGGGGGCAAGTGGAAATAAACATGATGAGAAATATGGGGCGGGGTGGGAGAGGGGGGAGGAGAGGAGTTGAAAGGCATAAAAAAAGAGCATTCTAAATTGGAAACTATATCATGTCAGCACTGGTGAGTGGTAGCTCATGTGGGAAGAGATTGAGGGGTGGAGAATTGGTGGAAAAGAAGGAAGGTTACTGGTAAGCTGTTCTCACTTATGATTTCAGGGAAGCTGCTTGTTTGGGAGGATTCTGATAACGTGGACAGTGAAGGGAGAATTAAAATTGTTGGAGGCATGAAAAGGTACTAAGATGCCTGATTTTGGGTGAATACTGTCATCTGTAGCCATTTATTCTTATCACTAGTGGATTGGTGGTCAACATATGTAGGAAGCTGGGCAATAGTTAGATAACTATGTACATTTTCATAGCAGCAACACTGTAGAAAAAACTCTCTGGATTCTAGCCGCGTCAAAGTGAAGTTGACTGGCGATGTTTCGAGAGCCGGCACTGCTCCCATTGTCAAGCCTCTCTTAACTTACTGAAAACTGCCACACGGTACAGTAGAACTCCAATTATCCAAACTCTGATTATCCGAATTGCCAATTATCTGAATTGCTTTTTTAATTAAGATGGAAACGTACTGCGAAAAAGCTTCCCTTCTTTTATAAAAACCAACCCAAAGATCGAACGACTGCAGCATTGTTTAAAGACTGATACAGTGAAATTTTCATCCCTGAAGTGCAAAAGCACCAAAAAAAACCTTGGAAAAGAAGGCATTTTGAACATACATACAATAAGGTAGTGTAGTATGGGACCCTCATTTTACGTATCAAATACAGGAGTTGGAGAGGGTGCAAAGAAGGGCTGCTAGATTTGTTTCTGGAAATTATCGCAGAATGCAATCAGTGACGGATATGATAAAGGAGCTGGAATGGGATTCATTGCAAGACAGGAGGGGGATGAGGAGGGTCATGGGAGTGTACAGGGCATATACTAGTGATGAGGCATGGAAAGATATTGCAATAAGTATGAAAAGTAGTGCATGGAAGGGAAAAGATGACCATGACCACAAGCTGGCGCTCGATTTCAGGCACAAGGGTGTGGGAAGATGCTCTTTTTTAGGTAAGGGTGTCAGGGATTGGAATGAGTTACCAAGAGAAATGATGAATAATTTACCGAAAACTTTGAAGGAATTTAAAGATAAAATTTGTAGAGGGCAAATGTAGGTGGGTGCAGGATAGGGGGAAGATGGGTGTGTAGGGATATTGCCACTGGAGCCTGTTGTTAAGGTTCTTTGGGTGGTTTTATTTACTGCATTTATTAATTAAAAAGTCCACCAAAAAACAATGTATGTTGATGCTCGTTTATTTTCAATCAAAACAAGTCTGCGACATTCACAAGCATAGTTGTTACAATCCAAAGATGCAATACTGACTTACTAACTGAAGACTGCATGAATGTCTCTGTAACACTGAATTAAAACTAATGCAAAACTGACTTCTCTGTCCAGGCGATCTGTTTATATAGAGTCTATCGAAATTACGAGAATTCTTCAAAGGCATCCGCCCGATATTTCTCGATCATTAACAATCACTCAAACAATCAAACATATTAAAAACAATCGGAATTGATACAAAATTAATTAATAACATTACAAAGTGATCAGAAATGGTAATTATAGATACTTAAATACAAAATTATTTACAGAAATCCTTTCAAATAGTGGAAAATTGTCCTGTAGACATCGTAACTTAGATTAATATATGTAATTGCAAACTTTTGCGAAATTCTCTTGCACCATTCGGTTCTTAAACATATTAAATGGTCTTTAAATAATTTTCTTACCTAAAACAAAGTCTATATACACTTATTTACAAGAATTTACAAAATAAACATATCAAATCACTTTCAAGCAAACTTTGGCTCACTACAAATATTTCACACAGTACAATATTATTCAAAATTCAGGTATTAGGGCTGTTACAACCCCTCCCCAGGATTCACTTAATTTTACACAGATAAAATTGATTGAATCCGTCACGAATCTCAGCAGGTAGAATGTACACATAATGCAGACACGAACAGATTCCAATCAATCAACCATAATGACTTTTACAATGAACAAATACAATTCTTCATCACATACAACATCTGCACATAGTCCATGACACTGATTTTACAATAATTGTCTTTTCTCAGATCCAATCATTTTATCATTTACTGTTTTTACACAACAAACGTTCAATACCATCACCTTAAGTTACAATTATTTTCACTCCAAATTACACACTTGATGTCTGCTTGTTAATTACACCAGTCTGTTTACATTTTACAGCTGATAATTTGTCACCAAAATGTAGAAAGTCACAACATCATGAAAATACCAAAAGTCTTTACACAAAACTGTCACAAATTATACATTGAAATGCTTACATCTGCATTTGAGCTTAAGTACTCACACAAACTATTTACATGCATCAATTCAAAAACTTATTTACAAAATTAGATATTTACATGTAGGGACCCCTCCCCAAACCATGCATTTCAATTAATTCTCATAAGTGGGTTCCAGGATTTCCCTGGAAACCCAGAACCATGTAAGTTACTTTTTCCTAACCTTCCAGTTTTCTTCAACTTTTATATACACATTTAATATTACATTTCTATTTTCACAAAGATTTATTATATACATACAGAAACACAAACTTCCAATCATCTCAGACAACAGACTTTGGTACAACCACGCAACAGCTGAGACATAAAATGGTTCTGTTTTAGTAAATTGATTGTCACTTAAAAGCAATGCTGTTGACTCAACTGGTAATACAAATTTATTATTCTCACTACTACAGTTTTGTCCATCATTACTCCCAACCCCACTCTTCATCATCTGATTACTACTTAAACTTACCAACTTGTCTGAATCAGTACCTAAAACTGTTTTAACATCTGGCTTACTGACTTCATCCACCAAATAATTATTTTTCTCAGCAACTACTACTTCACTATCAGCTTCCACATCAAAGAGGGTACAAAACATATTGTCATCTAAGTCACATTCTGTACATTTTTCCAAATTAGAAACTGGGTTCAAATAAATCCTTACTCCCACCCATTTCTTCAATGTCATCATCCACACCAAATAAAGAGCTAAATAACGTATCAGCTAGGTCAAAATTAGGACATTTTTCCAACTTAGGGATTGGTATATAAGGCTTTCAACCTCTCTCTTTTCAGAAGACAAATACTTTGACTTACAATTCTCCTCCTCATCTGGGTCTCTTATCCACACCACTGTATCACCTTCATCTTCAAGATATCTGAGAAACTCCTCGATTTCAGCACTTCTACAAACTTCATTACCACCTATCCTAGCACACATAGTCCCAACTATGCCATTCTGGACCTTATAAGTTTCCGATAGCCACACTGTAGTATGCACTATAAATTCTGCACCCCTTTTTGTAATTAAGCAGTGACCATTTCGAAAATCTTCTACATGAAAATTATTACTTTCGCACACTGATTCTAGTGATAAGGTACTATGGTGGTCCCCTTCCCACTTTATCTTATTATCAGTCTTTAAATCATCAACATCATTAATTACATCTGTCATAACCTTATCCTGAAATTCACTTGCTGCTACCTCTACCTCTTCCAATAAATCTTCTCGGGGATTATTCATAAAAATGGTATTAACGCTATAGCAGTTGGTACCTGGACCCACATTCTTGTCCATTTCTTCTATATCCTCATCTACATCAAATAAAGTGCCAAGCATCGTGTCATCTAAGTCAAATTCAGAGCATTTTTTCAACTTAGGAATCTGTACACAACTTCTTTCATTCTTCCTTGGTTCAGTGGAAAAACATCCTACCTCCCGACTCTCCTCCGCATATAAATCTTCTACTGACACTATAGTATCATCCTCATCTTCAAGATATTTAAGAAATTCGTTAATCTCAGCTTTTTTTAAAAACCTTCTTCCCACCAATACAACCAGACATAGTCCCAATAATGCCATGTTGTGGCCCCCCAGTTTCTGCTAGCCAAACTGTCTTGTGAACTATGAATTCAGCATTGTTTTTAGTAATCAAACAATGACCATCCCGCAAATCTTCAACATAAAATTCATTATTCTCATCTACTGAAATGATTGAGAAGCCACAATCGTCATGATTAGGAACAATTTCTATCTCTTGAATCACCCCCTTCCTGCTCTCAGAGTATACTGCTTCCTCAATAACATTTATATTTGACTTACTGTTAATTTCAGAAAATTCTGTATTCAGATAACTACATACTCGTAATACCAAGGATTCTAACTTTGTTTGCAAATTTTGACTATCAGCCATTTTTAGTAATTAGCAAAATCAACATACAAAACAAAATTAAGGAAAATTAAAATCTTTCCAAACTGCCACACGATAACATGCAAAAGAAATCACTTGAATATTCAATGCCGTACTTACAGTTATTCCTCACTTTTGTATCACATTAAATTTCACTTAGAAGCACTTATTTAACCATTAAACACCACACTGACTTCAAACACTTAACCACACTTTTCACAATTCACTGTAGGAAGACGATTTTGAGACCGAAGAAAATCCACTCGTCGTCGGAAGATTACAGCCGATTCCCGATGAAAATTCTCCGCCTTAGGCCGAAGACGGTCCGCTTGGCGTCAAATCCGTGTCGTAGCCGGTCGAAATTTCCTCGCAGGTTATGTTCGCTTATCGCCGATAATCCGTCGCAATTTTCTGCAGATTCTTTTTAGAAGATAAACATCCCACAGATGTTTAAGAACTTCTCGTCATGTCAACGGTCGCCATGTTAAGGTTCTTTGGGTGGTTTTATTTACTGCATTTATTAATTAAAAAGTCCACCAAAAAACAATGTATGTTGATGCTCGTTTATTTTCAATCAAAACAAGTCTGCGACATTCACAAGCATAGTTGTTACAATCCAAAGATGCAATACTGACTTACTAACTGAAGACTGCATGAATGTCTCTGTAACACTGAATTAAAACTAATGCAAAACTGACTTCTCTGTCCAGGCGATCTGTTTATATAGAGTCTATCGAAATTACGAGAATTCTTCAAAGGCATCCGCCCGATATTTCTCGATCATTAACAATCACTCAAACAATCAAACATATTAAAAAACAATCGGAATTGATACAAAATTAATTAATAACATTACAAAGTGATCAGAAATGGTAATTATAGATACTTAAATACAAAATTATTTACAGAAATCCTTTCAAATAGTGGAAAATTGTCCTGTAGACATCGTAACGTAGATTAATATATGTAATTGCAAACTTTTACGAAATTCTCTTGCACCATTCGGTTCTTAAACATATTAAATGGTCTTTAAATAATTTTCTTACCTAAAACAAAGTCTATATACACTTATTTACAAGAATTTACAAAATAAACATATCAAATCACTTTCAAGCAAACTTTGGCTCACTACAAATATTTCACACAGTACAATATTATTCAAAATTCAGGTATTAGGGCTGTTACACTGTGCTCCATTGCAATTAAATTAAAATTTAAAAAAAAAATTAAAAATAATTATTGAAAATAGATAATTTTTCGGAAAAAACTGATTATCCGAATTTTTGATTATCTGAATGGGGTCCGGTCCCAATAGATTTGGATAATTGGAGTTCTACTGTAGTCTCTTTTATACCGCTACCAGACGGCAGAGGAGGGGGATAGTTTGCTTATTGCATGAGAGGTTTCATAAGTAGCATGTCTTATGATAGGAAAGCTTTCCCTAGTAAATTGGTTTGTGTAGTTTGCAGTGGGATCTGTTACACCTATCTTTTTTTGTAAATTTATAGGAATTTGTATTAGAAAATGTGACATAATATCAGAATTTCATCAAATTAAACTAATTATGCCCACTGCTCTGTTCCATTTATGAAAGTAAGCTTATGTGATTCATGATTTGTAACACAGGTCACACTACTGATGGTCAGGTTGTACCAGTAGTAGTTACATGAGGGTATACTGGCTCATCTAACTTACAAGCATGCATAACAATATTTGTGATGAGGTGATAACACATCTGGCACAGGTTTTAACCATCAGAAGCTTTAGAACCGATATGATTCATAGGTGCAACAACACCTATGACAGTAATGATCAAACATGCCCGACATTAGGTTACACCGTAACACTTCAAACTAGATTATTTGTACCAAATTTGAAGCATGTTGCTTTGTTGCTGCTACAACACCTCCGAAATGGGCAATCAGTAAAGATGTTAACAGGTACTGAGAAATTTTTGTTGTGTGAGTGAGGAAATGGTTGGGTGCATGTGGGGCCAGATTTTGCACATAACCCAGAGTAGTCAACAAGCAAGGATTTCATACTATTCATAAAAATTCTTTGGTTGGCTGTAGTTTGAGTTAGTATCTTTGTGTTTACAAATGTTGGCTGATGTTTAAATGTGTGTTTATAAATGATATGATTGCAGATATCTTTCCATGTGTGTTGGTGGTGGAGATATGTTGGCATTGTTATTTGTCACAATTTACAGAAATTTATGCTATTTGGCCCATTTTTCACTAATTTTACAAAAATTTCGTGATTTACATAAATTTACCTGGGTGATGGAGTTTCAGCTTGTTTCTTGTTCTGTGACCTTAAAGGCCAACTGAGGCATGTATTTTTGATGATATGGATGATATGGAAGTTCAACTTTGTTAGCTTTACGGGAGGTTCAAAGGAATCCAGAAAACTCATTTTAGCACCTAATGGAATAGAATCATCATTTTCAATACTTTAATTTCTACTGTTAATGGTGGGTAACATATAAGTGAAATAAAATGTTATATAATGTTTTTTATTCACATCTTGATTTTGCCACATACATCCGTTTCCTCTAAACTGTACTTTAAATGTTGCACTTTGCCCTTAAAATCGTCATGCATTAGCAATTTTTTGTATGCTTTAATTTCTAGTTTTAGCTATGCATATTCCAGTGTTGAACTGGGGCTGTAAGACACTTCACTGACATATATATTATCAATATGCACATCTATTGAACTTTGCATCAGGCATTTAGCAGATAAATTCTCTGCAAACCCTTTGTAAAACTTTATAACTTGAAGATTCCATGAGTTCATGGTGCTGCTCACTGCAGGCTGGACATTGATCAGGTTGTTGATTTACTGAGAAACACACCAAAAACAGGAACAGCATTGTTGAAAGACCAAATAGTTTTCATTCCAGACACTGTTTGTCGAGAGACAGTATGGTCATCAAGTGATACACTTGCTTGTTAAAGAACCCAGAAACTGTATAGGTCAGCTGGATCAGTACTTCCCATTCTGCAAGTGTAAGTGTAATTTTGTTGTATCCAACTTTTTCTAGTATGACTACTGGTTCAAAATCAAGTTTTCAAGTGTAGGAAAAGGTTTCAAAATTCTTCACTTGTTGGAGAGAATGATGAGTGGATGTACGAGAGAAGTAAAGGAACTGGGTTACATAACTTTGGTCAGACCAAATATGGTGGTGTAATATTGGACCCACATTTTGGGTATCAAATACAGGAGTTGGTAGGGGTGCAAAGAAGGGATGTTGGATTTGTCTCTGGAAATTACCGTAGAACACAATCAGTAACCGATATTATAAAAGAGCTGCAACAGGATTCATTGGAAGACAGGGGGAGAGTGAAGAGAGTCATGGGAGTGTACAAAGCATATGTAGGTGAAGACTCATGGAAAGATATTGGTTTAAGGATTAAAAGTAATACATGGAAGGGAAGAGATGATCATGACCACAAGCTGGCACTCGATTTCAGGCACAAGGGTGTGGGAAGGGAGCCAGGGAATAGAATAAGCTACCAAGAGAATTTATGAACAATTTACCAAAAAAAGCGAAACAACTTAAAGTTGAAATTTTTGAAAGGTGCAAAAGTAGTTGGGTTCAGGAAAGAAATTCAAATGGATGTCTAGGGAGGTTGGTACTGGAGCTTGTGCTCCATAATTAAATTAAATTAAATTAATTACATGACAAACCAACAGTGAGCCGCTTGATGTCATTGTCAATTAGCTTGTATGACGATAAGAAGAGAAACACTTTGATCGTTATTTTCAGTACACTGGATTATGTTGAGCAGTTTCCTGGTTTTAACATTTTAGTAGCCAGGATGTTGTTGTGCAGAAGCCCATTTTTATATACAGTCTGGTGTAGTAGAGAAAACAGCTGGCGGAGGCTGGTTGCTGTGGACTCTGTCACCCCCATGTAAGCTGATGGCATACTTATGTAAGAAACCATAAGGTTGCTTTCAATCCCTCCCATCCCATCGATACCAGCGTAGCACACAGAAACTGTCTGAGTATTGATCCGTGACATCAGATAAGGTGGCAAGTAAGCACTAGAAATAATAGTTGTAAGCTATAACTCATTGATATAGATGAGTTAATCTGTTAAATTAGTGATGAATAACCATGAGACTAACTAGAGGATTAAAAGTGAAATCCTTGCTAGCAAAGGATGTGGTTCGATACTAGACAATATGATCTGAGACCATTACTTATTTCATTCACTCTGACCTGCTGTGGGATAACAATTTTAGTATAAAGCCTTAAATTTGTTTGTGTACATAGTTATTTTTTCTTCAGGGTGAGCAGGATATGCCACGCAACCTCCTGCACTAGCATGGTGATGGTGGTACACATGCTCTTAGGCATAATGAAAATATGGAATAGCTATCATACTCCAGATGCTTCAGTTTTAACGAAAAACACGTGCTTATATAAGGAATCAGAGTGCTACTTTATTAACTTAACATGTTTATCCATCAGAATTATGAGTTAAGGAAAATGTCTCAATACCACTGAATGCAAGTTTTGTATGTATTTGAATGTAATGAACATGCAAAATTGCTATTTTGGTGTAAATAAATAAACAGCATCAGCTCCTTTAATAACAAAGACCCAGTTGATTGGGTGAGTTAGTATGTGACCTATTGGAAATAAATATTGCTTTGGAACTATTACTGTATCCCAGTAACAAGAATTTGGTGGTAAATATCTGCATGTAGGACCTAACTGTTACCAGACAAGCAAAGTGTCATCGCTATTTCAAGATTGCTTTGAAAGTGAAATTGATGTCTTTTTACTGCACTGTTAAGGCTGGAAATGACATTGTATCACAACAAAGCTGAATAGCACACTTGTTTCTCTCCCCCCCCCCTTTTTCCAGTTAGGCTAGTGTTCAGTACATTCTGATTTTTTTTTAAAAAAAAAATCTTCATAGGTCTTTACGGATATGTAACAGTAATTAAAAGCACTTGCAAATTTTCGGATGCAAAGATCGAGGGTCAAAAACAAAACATTGTATTAGGGAATACTTTTTTATTAGTCAATACATTGACATGTGACATGGACAGTTATCCTTATTTCCAGGTTGCTATGCCATATATTAATTTTATTTCTGTAAATTCAGGTGTTTTCTTAAAGTAGTTATTTTTCTCTGATAAATGAGGGACTGGTTTGATGCTTTCCCCCATCTCTTCCCATCTTGCACTACTTATTCATCTCAACACACCTCATAAAAAGTATGTGCTCATTTGCTTGTCCAGCATCTAACCCAGGGGTCCCCAAAGTGTTCGATACCGACCCCTTGGAGTCGATAAGAGTTCTCCCAGGGTCGCTTAATACAGGTGGGTCGAAAGGGGGTCGATTAATACTAATGAGAATCAATTAAACTGTACAGGAAAAAATAGGAATGTTGTATTAAAAATCAGATCAATAAATAAAAGTAAAGCTCATCTTCCCAGTTCTTGTCTGTTTGTGAAGTAATGTGAAGTAAATGATGAAACTTTCAACCAATTACTTTTGCTCACTGAAGTAAGGTGGTTGTCAAGAGGTAATAGCTGCAGAGGTTCATCCAAAGAGTGCCTTAGGAAGGTGGATCCATCGCTATGTGACAAGTTAAAACAGTACTTGTTTCAATTCAACTAATCTCCTTGGCCAATGCATATTATGTCATAACTAGCACCAAAACCCATCAAAAATGATTAGTTTAATGGAGTGTTACGGTAATTTATTTCTCTGTAGTTGCTTACCTAAATAGAATTGTTATAAAATAAAGCTAATTGTAATTTATCATCCCTTGTACTGTAGCAGAAAGCCTCAGTTGTCAACTTGGTCCAGGTTGCATTTCAGCCTAACCATAATCTCTGCTAATATTGCCACTAGAAAAGCAAAGCTTCAGTCACACGTGAATTAATACATTCCCTGTATCGCATGTCAGTGTCACCATGCATCATGATATAAACTTGATCCCAAATTGTAAGCACCTTAGAATTTTGTCAAATTCTAGCTCCTCACTTTTAGGTATAGGGGGGGAAGCTAACATTCTAGTAACAGATAGTTTCTGGCTTATATAGGTTAGGAAAGGGGCGCTTTATATAGCATGCAGATACTAGGACCAAACTGACTAAATAAACCCTTTCAGAAGTAGTAAAGATATTTAAAAGATAATAAAAGACGTAAATAAACTTTCTATGATGATAAGAAAACATTATTTTGGTAGGAAATAGGTTAATTCACAGAAATTCACTTTTCAAACAATAAACTTTGCTATGGGTCAATTTCACCATTTCTAAACCAATTTAAACGCAGTAAAGACTGTCAGTATTTAATAAAAGCCATAAATAAACTTTGTATAACAGTAAACAAACTCGAGGTCAATCGAAAATAGAATCATTAATAATAGTTCAATTTGGAAACAATGAACTTCTGCTATAAGAGCATTTCATTAGTTTTAAACCGATTTGAGAGCAATAAAGTGGCTCAACATTTAATAAAACAACTAAACTAACTTTTTATAATGATATAAAAACCTCATAATAACCTGAGATGAGATAATCCATAATAATTCAGCTCACCAAACAATAGATTTTTGATATTTTACTATTTCTGCACACTTTCAAATGAAATAAAGTAATTTTAAAGGAATAATAATTTAATAAGAAGATAAATTCACTAAAATTCCGTAGTTTCTGGAAGTGTAAATAACTTAAATAAATTTTTAAACACTTCGTTGAATGCACTTCACTTTTGACATTTTTTATCACTGAATCCTAGAAGATAAATTCACTAAAATTCCGTAGTTTCTGGAAGTGTAAATAACTTAAATAAATTTTTAAACACTTCGTTGAATGCACTTCACTTTTGACATTTTTTATCACTGAATCCTAGTAAGCTTTCGGAATAAAAAGTAGATTTCTTGAAAGAACAAAAAATCTAGTATCACATATATTAATTTCAGGCCATTCCATGCAGTAGAACCGATTTTACAAAGATTTTAGAAATTATTTCATCATGAAACCATGTGCTCAGCTTAAGAATTTATTACAGAGATAAGACAACTTTCAAAATACGTAATTTAATTCAGAGAATATTCTGGTAATTTTACTTTTTCCGATAAAAGCAATAGAAATAAAGTTATTAAATTAAAACCCATATATCATTTTTGTAAATCTTGTCAAAGCTGTAACTTCACTATCCTGGCATCAATCTTGACAAAACTTACACCATTAAACTCAGGAATTTTTGGAGAAAACGTTGACATAAATTTTATTTAAATAAATTGTGATTCAGCAGAAATGACAAAATTGCAGAAGTTTAAACAAACTGGTATTTCCCCAAGTCGGCAACAGGTCGTGTCTCTACGCAAAGGTTAAAATAGATATTTAAAACTAACCACTTAAAATTACTCACTGAATATCCACTGATCTTCTAATAAAAAAGTCTAAACACTATCAGCCTTTAATTACTTTATATCTGCTTAGTTACCGAGTCTGCTGGGTCATATTTTGGCCAGGCCGCAGCAGAAAGTGGTGTTTCGGCTGTGACGTCATAGAACCTATATAATCTGGTGTCTGGCATGCTACTCCATCTTTATTCCTTTTGTACGCAGAGCAGTATGTTTGAATAGTCTGCGAAAGTTTGACGTGGAAGCGGGAGGAAATGGTTAGGGGTTCGCGCCACTGAGTCAGCCATCTTGGGACTTTGGTGTATGGCACGCAAGGTTAATTTATAACATGAACTTATAAATTTTCATAAGGGGTCGGTCGGTTTAAATTTCTCTCCACAACTTGCAACCTTTTGGAAAAGTGTGTTCGATTTGCCTACTCAACTGTTAAATGCATATTTAAAATTTTGTGACTGAAAATAAAACTTGGAATTTTCGGAAAGTGAACTTTTGTCATTTCGTAGCTTACAACCTTTTCTCTATTTGTGGTTTAACAAATATTGTGGCGACCTCAAGCATTTTAGTTGAGTTACTGTATGGCTACATGGCCAAATCAAAATTATTTCATGAATTTTCTTCAGAACTTTGAGTCAACATAAACTGTTAGTTGAGGCACTAAGGCTATACTACAGCCCTGGTATCAGCCAAGGGTCTTACAAAATCTTGCACCTTTCTTTCTTATTACCTGTGATGAAGATCGATGTTTTAACAGCTGATTCAGCATACATCAGCAGTGTAAATGATGGATGCTAAAAATAAATCTTAACAACATACGCTATGCCAGTAACATTTAATTTAATTTAAGCCACATATACTTGCGATCAATTTGGAACTTCTTTCATTCAAACCATGTAATGATTTCAGTAAAAACAGGAAAAAATCCTGTTAATTAATATGCTAATTTAAACAAAATACATACTTTTCTTCAAGTGTTCTGACAATTAATTCCTTAGTCATTGCTTAACTAAATATAATTGTTATAAATTAAAATTCAATGTAATTCCTCACGCCCTGCACTGTAACAAAAATTTTCTGTTTCCATCCGGGTCCAGGTTGCATTTCAACTTGCCGCCAGAAGAACAATACTTCAATTTCACGCATATTAATACACGAACTGTATCACATTTTAGTGGCAATAATGCATCAGTATATAAATTTGGGCACTAGTGTAATTACTGGGACTCATAAAGAAATAGTCCTTTGGTTCTGAAAATTGGTATACGTGTTCGATAGATTATATTGTTTAATGGGTGTGGATCTCAGAGCTGTAAAATATACACATACCTCACAAACTACACAAAAAATGGTATTGCTGTGAGGAACACATTCGATTTATTTAAAGCAAACTGAGCAACTTTAGAGGGATAGCCGTCATAAACGAAATCAATCAACAGACCACACACAATACACTGTAAAATGTTGAGCACTTTAGGTTACAGAATTTTTCCAAACTATATTTAGTTGCATGAAGCAACAGGTGTCATGGGTCCAAGGGTATATAATGACTAGTGGGCACGAGGATGACACATTTGGTCGAAAGTCATGGAAACAGCCTCTGTGCTTCAAGTATGGCCACCCGAGGCATTCTGGATAGTACCGAAAGTGGTGCAAACCATCATACTGTTTTGGCAGACATCATGAATTTTTGGAACGAGTGACTTGTGCATTTTAAAATGAGACTTTGAAATTTGTTTTAATAGGGTTCGGTCAGTTTTATTCCTCTTCATTACTTGCAGTTTAGGAAATGAGTTGTCCGATAGCCAATTTCAACTGCAATTGTGACTTTTAATGTGACTTTGAAGAATAAATTGAAATTTTTTATTTAAACAGTGCATATTCCTCATTAGTGCATATTAACCTTTTCTTTACTGAGGATAATTAGGGAAGTGGGGGCCGTAATTTCTTACAGTTGATTCATTCAGGCTCATACACGGTTTAACAGTTTGATCAGTGAATATTTTGACAGTACTGAAAGCAAGTTTGAGGTTAGTTAAGGTGATTGAACCAGTACTTAAACCCCAGTATTGGTTTCCTCCCTTACAATGAGCATGTCTCCTCTGTGATGCCAATAAAAGCAACTTGGCTTTGAAAACTTGAATTTTTAAAATATAGAGGTAAATTTACAATAGTGCATGTGAGGGCTATTGAAACTTCCCACCCCACCAACCCCGTGCCATCAGAAAACAACTATGGTTCCGGAAAAACTTAAATTGTGAAAAAATAGAGGTGAATTCGCATCCTCCCACATGTGGGCGTCACTACTCACCTACAAACAAACGTTGATATGGAACTGATGGCGGAATTGGCTCCTAATCTCCCCCTCCCCCCTATTTATGTAAGATGGCCTTATTTACGAGTATCAATTACACTTTACCTTGTTTATGTCTTTGAATCATGGTCCAAACCATCCTTCTTCCATTGCTACTGTAGTTCTAAATCATTTTTCAAAATCTCATCCCCACATTCAACTCTAAAATACAGCAGAGCTGTGAAAACAGAACAATGATTGACTTTCCTGCAAACTGGAAGATAATGCTGTATCAAATAAAATTACTGATGCAATTATTAAAAATTCGTGAACACTCAGTTCCCTTCTACCCATGATCTTTTCATATTTTTTTGAAGAAGCCAGCATGATACAGTGCCATTTACTTGTCACATGAGACTGTGTAGCTTCAGGAAACTTATGATATTTAAAGCCAGGAGAAATGGTAAACTGTCCATGGAGACTGTGCTCCACTGGAGCCCGAAGTGAAACACTTATTCGACATAAGGTTAAGTTTACAATGGAACTGACTTGACCAAATTTTCACTCTGCCAAAAAAACCAACCGAACTCTGCCTACTGATTCTGACGACTGAATCGCCTAGACTTTGGACATTTTGGCACTCACTCAATTGAAGTTAGTTGAAATGATACCACAAGCTGAGCAACATCCCACCGTTTTGACGGCATGGTCCGGTGTCTATTTGATGAATTTTGAGAAACAAATTTCCACTCCTTTATGATCAAATGTTGTTTCCTGTTATTGCTTTAAAAACATACCTTTTCTTTCTTCGAACTCACTTCCAGATTTATCAGGTGATCATAAAAAATAGATTGTGTCATTCTAAAACATTCATAACATTTTGTTTAATTACCCATCAGATGCTGTGACAAAGGTAGAACCTCCCTTATTGATGGAACAATAAAAGCAGGTTTCATAGCTAAAATAAAGTATATTGTACACAAAAAGTACTTTTGTTTTATTATGTTTGAATACATATTTTACATTACTTCTAAATTTGGTCTAATGTCTCATATGGTTGTTGCATGTGATTGGGGAACAGAAGGTCCCCGGTTCAAATCCCGGTCCCAGTAGCAACTTTTACAGGCCGCAAAATTGACCTTAGCCTCTGGCAAAGCTTTGACCTGTTAATGTGGTCTGTATTGAAACTAAAATATCAAATGATCTTGTTCTTTACTAACAAAAAATATCAAGTGAATTGATAGTAACCTCAAACAAAACAAATACGCCAAGTATGAAGTGATTGAATTTGACATTTCATTGTGACTGCATTCAGAAACGTGAGAATCTTATTATCGTTTTTTAAGAATTTGTTTGTTTACTTTTTTGTATGTAGAAGATCAAACAGTGAGGTGACAACATGAGTCAGGTAAAATTAGTATTTTAACGCACTTTATTACTCTTGCAGATTAGAAAGTATGCCTACGGAAAACAAAGAACAATATTCTATAATATAGTGTGGGTGCTAATCCTAGCTGTGACCCCCAGGGGTACAGTTCATTTGATTTAATTTCATAATTATATATTTTTAAATTTTGATCTATGTATATAAATTACCAATACAGTCAAGGTATATTGATAATTGAAATCGAACATGAGAAGGTGTGATATGAGGAAAAAAAAAATGTTTTAGTAGATAATTTATGTAAATTACTGAAATCACAAGACAAGTCATACATAATAGGTGTTTATAGGTAAAAATACATTTCTACTCTTTAATTTCGATGTGGTGATATGGCTTAAGATTAGGCTTGCCAGATTTCTGAAATGTTCAACCGGGACACTAGAATGCGCCCCCCCCCCCCCCCAGCGTCATGGGTATTCAAGGGTCCAGACCCTTGGTGGGTTTCAGAGTGTTTTGGAGGGTAGTTTATTCTCAATGTTATGATTACCTAATAAATGGTTAATGATCAGTAATTACTGATTAGGAACCTAAACCAGGGGTAATAATAAATTATACTAAAATACAAATTTAAATATTTTATTTCTTACATGTGAGTGTTTACATATAAATGTAATAAGTTGACTAAGTAAGATTGTGAGAAGAAACCCTTTGGATGAGGAATAACAATTTTAACAGTTTTTACATGTACTTTTCATTGGTGAGCACTGCTTTTAGAAAGTCTTTTTTGGTTTTAATCTTGTAAAAATCTTCACAAGTTAATCCGATAGGCTAGGCAGGAACAGACTGACATTTCTATCGCAGGCGACTTTCGCCGTGGTGAACGGGGGCGAGTCCAATGTTACAGTAACATTGTTACTGCACACGAGGAGTGTAATACTAATACAATACTGGATTCACCCGGAGAGCGCATGCGCATGGTCATGATTGGAGAGACAAGGCGATGTGATGACAATATTTTTATATTTATTTATTAGCAGACCCTCATTCTTTTATAGTTTTCACTTTCATACAGTACAGTTAAATAAATGACAAAGTAATTATCCTAAGTTCTACTTCACAGTTAATTGTCTTAAGACATTTTTGGTCATCTATAAATTATAGTTTATAACCAAATTTAATTTTTACCGGGACGGAAGGAAAACCGGCCGGGACACCGGGACTTTGTCTAAAAACCGGGACTGTCCCGGTCAAACCGGGACGTCTGGCAAGCCTACTTAAGATGAATGCAGAAATGATGAGAGCCAAGCGCGTTTGGCCGAATGAAACAAAACTATGGAAGTAGGCAGAGCTTGGCAGAGTTAAGGTGAGTGGGTCGGACATTGGGTAACCAGAATCCATATTGCTGCATACATTTGTTTGTTTGGCCAATACTTGCTCATACTTGCAATAAATGTTGGCAACCAACAAAAAATATTTTTTAGTATATTTAGTCTCTGGTAGGTGCTGTTCTGTCTGTTTTGCAAACCTACTGGAGTGGGGAAAACCCATAAATGGAGCTTTTCCCCCCTTTTTTGTATCATTACCCTTTATGTTCAATTGTAAAACACAATTACATTAAATAAATAATGAAAATTCAAATTTAATTATTTATTTTTTACATTTTTGTAATTATTTCCTGATTATATATTCTTTTTAAAAAATACACTTTTTGGACTCTGAAATTTAATATTTTTCTATTGTTCAATTAGTGATTTTTTAAAAAAATTTATTGTAAAGTATACTTTTGAACCATAAAATAAATTTTGAGTGTCTGATTGGTTCAAGGAATGTGGTAATCATATTTTTCATTTTACTAGGGAAGCATTACATTCTTGTCTTCAATACCCTTTGTGAATTGAGCTATGTGCGCCAAATTGACAGACCACACGTTGGTCGAGGCAGAGGCCATGTGGCGTCAAAGCGGCATCATGCGCGGCGGCTGTCCACACATGGTGCCGTATGTTTTGCCCCATTGAATTACATTGGACCATGCGTCTACTCAACCACCGCATCGTAGTAACCGCTTCTTCTGTTTTAGACCTAGGATAATTAACTATGGTTTCCCCAAATCACTCCAGGTGAATGCCGGGATGCTTCCTTCAAAAGGCCATGGCCGAATTCCTTCCCATTCCTTGCCCCCATCCTTTCCCGTCTCTAAAGACCACGTTGTTAAAAAGGGACGTTAAACTGTTACAAAAAAAAAAAAAAAAAAAAAAAAAGCTAATTAACTACTCAGTATAATGTGTTCTTTGAAAATCGAAGCGGGCAGGTGAATCCTCTTCTGCCCCCCAGCAATTTAGAAACCTTAGCTTAGTTAAGAGGACGTATTAAGAATGTAATGCGTGACGCCTTCAACGATTTTCATTCCAAC
>JARYHS010009186.1:214461080-214607058 GCA_031002005.1 Vandiemenella viatica | reverse complement strand
GTCCTTCAACATCGCACTTACACTTCCCCTCCAACTATATATACCTGTCATGAATCGGGCAGTTCTGCTGTGGACCTTCTCTAATGCCTCCATTAACCCATTTTGATGGGGACCCCACACAGAACAACAATATTCTAAGTGACTTGTATACAATCGATTTAACTTCCGGAGTGCATTGATTTAAATTATGACCTAGAAATCGGAGCATGCGATTTGCTTTCCCCATTACATTCTCGATATGCTCATTCCATGACAAATTATTACGAATTATTACCCCTAGGTATTTAGCAGAATCTATCGTTCTAAGGACAGTATCATTAATTGTATATTCATAGTTAAATGGTGTCACCTTTTTACTTACATACATGACTTAGCACTTTTTAGCGTTTGACTCCAACTGCCAATCTTTACACCACACAATTATTTTCATAATATCGTCTTGTAACAAAGCGCAGTTGTCCTGGGTTTTGATTTCACGATAAATAATAGCATCACTGGCAAATAATTTTCCCCCCCCCCCCCCTATTATGTTGCATAAATCATGTATATGAGAAATAACAGAGGTCCTATCACACTTCCCTGCGGTACTCCGGACCTCACTTCGGTACATGATGAATGCTCACCGTCAAGAACTACACACTGTGTTCTGCCCTTCAGGAAGTCTGCAACCCAGTCACATATTTGTCTAGATATGCCGTAACCACGAAGTTTCCTAAGTAACCTAGTGTGAGGCACAGTGTCAAAAGCTTTTTTAAAATCTAATAGAACTAAATCAACCTGGGTTTGCTCATCTATAATTCGGCACAAGTCGCGAATTAGAAGTGCAAGTTGTGTTTCGCAGTTTCGGCCTTTTCTGAATCCAAGTTGATTTGGAAGCTCACCTTCATCCAAGAACCGCATGACATTTTACTAGATGATATGTTCTAAACTCCTGCAAAATATTGAAGTTAACGAGATCGGTCTATAATGTCTTGAGATCAATTACCTTAGTATTATGACATCATTATCTCAAATGATGGAAAGTTGTTCAAATAGTATCACAATCTTTAGTAATCCCATAATGTTTTCTTCTAACCAACATCTCTATCCTTCTCACCACCCTGTTATGTAGATTCTTTAATTTATGTTAGGGTGTAAACTATTCTTTCTATATTTTTATTATCTGTGTGAATTTTTGTTGATTCACCTTCTTCACTCACTGAACTATCCTTCAAATATATCGCCAATTTTGTAGCATGTGCCTTTTTATAATATGATATGTAATAAACTAACTTAGTCCACAATCCAAAGGTTGGTTGGGTCTTCCCAAAGGAGGAATACTATGCCGTTGTGTCAGAAGTAGGATGACCAGTTTGTTTCCTCTGGAGACTACAGTTTAATGTAAAATCCACGAACATCCCAGCAGAGCACATATGATCAAATACAACTCTTAATCATTCCTCTCCCCACTAGGATATGAACCCATGATCCGACCAATCAATCTTTCCCTGTCACCACCTTCAATTTTGACAACTGTTTCACTTAATCATCTTGTATCCACTATAACTTCTGTAACTTGAGACCACACGAAGGTATCATCAGATACCATTAGGAAGATATTCAAAATGTCTGGTCATCTTGTGCCCTGCACTACAACCAGTGGAAGCCTCCTTCCCTTACTAAAATATTTACAAACCTCAGTTGCATTTTGTATTTAACGTTATTTCCTTTCCAGTCAGTGCATAGTAAATTTAAGTTCTCCCCAACAATAAAAATTTTGTACACACTTCTGAACATTAAATATGAATTTAATTTATTCACGAGAGTCTGATCTTCATCATTCATTCTTCCACTATGTTAAGCATTCAAGATTCTAATTTTCTGCTAATATAGGACTATCAGCTATAGACCATAAAAGAATTGAATTATTTTTGAAATTCTTTAAGAGAGAGATACATTTTCTGTAAAATATTGCTGATATTCAGTTGTCACCGTTAATTGCAATGATGTATATGCCTTAGCACCAGCTTGCTTGCATGGCTATTTATTTATTTATTTATTTATTGACATTCGGTTATGTAACCATACAGCCATCACTTGTAACATGATTCATTATCGTTAACTAATAACATGTTTGATTATACTCATTATTATATTGCATCTGTTAATTATCGTTATACTTATGCTACTTACAATTTTGATTATATTGGTAACAATTTTAAATAGAATTTATCTAAACGTAATTAAAGTCTTTCAGGTATAAAGCCGAATCACAGTAGCAGTTGATACAATTCGTTTTCAAGTCATATTGCAGGTATACGTGAGGCAATACTGACATTGGTATTCATGCGTCTAAATTATTATTTTCTTTTGTTCACGTTCGGTTATATGACCATACATCCGTGAATTGTAAGATAATTCATTATGCTTAATTATTGACAGGTTTGATTATACTATTTACAATCTTGCTTATGCTAATTATAGTTGTGCTTAGGCTACTTACAATTTTTATTATACTGATGACAATTTTAAGTCATACTTTCTACTCGTAATCTTTAAGGAATAAAACAGAATCGTTGTAGTCGTTTATACAATTCATTTTATGCTTATTGACATTTTTATTTTTTGATGATGAGGTCTTAGATTTCTATATTTCCATTTTTTAGGAATCTAATAAGGCTGTTGTACACTGCTTTGTCATCGCTAACTAGGAGTAGGATTAGGTTGGTAGGAAGAGGGATTCCTATGTTGACTAAATCCTTGATCATGGTATCCTGGGCCCGTTTAAATTTTCTACAGGAAAATATAATGTGGTTGGTGTCTCCTATAGTCTGTTCTGAACAATCACAGAGAGGAGATTCTCTCAGACCTAGTCGATAGAGGTGGCTGGGGAATCTTCCGTGGTTGAACCGCAGCCTGGAAATCATTGTTGTTAGTCGTCTGCTTGTGATCCATTTATAAAACCAAGGTTGAGGTGGAATAGTTGGTTGGATGCTTCCATAGTGCGATGCTTTGGTGGTTAGAGATGTTCTCCATTCTTCTTGCCATTTTTCTTTGGCTCGTTTTTTGATTGTGTGAATTATATCTGACGTCGGGAGGTTCATACCATCTTTAAATCCGTTGAGGATGGCCTGTTTTGCTAAAGTATCCACTTGTTCATTGTATTTTATACCTTTGTGAGCTGGAACCCATAGCAGGTAGGTAGTGATTCCCCGTTCTTTACTGCTTTTTATTTGTTTCCTAATTTCTAAGATCGTCATCGGGAGGTGATAATTCCACGTGTTGTTATGTAGCCGTTTTAAGACACTCATGGAGTCCGTTAATATGATGCTTTTGTCCGCTTGGATCATTTGGCTATACTTAACCGCCTCCAGTATGGCTTTCGCTTCAGCTGTGAAAATAGATGTTTCTTCATGTAGCGAGAATTGAGCTGAATGATTAGTGTTGGGACAGAAGAAAGCTGCTCCTACTCTGTTTTCCTCGGAATTCTTTGAGCCGTCTGTGTATATTTTAACTGTGTTTTTTCCTATCTCTGCGAGGAGTCTATTTAGTTTCTGGTTTAAGGTGGGATTTATGTCTCCTTCCAGAAAGTGTATGTGAATTTCTTCTAGTCGGAGTTCGTATGGTTCTTGAAAGATGGGGTGTATGTCGTAAGAAGCTACTTTATCTTTATATTTAGACCAAAGTTTGTAAGCATTTAGAAGCGGGAGCTTGAGTTGGCTTTTTCCTTTGTTCCCTAATGCTTGCATCCTTTCAAATCGATGGTGGAGCGGGTGGGTATTAAGTACCAATTTTTCCATTATGAATTTTTCCTCAAGATATGATCGTCGTATATGAAGGGGAGGTTCTCCTGCCTCCACTAATAGGGCGTTAATTGGGGTTGAGCGTATTGCCCCGACACAAGCTCTTAGGCAAGCTGCTTGAAGTCTATCTAGTTTTTTGAGAGCGTCCTTTCTAGCATATTGGTAAAACATGGAACCGTACTCTAATAGCGATCTAATTAGTGTTCGGTAAAGTAGTAGGAGCGTTTTTGGGTGGGAGCCCCACCAAGTACCTGACACCATTCTTATTATATTTAGTCGGGAATTCGATTTTGCTATCAGCTGATCGATATGCTGGGACCAGCTAAGGCGGCTGTCCAGCAACATTCCCAAGAACCGTGCTTGTTTCTTAAGTGCCAGTTTATATGGACCTATTTGGATACTGTCCGAGTCCTGGGTGATTTTTCTCTTTGAAAAGTACTGATGATTTTTCCAGTGAAAGTTCAAAACCATTGGTGTGTAGCCATTTGATGAGAGCTGTAATTGCCTTGTTCAATAGGTTATGGACTTCCTGTTGTGACACATCGTTGGCATATATAACCACGTCGTCTGCAAATTGGAGTGAGATAATCTTCGTTGGGATGGAGTGGATTATATCACTTATGTATAGTAAAAATAGGAGTGGACTGAGGATTGCTCCTTGTGGTAACCCTTGATTAACAATACGCGGCCCTACTCGATTTTTCTTTGAGCTGACATAGATTATCCTCTCTGATAATAGAGAGTAGAGTCCTTTCACAAGTTTCATCGGTACCCCTAATGTCTCCAGTTTGTGCATCAAATGAGGGATTCTGACGTTGTCGTAAGCTGATTGGATGTCTAGGAAAACCGCACCCAAATATTGCTTGTTGCAGAATGAGAGGTAAATGTCCGACGTCAAGATCGCTAGGTTGTCTAGTGTGCTTTTTCCCTTACGAAATCCGGATTGTGAGTTTGGAATCAGGTTGTTCGCCTCCACCCACCATTCTAATCTGTTCTTGATGAGACGTTCTAGTGTTTTTCCTACACATGACATTAATGATATCGGTCTGTACGAAGTCGCTTTGGTGGGGTCTTTTCCTTGTTTTAATATTGGAATGATAACCTGGGTTCTCCATTCCGCTGGAATAGGTTCTTTCATCCAAATCTTGTTAAAGATGTTTAGAAGTCTCTGCAAGCCAGCTGGAGGCATGTTTGTTAACATTGCGTAATGGATTCCATCTATTCCAGGCGAAGAGTAGGAGGATCGCTTTAAAGCTTGTTGTAGTTCTGTCATGGTAAATGGCGTGCATAGTTGGTGGTCCGATGCTTCTTGCGGGTTTAGCGCGAAGTTGGAGTCCTCCTCCTGGACTGTGGAAGGAGCGATTTTGTCTGCAATGTCTTCAAGGGTTGTGGTACTAATTTTAGGGGTTTCGCTGTTGAAACCATTATTTTTAAACTTCCTAATCGTAGACCAAACAGAAGAGATATTCGAATCCTTCCCCAATGTTTCACAGAATTGGATCCAATTCTGACGCTTTTGCGTTTTGAGCGTTCTTTTTGTTCGTGCGTTAATTTGTAAATAAGACATATAGTGTTGGAGGTCGGGGTTCTTTCTGTATAAGTTAAGAGCGAGTCTTCTTTGGGCTATTGCTTTCGAACATGTTGGGTTCCACCATATTGGTGGGCGACTTTTCTTGGCGTTTTGATAGTCCTTTCGTTGAATAGATTTGTCTGCTGCCTCTGAAATCACATTTGTCAGTTTTTTATAGCTCTCGTTTCCCGTAGATTGTTCTGTGATATCCTTGGAATTTTGTTCAATTCGTCTCCTGTATTGGGACCAGTCGGCTCTATTGACGTTCCATCTGATTGTTGGATGAGCTGCAGTTTCTTTGATTAGTGGGCATCCGATATTTAAAAGTATCGGATAGTGGTCCGATCCCAATGAATCATTGAGCACTCTCCATGTCGCTATGGTTGCCAGGTTGGGGGAGCAGAGAGTTAGGTCCACTGCCGAGTTGAGTCTTCTTGGTGATGGGACCATTGTTGGGCTGCCGTCATTTACTATTACCAGATTGTTGTCTTCTGCCATATCCTTAATTGTCGATCCTCTCAGGTCGTTGTAGTGACAGCCCCAGCTCTGATTATGTGCGTTAAAATCGCCGGCCAGAATCATTGGTGAGTTTATTTGGCCGATAAGATTTGTCCAGTCGTTTGGAGTGATTTTTGTTTTTGGGCAGCAGTAAATGGAAATGATGTTGACTGTTGACTGGGTGGTTCGTATCCGTATTGCTACTGCTTGAAAGGGTAATTTGCTCAAATTGAGATTAATCGGTTCGTGTGGAATATTCTGTTGCACCAATATCGCCACTCCTCCTCTACCATCCAGTCTGTCATTCCTGTACACCTTGTAGGATTTGAAACTGACCTCTCTATTTGGTTTGAACCATGTTTCTGACAATATGGCTATGTCGATATTGTTTTGAGTGAGTGCTGAAATTAGGCTTTCTCTGTTCGCCCAAACTGATCTTCCGTTCCATTGTAAGATACTTAGATATTGGGATACCGTGGAGTTGTTATTTTTCTTATCCATTGTTATTACTTCTTTGGTTACTTTCTTATTATTATGTAAAAGGGCTCCTTTTGTTTTAGTTGTTGCTACTAGTTTAACATGGTACACAGTGGTAATTGCAATGTTGGTTTTTTTAATTTATATTCTTAATTTTTAGGGTTAATTTGTTCAGCGTCTCCTTTGGTATTTTATTCCAGTCCACAGCTCCTTTAGCGTAAAGAAAACCTCCCTAATCTGTTATTCCTCACATTAAGAGCAGATTATAATTTTGGTCATCTCTTCCCTTTAATCTTAATACTCCTAATTCTTCATACACATTACAGTTTTTCTTTTAAGATAAGATTGGGGGAAAAAACAGATACCCATCACTTACCACAGTTGAAAGCAGGAGGGCGAGACAAACACGTAAAAACACAAAAAAATTAAATAAACACAAATGTACAATATTTCGGCATGAGCCTTAATCATGTGAGAGGTGAGACATGGCTGGAGGTCCGACGTGCCACATGAATGTGATTCTTGTGGCTGGTCAGGATGTGACTACATTCGGCATGAGCCTTAATCATGTGAGAGGCGAGACATATGTCAGGAGGAAAGATGTGGTCACATACCGACCCGCCACATGAATCACATTCATGTGGCAGGTCGGGCCTCCTGCCATGTCTCGCCTATCACATGATTAAGGCTCATGTTGAAATATTGTGCATTTGTGTTTATTTTTTTGTGTTTTTACATGTTCTTCTCGCCTCCTGCTTTCATCTGTGGTAAGTGATGGGTATCTGTTTTTTCCCCCTATCCTATCTTATTTTCAGTGCCTTACAGCAGTTTCTTTGTTTCCATTATCCAACAGTTTTTCTTTTGCCATTTATACCATTCTGTTTTCTTCGTTGCCTACCCTGAGAGGATCAACATATGCAACCTTTTCTACAGAACCTTCTTATATCACAGATGTACAACATAACTTAAAGCATTTGTCCATAGTCCCCAATCCACTATCCCATAACTCCATCCAGATCAGCAATAATGCACTTTATACTATCATTTTTGCATTCTCAGGGCCTCAGTGCCCTATAAAACTTCCTCAAATTAATCCCCTCTTACAGCCTCTGAAGTATGTAGGCCTTTTCATGTCTCTAGCCCACTTCATTCCATCAGAAACATTGTCTCTCTCTACCTCTTTTTACTATGAACCATACAGCTTAATACAACATAGCACTGTGTTGGAGATCTTAATTGTTCCCTTTGGTGGCAACTTTTCTAAGGCCATCTGGAAGAACGTGAATCACCTCTTACTGAAGCCTCTTGGGTGGTTCAGCTATGTAGATGAAATGTTAGTATGATCGAGACTCTGTGCAAAGCACCTCCTTGACTTCTCCAATTCCATGAAAAATCCCCTGCCCCTCATCTGTACACTGATCTATCCTGCACTCATATTCTGATTCTCAATGTATAACCTAAGTGAGGGTTGGTTACATGTATTTTTCCATATCAAGTCGACAGATATACAGCAGTACCTCTAATTTGACATTTACAGTTTCTCCACAGTAAACATTCCTTCCCAACAGCGTTGTCATCTGAAGCAGATAAATTAGTTCTGATGGTGAATTTCTTTCCATATTTTTCCACAACCTGTCACAAACCTTCATTCCCATTGTTACCCCCTCCCTTCCCCCAACCATGACCTATTCCAAATTCCACAACACCCATCCTGCACTGCTTAAAACTGATTGTAGTGTCTTAACAAAATCATTAAGTGTGTATGACTTCGTATAATCTGTACCTGAAATGTACATCCTTCACTCCAAACCTTTCCCACAATCCTTCCCACAGATTTCAACTGACTATCCAACCTTAAAACAATCTTGATTGATAAATCCCTGACTCTAGCAAACCACCTCAGTTACCTTTCCTCGGTGGTAGACTATTCAACAAATTCTTCAACTTGCATACTTTACTTCCTTCTCTACTCATGCCATTGGCTCTACCTTTTGGATTATTGTTATGCCACAACTCATATATTGTCTCAACTTCACCCATAGCTCTAGAACTTGTATAGTGCACACCACTAACCAGCTGTCCATCAGGCTGAATGGCCACGGTCAGACTGTTTAGACCACTAATTATCCATGTCAGTTCCCTTAACGTTAGCACCTAATTCACGGTTAGAGCTGCCTAAGTCTTCAAGAATTTACCAACGCTACTGAACTGCTCAGATGGAAACGACCTTACCAACTTATCCATGACAGCAAACATCTTCCCGGCCTGATCGGTCAGTAACATCCTACTGCTAGTAATACTGTTATATATAGTTTTCCCCTCATCTTTCTTTTTTCCATTTTAAATTAATAATTAATTAAACTAAGGAAAAAGGAAACTGCTTTAGGCAATATAATTGCAAGGAAAGGGAAAATGACTCATCACTCACCAAAGTTGAAGGCAGCGACGAGAGACGAACATATATAACGAACACACAAATAAATAAACTCAATATTTCAGTAGTTAACCTTATTCATGACATAGAAAATGAGTCATGCACCTCGGGAGGTGTGCACACACCGGGGGTTGCTGCATTAATTAATTTTAAAAGTTTTTCTCATTCACATAATAATCTTTGGTGTGTGCACATCTCTCATCTTGGAGACTGTTTCATTGAGCTTCTAAATCAGTGGTTCCCAACAGGGGCAATCTGCCCAATGAGCTGAAGAGATCATAGAGGGCATTCAGAACCAACTGCTGCCTACCTGTTTTCCAGTATTATATCCTGTTTTAAGGGCTGCATCAAAGAAGTTATTAATTCAATTTCCATGGTTATAGGTAACGAAAAGAGAAACTAGTAGAGACAATTTTTTTTATCTAAGAAAAGAAACAGATTGTCTTTAGTTGACCATGATGAATTAAGATTGTTGATAACAAATAAGGCACCAAATGTTGAAAAAACTGTGTCAGTACACTTGTCACCCCCTTTAATTTAGTAATATTTTATAATAAATAATAACCTTCCTGCCTACACCATCGATAAGCAATAAGTTTATTTTACATATAATCTCAAAGCATTTTATTTTTCATATTTCATGAAATAGTATCCCCTGTTTGTATTTAACATTAATTTTATGTGTGTAGATATTGAGTTAGAAGTCATTAAAACAAATTATTTTGAAGCTTGTGCTACACGGCTAAATTTCAATAATGAAATTTTCATAATAGTAACGGTACACAGAGCACCATCGGGAAACTTTTTTATTTTTGTGATCCAATTTGAACTCTTATTAACATTTTTAAGCAGAAAAGAAGTCAACATAGTCCTTTGTGGTGATTTTAATGTAGATTTTCTAAATAACTTACCCTGTAAAGTCATGTTAGAATCATTAGTCAGTTCATTCAATTTAACTTAGGTAGTTAATTTTCCAACTAGAATAATGAATAATAGTCACTCAGCTATTGACAACGTTTTCCTAGATACCTCAAAATTCAGTTATATCCATCAAGCCATCCATCAATGGCCTTTCGGATCACGATGCCCAATTATTAACCATCAACACTTCAGTAGGAACTAGCTCTAAGAGTAATATTTTTAAACTTCAGCGTGTAATAAATGATGAGTCAGTTACTTGTTTTAGAAAGTGCCTCAATACCACAAACTGGAAACACGTTTACAGTGCACAAGGTATGGATGAAAAATACAACATTTTTAGTAGCATTGTATTAAATCACTTTGAAAGTTGCTTCCTCTTGAAAAAGTGTCGTGCTTCTCGAAAAGAACAAAAACCTTGGATAACTATTGGCATTAGAACATTATGCATTAATAAAAGGAAGTTTTATATTGCCTCTAGGAACAGTGAGAATGCTAATGTTAAAACACATTACAAACAGTACTGCAAAATACTGAAAAAGGTTATTAAAGAATCTAAATGTATATACTACAAACATGAAATTCATGATTCTGAAAAAAAAATAAGACTATATGGGACAATGTAAAAAAGGAAACAGGAAAAAGTAATTATCAAAGAAAATTCAGCAGAATCTAATTTTTAATTGCCGATATATTTAATAAACGTTTTTTGTCTGTTGCTGATAAATTGACTGCTAATAGCTCAGTGACACACAGTATGGATTTTGTCAGAACACGGTTTCCGAGAAAAATTTAACTCTATGTCTGTAAAATTAGCTACTCCAAAATAAATAAGAAAAATTAGTCGGATCCCTTAAGAGCAAATACTCCATGTGGTTATGATGGGATTTCCAACAGATTAATTAAATTGTGCTCCACAGAATTAAGTAATATACTAAGTTATCTGTTAATATATCTTTACTTGAGGGCACTTTTCCAGAAAGGCTTAAGCATGCTGTAGTTAAACCACTCTATAAAAAGGGAGATAAGGCAGCTGTATCGAATTACCGACCAATTTCATTACTAACAGCCTTCTCCAAAGTTTTTGAGAAAGCAATGTGCAAAAGAGTTTATGAACACCTTAAAAATAATAATATTCTAACTAAATCACAATTTGGTTTTCAAAAGGGTCATTCAACAGAACAAGCTATTTTTTGCATTCACTGACAATTTTTTAGAAGGAATAAATGATAAATTAATTCTTGTGGGAATTTTTTGTGACTTATCTAAGGCATTTGACTGTGTAGATAATAAAATTCTAATACAGAAACTAAAGTATTATGGTATAGATGGCATTGTTAATAAATGGCTTAGTTCTTACCTTCTAAATAGAAAACAGAAAGTATCAATGGAGAATTTTAAGGCTGCCTTAAGAGGTCCACTGTTTTCTGAGTGGAAATTAATCAGATGTGGAGTACGTCAGGGTTCTATATTGGGGCCACTATTGTTTTTAATATATATATAAATGATCTACCCTGTGCTTTCATGTAAAAATTCAAAATTTGTCCAATTTGCAGATGACACAAACATAGGAATTAAAAATACTCCAGATTTATCTACAGAATATATTTCAAATTATGTCTTTGAACTGATTAATAAATGGTTTACATGCTAATGGCTTGTCTTTAAACTTTGATAAAACTTAGTATATGCAATTCAGTACATCAAACAGATTAACACCAGATATAGACATAAAATTTGCAGGCCTAGTCTATTCAAGAGGTAGAGAGTGTGAAATTTCTAGGTTTGTATATTGATCACAATTTAAATTGGAAAGTACATGCTTCTGACTTATTAAAGCGATTGGGTGCAGCCACATTTGCAATTCGTACCATTTCAGCTTGAGGTGATCTTCGTATGAGGCAGCTAGTTTATTTCCACTCCTTATTGTCATATGGAATAATATTCTGGGGCAATTCCACCCATTGAGACAAAGTGTTCAGAGCCCAAAAGCGTGTAATAAGAATTATGTGTGAGGTTAGCAATAGAACTTCATGTAGAGAGGTCTTCAAGAAGTTAGGGATTTTAATATTTATATGAATAATTACGCATATGCAATTGAATATTTGTTTATTGGCGGCCATGCCAAATACACCACAGTAAACACACACGGTAATTATCGTAAGAAAGTACAACACACAGAATAAATGTTAAATTCAGTGCTCAGTGCAAGTGACTTGATACTCGCAAAAATGAAGATGCAAAATTATATTACCGGCATAATCTATGCCAAATACTGTAATTGATGGAAAATTAACGAACCGCTGTAGATGCTTGAGACATGAAGTGAAACGCGTTCGGTGAAATAAACAAATATTCAATTGCATATGCGTAATTATTCATATAAATATTATTTATCGCAATTGAGGAAATGGCCCACAACAACCAGATGTTAGGGATTTTAAGATTAGCGTCTGAGTATATATACACATTAATGTCCTTTGTACTCACAAATTATACTTTGTTTGAAACAAATAGTAAAATACACAATTATGGCACTAGAAGTAAAAATGATCTTCACAAGGATTACAAGTCATTGTCATTTGTTCAAAAAGGGGTCCGATATTCAGGGATACATATCTTCAATTAGCTCCCAACACATATTAAATGTCTAACTGATGATAAGAATAAATTCAGGAAAAAATTGAAAGAATTTTTAATAGACAACTCATTCTACTCTGTCGAAAAATTTATTTCTAAGGTATCTAAAAAATAACTGCCAGTAGCTTGTGTAAATGTAGTTTACATAATTAATTTACCATGTATGCTATGACTGTACATCTTGTGGTGTATGTATTATTTTGTTAAGGATTATTTTTTAATGTACCATGTATGTTATGACTGTACATCTTCTGGTGTATATATTATTTTGTTATGGAATTGTTTAATGTACCATGTATGCTATGACTGTACATCTACTGGTGTACTTATTATTTTGTTATGCAATTGTTTATCTGTAAATTGACAACTTTCCACATCCTACAGAGCCAGTCTCTTATATTGGGATCAATGGAAAATTAATGTATTATATTGTATTGTAAAAATGATTTGAAGTGCTTTTGATACTGTATTTGTTCCTTTTATGTCTGATTACTTCATACTGAGCCTTTATGAAAGACCATAGAAGATAAATATGTTCTGTTGTATTGTCAGTATGCTAAAATCTTTTAACAGATTTCTGCATGTTATACTTGGATTTACGAAATCATTATTATGAGAGCAAAGTTTTCCATACCAGCTGAATAGGGCACTGTAACCTAACTTTATTTTGCCAATATACCATCAAAAACGGTTGATATGGTACTTAAAACATGTAAAATCAATAGCAAATCATTTTAGAAGCATATTCCAGTAGTTTTAGAGTTAAAAACCATGTTAGTGAGTATAATTCAGTTTATTTCAGAAGTAGTATATAGGATTTTGCTTATTTCTTAAGTTTTCTGGCTAAATTCATTTTCAGAGGTGTTGAATTTAATTACAAGCAAAACAACACACAACACTTCTGGTCTAGAAAATTTTGGTAAAGATATATCACGAATTTAATGATTTCAAAAATGTGGTCAAAGTTGTGCAGTAAACAGTCTTTTTAACTTAGCGTATATAATTTCCAAGGTACAGAAATGATTCATATCTCATTTCATTTAGCGTAAAAAGTTACGTACTAGGTAGAAAGATAGAGAATAGAGGTAAATGGGAAGTAGGTTTTTTTTTTTATTGAAACGATAGAATGTTAGGAGTTTTACATTTCCAATTTTTGTGGTATTATGTTACTTAGAGCTTAGAAAATATACTCAAATTACAGAAGAATTTTTTCCATCATAATGTCAGGCTATTAGATATGAGTTACATAAAGGTTAATACCAGATGACAGGGCTTTAGCAATTAAATAACATAACTATCAGATAGGAAATAAGTTTGCCGATATGACTAATACTTTCGGAAATATTAAAAATGAAAACATAGAACTGTTATGACACACCAGGAAAAAAGTAGTTTTCACCTTGAAATACTCTCAGAATTAGGTTGTATCATGCACTAAAAGTTAAAGAATTTATTATAGAATATTTTGACAGCAGAATTAGCTCGCAGTCTTAAGAATTATAGTATTGATGTTAGATTCAAAGCTTTTTGAATTTGCGATTTTTTTCTCAGAAACCAGAACATGCAGGAGAAAAAAACTCTCATAACTAAAATTGACATTTAAAACATGCTTCACAACATTCAAAAATTTCAGGGTGATAGGAATTAAAATAAGGTTTTTCTTTGTTGAATTTTGAGTTACTGTGACATCATTTTTGACTAAATGAATTTAAGGAGCTCCGCGAGCCATGAGGCGCTGCAGTATTTGGGCAGATTTTCTAGAGTGCAGACGTGTGTTGCGAGATGTAAGATGTACAACGATGCCGGTCTGCATGTGTATTTATAACTTTCATCTAGGGGGTTTAGATGGAAGCTGCTTATGCTGTATGAGGATGGTTCAACATGCAATCATTAAATTCAGATAGAAGTCGGATGTTTTTCTAAATTCTCCTGGGACTGATTCATGTAATAGAACTTTGAACAATACGTTGGTTTCAAATCAGCAAAACTCAGTGTTTCATTTAAAGAACATACCTTTATCTTTTTGGCTTATTACAAGTGTTTGGTGGCTGTTAGCAAGAATCTATTATGGTACCAGAGCATGGTTACAGATCAGTTTAGATGTTAGATAACTATGTACATTTAGAGTGTTCGAAAGCTTCAGCTTCAGGCAGGTATTTTTTTTTATGTTACTCAGCTTCAGGCAGGTTTAACAGCTTGAAAATTTTAATAACTTTCTAGCAGTCTTCATTTCATATCAGTTACCTTAGATCTTAATCTCTAAGGAAGATATTGTAGAACACTATTTTCTGTATGTGTGACTTAGATGTGCACTGGGGTTATGCACAAACCTTTGTCACAGCTATGACCGTGGATATTTTTCAGTTCTGGCTTTGCAAATGTTCTTGGTCACCGCTTAGTTTAAATAATAAAAAACTAAGAAAAGGTGTTTGCAAATAATGTTCACAAGTCTATTGCTGGTATTCATAAATTATATTCTTGAAAAGTTTCTCAAAGTTACAAATTGAAACGGCATCAGACAAATTCTCTGAAGATATAGTTGCAAGTTTGATTAACCGATTCGAGCCAGACCACACGCCATAGTTCAAAGTGCAATTTACTTTTGTGAAAGCAAATAAAAGTTCAATACACGCTTCTCCAGATCAAATTATTCATTGACTAACGACACTTAAGTAATACCAACATATCCCATGCCGGATGGTTCCACGGTCATATGAGAATATGCTGGAAACTGATCAGATTCGCATCTCATGCCGGAAAGGCTTGTGTCAGCCTTCTTGACCGTTAAAAATGTTCTTAGTGTTTTGGAATTTTGGGAATCGCTAGATATTGTGAAAAATGTCAACTTTAATCCTTATAAAAAAAATTCTGTAACTTTAATAGTTTTGCCATAAAAAATAATAATTTTGATGCGAATCCTAAAACCTGTTAATAACTTTGACAATTTTCTTGTTACGGAACTGAATTAAATTTTACTTTACTCTCAAAAGACTACTCTTTCCTTTACTATTAAGCAAAGCATGTTTACTATTATTGGAAGGGTGAAATAAAAATTCTTAAACTAAAAATTAATTAATATTTCAGAAGTTTTTAAAGTTATGAATTGAAAGTAGTTTTAATCAAATCTACATATTTAAAAATGATTACTGTCTGAACTTACAGTCTCTAACTTTTCTCTACGATTTATTATGAATTTTTGAAATATTACTCCAGGCGAATGCTTGAGAATGTCACAATCAAAAATACTATCTCAAAACTGTAATGCTCTGCTTTCTAGCTTGAATTAGCATAGAAACTGACTATTGAAATGATATGCAATTCTGTTCAATCTACCTGGTGGTTCTGAGAACAAATTTTGTTATGCAGTTACAAAATTTATAAGATACCTGACAGTTGGTTAGTGTTTTTATTGTGTTTGAATACTGAGGATTTGAAAAATTGGAAATACTGAGTAATTGGTTTAATGCTCTTGATACTATTAGGAACTATCATTCTGAGATGGGAGCAGTGAAGTGAGAGGAGGAGGTTCTCCACATAAATAGAGATAAGCTAAAAATTATAGACCAATCATTTGACATCAGTTATAGGTAAATTTCTGGAGGGATTGACGTGCAACCATATCAGTAATGTCTTTGATGACAGTTTATGTACATGCTTTGGCGTTGTTATAGTTTGTTTATAATTCTAATCTTTTATTAAATGCTATGAATATTACACTCTACTTAAAGTTTTTGTTTCCTGTTTTACATTGAAGTCTGGGGAAGTTCCATTTCAGTGTTTGTTTTGCTGATTTTATTTGTTTCACACAGATACTGTGGTGTCTTTCTAATCGCACAAACTTGCTTCATTTTGAAAGCACACTGTTGTTTTGCACTTTTTCTTTTTGTGTAATCTCTATACATGCATTTGTTATTGTTTACAGTAATGTGTTTAGAGATGCTTATTATTTCTGGCAAGTATCTTATCGATTTGTTTGTTTGTGTTTTAAATTATGTTGTGGTATTGTGTGTGAGTTTGTTTTTATATATATATATATATATATATATATATATATATATATAAGGAATTAAATTAGGATAGGGATGATAGGTGATGTTGGAGACTGTCTTCCAGAAAGCCAGAAAGTCGTTCTGGGAGACAGTCGCCCACCTTCCATAAAGTTCTCCTCTTGATAAAGGGCTTGTCCCAAAAATTTCATTATCTGTTGTGTTTTTGTCTTTTCTGTGTGTTCACGCCCCACGTCCATCATCTAAAGGTGGTGGCTCATTTCCTTATCCTAATTTAATTCCTTTTCACAACTTAGCGCCTTTGATTATATATATATAGTTGCATATGCTCCAACCAACAGTCTCTCATGGATTATTCATACAGGATTTCAGAAGCATTAATATCTCGCAACTACCCTCCAGCTTTGGTGAACAAACAGCTTTCATGTGCAACATCACAACTGAATCAGCCTACCAATCATCCCAAACCCACAAAAACCAACCACAATCCTGTAATACTGTCACACAGTACTACCCAGGCCTCGAATCCATCAACAGAATCCTCCGGCAGGGCTATGTTTTCTTACAAACATGCCCTGAAATGAGATCCATACTTCCTAAAATCCTCCCTGCCCCTCCTAGAACTTGTTTCAGCAGACCTCCTAACCTCAGCGAACTTCTAGTCGACAAATATAGTCTTCCTCTTCCTAACAGTCAGCCACAAGGCTCTTTCCCATGTAATAGACCCCGCTGCAAGATGTGCGACATACACCATGCTTCCACCACTTTCATCAACCCCGTCACAGGGGAAAGCTTCCCTATCATAGGACACGCCACTTGTGAAACCACCCATGTAATTTAACAGTTAACATGCAACCACTGCCTGGCTTCATATATAGGTTTGACCACAAATCCACTCTCCATAAGAATGAATGGTCACTGACAGACGGTGTTCACACAGAACCCAAAGCACCCAGTTGCTGCCCATGCCATAACCCATGACTTGAATAATTTCAACTCTTGTTTCACAGTCCGTGTTATCAGAGTTCTCCCTAATAACAGCAGTTTCTCTGAACTCAGAAGGTGGGAACTTGCCTACCAGTACAAACTTGCCACAAGGCAACCACCTGTCTCAACTTGAGATAATACTCGGTCATTATTATTATTACATATGTTTAACTTTTTTAATCCTCTTTTCCATTACCTATATTGAACCACCACTAACCTAAGGTGATGTTTACTTCATAAAAATTATTATTTTCTATTATTATTATTATTATTATTATTTTAATTTGCAATATTTTATATAATTATAATTTTTCATATTTATTTCTAATTATATTTTGATCTTCACACCGACCACAGATTAGTTTGGATTTTTATCTATGCTCGGGTATTAGCTCTGATTCACTGACCCTCTACTTTTCCGATGTTTGAATTTATCCCCACCATTTACCTGACTGGCGGTCTCTCTGTGAGGCAGTCTCCAGCTGCGCCCACCTTCCATAAAGTTCTCTCGTTGACAAAGGGTTTATCCCGAAAATTACTTTATTTTTTGTGTTAGTGTCTTTTCTGTGTGTTCGCGCCCCACATCCATCATCTAAAGGTAAGTGGTGGCTCATTTCCTATCCTAATTTGATTCTGCTACTCAGTGTCTTGATTTCATTTACCGAGCGTGGTGGTGTAACAGATAGCATTCTGGCCTCGCATTCGGGAGGACGGCGGTTCAAATCCCCGTCCGGGCATCCAGATTTGGGTTTTCCATGGTTTCCCAAATCACTCCAGGCAAATGCCGGGATGCTTCCTTAAAAAGGCTATGGCCGAATTCCTTCCTATTCCTTGCCCCCATCCTTTACCGTCTCTAAAGACCTCGCTGTTGAGAGACGTAAATAAGTTTTTTTTTTAAAAATATTGATTTCATTGTTACGATATATATAATGTAAGGAAGTATAGGGAAATATTACCCATCACTTACCACAGATGATGACTTGTGAAAGAATAATGCTGTAAGCTGAAATATTGCGTGTTTCTTGTGTTTGTTCTTTTTTGTGTTCGTCATTCCCAGCTGCCTTCATCTGTGGTAAGCGTGGGGTCAAATTTCCCTATGCTTCTTAGTTTTATTTCCTTAAAGCATTTTCCTGCTCCTTGTTGTGTATATATATATATATATATATATGTTTTTATTGTTTTGAACAGAGTCTGATTCGTGGTGTGGATGTAGTCATTGATTACATTTTCCCCTTCATATATTGCTTTCTATATGTAGAAATTGTCTTGTAGTGTCAGCATGCTTTTGTTCTGGTTATTGATTTTTAGAATTTTCAACTGGCCTGTGTAACAGGTACAAATATACACATCTGAACTTTCATAAGACTATTTAATAAAGTGAGTTACCATAGTCATGTCAAACCAAACTATGGAAACAACTTAGGAACAATATTTTATGATGGATTAGTGGAACTCAGCGACTGTAGTTTCAAATTTCTTGATATTAAAAAATAGCAAGCAGTCACAGTTTGTTTGATGTTGTATATTTAATAAACAAATTGAAAACAATCTGATAATGAACAATTTGTGTTCGAAACCGGTAATGGTTTATTAAATATACAACATCAAACAAACTGTGACTGGTTGCTGTTTTTTAAAAGCAAGAAAGTTAGGAACAGTTCCGTATCAGCACAAAAGCCAAGCAGACTGTAGAGATTGTTTGGATAAATAATGAAATTAAAGCTCTCTGCGCAAAAAAGGCACAACACAACAAAAAAAAAACTCTATGAAACACACCTACAACTTTCTAAAGAAATAAATAACTCTCATATATCACAGAACATTATTGCAATGGTAGAAAGCAACACCACACAAAATACTGAACTACTAAAAAAGACACAAACGAGTAAAATGAACAGACTTTTGTTCAGACAACACAAAGCACCCCTATAACATACCAGTGCAGATACCCTTACTACAAAATAAGACTTTCTACCCACGCTTAGTTAATTTAACCAATACACAATTAACAGACAAAGAAGAACAATTTCTGGAAAAAGTCCTGAAGAACAACTTAAAATGTACAGACACAAACAAATTTATGGAGCATACTATCATAGAAGCTGAACACATTCCTCCACAGAAAGAAAAGAACAGCAAAAGCCAGGTCAACACAACCCCAACTAGAGCTAATAGCAAAAGAAAAACCTTCTCTTCAACTAATATACCAAGAAATAATGCAAACAAAATTCTACAACAGTTAAAAACTAAATAGCTAAGACATTGACATTACAAAAGTAAACACAGTGGTGCTAATGCAGAACACAGATTACATAAATCAAACTGAAGACTTCATGCACAACGCAATAAATATATCATAACTCATATCAGACCCAGCAACAAGATTGCAAACAAATGTTAAAAATGCCTGAAAAACACAAAATTATTCTTCAGGAACTGGGAGATACCACATTTTACACACAAAAATCTGAAAGCACCCACAGTGAGGAGTCAGCATAAAATTCAGAAATTTAACATTCCCTTAAGATGGGAAGTCAATTTTAGAAATGCTCCAACAAACAAGTTAGCCCAACACAGCACACACACCTCACAAAACATTACAAATACCACCAGAATAGAAACATAATGAACACATCTCACCTAATACAAAACACACAGACCATTTGGATTCCTGACACAGCATCTATGGAATCATTCAATGTGGAGAGTATGTTCTCAAAAATTCCTGTTAATGAAACCATATGTCATATAGAGATTAACCTCACAACTCAGAATAACATCCCACCCACAATCATCACAGAAATAATAGAACTACTCAAGTTAATCACTTCACAGAACTATTTAAGTTTTACTAAATAATATTATATACAGGAGCAGTCCAATATCAGGAATAATGGCTTCTATCTTTATGAACCATATAGAGAATGTAATATTCCAGAAAAACAATACAAGATACTATATGGTTTAAATTTGTGAATGATATGATATGCCTACTGGATGAACCACAACATCTAATTGAAGAATTACACAGTAAAATAAACAGAGTACACAAGAACATCAAATTCACCATCACAAAAGAAACAAAAAACCAGGTTCACTTCTTGGACATAACAATTAAAACGATAGATAATAGACATAGTTTCAGTATCAATAGAAAACCAACTATCACAGACCCGACACAATTATACATACTACCTCCAACCTCCCCACAAATCACAAAACAGGCTGCTATCATATATATGTTACACCGAATGAATGAGGTACATCTCACCATAGAAAATTAAACAGCAGAATTCAACAATCTTCTACTGATAGCATCTAAGAATGGCTATAACATAAAAATGGTGCAAAAGATGAATCACAAAATTAAATAACAAATACACAATCAACAAACACACAATACTCGGAAAAATCTCCAAACCACACTCACAAGTGCCACACAAAAAGAGAACTGACAATGGTATACAATGACCTACCTGAACACAAACTGAAAGGGGAAGAGCTGCTATACCGGGGCAAGTAAAGGGCTTCAGTACCTTAGCTGAATGTTACCTTGTAGAAAGTTCTGTTAAATTTGATTAAATAATTTTAAATGACCATGTGTGTGACTAGAATATTAAACTGTAAAGCTTAACGGCCGTCACAAAGCTTATTTGAACCAAAAGCTTAGGAAAGGTTACAGTTCACTACTAATATATTTGAGAATCCACTTGATGAAAAACGAATTTTATTCCAAAGTCACATTTCAGAAAATAGCAGTTACAGTTGAGTAGGCAATCGAACAAACGTTTCCAAAAGATTGTAGATTACGAAGAGAGAGAATATTACCGACTGATCCCCATTGAACATTTTACACGTTCATAGTCACCACTTCTTTCTGTTACTGACGATGAAAACCTAATTTGGCCGAAGCACATCCATGATGCAAGTCAACTATTTGCGGCTATTACCCAGTTTTACCTGACACACGCAACATCCCAGCATAGATTTACTAAGCCCAACGTTCCCAGGTTAAAGATAACCCCCTCTCCTGGGCCCCTACCTATATACCCTCATCCGCTTGATACGGGTATTCTACTGCTTACCAAAAATAGTGTGAAAAAATGTAATTATAGAATGTCTTTTAAAATTAACCGTGGGTAGCTTCGTCTTCAAGGTTTGTAAAAAGTGTTTAGCAAAAATTCTCAAATGATAAGCTTTCTTGTAATAGAATTTAGTTTGAGTGCACAATGATAAAAAATGTCCGAAAATTAATTAGTGATTCCCCGATTTCTTTTTAAATTTAAACACTTTTTAGGTGACCCTGCTGAATTACAAATTATCGTGGTAAAATTAGTGTCATCGTGTTCTATAAAAATTCCTGATTCCAGTGGTGTAAATTTTATTATTATCGGTGGTGTAATAGTAAAGTTATCTGTTTAACAAGATCGGGTTTGAAAACTGTTTAGCAAATACTTGGTTTCTGGTTCATAATTATTAAAGTGTTGTTTATATCAAAAAAGTGAAGTTATCTGAATTTTCTTTGAATTTAATTATGTATTTTAGAAGTTGTTTTATTTACTGAAGTGGCTTAGTTCAATCACAAATAAATTCCAAAAACTACCACGTGTGGATTACGATTAAATAATCTCAAAAATGTATATAAAATCTGTTCTACTGCATGAAATATTCTGAAATTTTAATATGTTATACTAGATTTTTAGTACTTTTAGAAAATCTAATTTGAGAAATTACTGAAAACATATGATAAAAAATGTTAAAAGTTAAAGTGTTAAAAGTTAAAGTGTGTTTATCAAAGTGTTTCAAATTTTATTTCCTTTATTTACACGGTCTGAAACTACGGAATTTTAGTTCATTTAACTTTCTTTTGAATTATTATTATTTTAAAATTACTTTACTGCATCTAAAAGTGAATTAGTGGAATTATCACACAACCAAAATCTATTGTTTACAAGTTGGATAATAATGGATTACCCTATTCCAGGTTTGTTTAAAGGTTCTTGACTATTAAAAAAGTTAATTTAGCACTTATATTATATGTTGAGTGACTCTACTGCTCTTAAATCGGCTTATACATTGAGTTGGTTTACAGTATCAGCTTCTGCATGAAACGTTTCTCACTTCCTTTACTTGCAATGAAAATTATATGTTTACTGGAAAGCTTACTCCCTCCCTTATGCTTTAAGCTAACCAAACTAAAATTTACCCAAATTCTAAGGTTCTTACAAAACACACACAGGATCAGTAATCTTTTTTTTAGAAAAATTGGAATAAATATAGCCTTCAGAACTGACCACATGATTCAGAAATATTTTAACAGAAACGTAGAGGAAAATAAATATCAACAATTGGGAATATATAAACTTACTTGCCAACAATGTAAGGCCACATACATTGGACAAACAGTGAGGAAATTTGATATCCGATACAAAGAACAATCGAGGGCATTTAGGTACTCTAATCACTCTACTTTCGCAGAACATCTACTTGAGAACAAACATTCTGAACACACTGAAATAAGGAAAGACATGCAAATATTGCTTCTTAAGGTGATGAAAATTCTGTCCACGCATCTTTTGTTTGACAGTGGGGAACAAGAAAAAGTCATTAGGTGATAAATCGGGTGAATACGGGCAATGAGACATTAATTCAATGTTCTTCTCCTTCAAATATTATGTTGTTTGACGTGCTTTATGGGAGCTGGCATTGTCGTGATGAAGAATGATGTGATGTTTTTTGTTCTTTTTCCTTATTTCATCAAAGACCGTTCGCAAACAAACTGCTGTATACCATTAACAGTTCTTCGATCCTCTAATGGAATGCTTGCAAAGTGTCCAGTACAACCGAATAAACAAGTGTTCATTTTCTTGGAAGTGCTCCATGAACGAACAACTTTAGTGGGATTGGGTTCATCGTCAAACACCCAAACAGTGACTGTTGTTTGCTTTCAGGATCATACGAATATATCCAAGTTTCGTCTCCTGTAACAATGTTGCATACGGATTTTGAATGTCCTCGGTCGAATTTTTCAACATTTCCTGACACCAATCAACATGACCCTTTTTCTGCACTTCGGTCAAATTATGCGGAATCCATCTGGAACATATCTTTCTCACACCTAAATGTTCATGCAAAATCGATTGTGTTGCAGTCTGCGATATCCTAAGAGACACCTCTAACTGTCTGTAAGTCACATGCCGATCTTCTTTGATCATGTTGCGCACAGCATCGATGTTTCTAGGAATGACAGCCGATTTTGGTCAACCTTCTCGACATTCATCACTGACGGACGCACGACCATGACAAAACTCTGCAAACCAATTGTAAACAGTCTTCTCTGATGGTGCTTCATTACCAAAAGTTGCACGAAGCGATTCTATGCATTTTTGTTGAGTAAGGCCTTTTTTAAAATCATAAAAAATCATCAAATGTAAGCCTTCACGGGTGATTTCCATTTTTGCACAAAGTTGCTTCTTTTAAACGTTCACTATCAACAACTTACTCAGTCAATTTCTAAATTGCCATTGGCTTCACAATAACAAACGTCATTGCTCACAAATGCAGTGGTGCCACAACTCATTAACGCCACCTATTGTTCGATTGTAAAAACTTAAAAGGCTACCCTCGTAACCCATTCCAATCCCCGACACCCGTGCCTAAAAAAAAGAGTCTTCCCACACTCTTGTGCCTGAAATCGAGTACCAGCTTGTGGTTATGGTCATCTTTTCCCTTCCATGCATACATACTCCAATATCTTTCCATGCTTCATCGCCAATATATGCCCTGTACTCTCCCATGACCCTCCTCATCCTCCTCCTGTCTTGCAATGAATCCCATTCCAGCTCCTTTATCATAACCGTCACTGATTGCATTCTGCAATAATTTCCAGAAACAAATCTAGTAGCCCTTTTTTACACCCTATCCAACTCCTGTATTTGATACGCAAAATGACCACAGCAAAAACATGCTGACAATACAAGAAAATTTCTACATACACAAAGCAATATATGAAGGGGAAAATGTAATCAATGACTACATTCACCTCAGAAATCATACTCTATTCAAAACAATAAAAACAATTCCAAAATTCGGGATGTTTCTAAATGAATATTTGGGGTTTAACGCTATGTAGTATTTATTACATAAAACATAAAATTATAATTAATATATGAAATAAAAGAGCAACTCAAGCTTACAAGTGTTCAATGTGAGCACCCCACAGCACACATCAAGTCGATAGCCCATTTCTTCCCAAACGTTGATTAGTGCCTGTGGCGTATTTGTTGCAATAGCTGCCTCAGTCCTGTTTCTTAGGTTGGGTATGTCAGCTAGCAGTGGAGGCACATACACACGATCCTTTATGAACCCCCATGGGTAGAAATCACTTGGCGTCATTTCGGAAGTGTGTGGAAGCCATACGAAACAAGCACTGTTGTTGGGCCCCTTGCAGCCAATCCAGCAGTCAGGCACAGTGACATTCAATCAATTGCGTATGTCATTATGCCAGTGGGGCTGTGCATCATCTTGCTGCAAAATGAAGTTATTTTGTACGTCTGCTAACAATTACAGAAATAGCCATAGGTGTAGAGCATCAAGGTAGGAAGTACCAGTTACAGTTTTTTCACCAATGAAAAAAGGTCCATAAACTTCCCGTCAAGATATGGCACAAAAAATTTTCACTTTAGAGGAGTCTCATTGCAATTGTACGATCTCATAAGGATTTTCTGAGCCCCAGCTGTGCACATTATGAGTGTTCACATTTCCGCTGTGGTAAAATGTCGATTCATCACTGAAAACATCACCACCCAGAAAATCTTCATCGTCGTGCAACAACATTTTATGAGCAAAATTGGCATGTAAACCATGGTCAGTAGGCTTTAGAGCCTGTAGCAACTGCAAACGATAAGGACGTAGTCGTAAGCATTTCTGTAAAACTATCCAAACAGTTGTCACTGGAACTGCTAATTCATGACTAACCTTCCAAACTAATTTCTTCCGGCAACGCGTGAAAGACTCTCTCACTCGCTCAACACACTCTTCACTAAACCTTGGTTGTCCTGTACGTTTCCCTTTGCAAAGGCAGCCAGTATTTTCAAACAATAACAGATGTTATTATCACTTGGGGAATCACATCTGAATTTAATCCGGAACGCACGTTGCACGGAAACTACAGATTCAATCTTTGCAAACTGCAGAACACTAAAAGCTTTCTGTTCATTAGTCACCATTTTTACTACTAGCACTTTCTAACGGATGACGGGGGAAACATTGCGTGAACATGCGCACAAGTACCAACAAATAGAACTGTTTGAGTTGCTATTTCATTTCATATATTAATTATAATTTAACGCTTTATGTAATCAGTACTGCAAAGCGTTAAAACCCCAATATTTATTTAGAAAAACCCAGTATACAAACAAACACACACACACATATAACAGCACCAAAACTTAATTTAAAACACAAACAAACATATTGATAAGATACTTGCCAGAAATAATAAGCATCTCTGTACACATTACTGTAAACAACAAGTTCATATATAGAGGTTACACAAACAGAAAAAGTATGAAACAATAGTATGCCTTCAAAATGGAGCAAGTTTGTGCAATTAAAAGGACACCACAATGTATGTGCAAAACACACAAAATCAGCAAAACAAACACTGAAATGGAACTGCCCCAGACTTCAATGTAAAACAGGAAACAGAAACTGTAAGTCGAGTGTAATATTCATAGCATTTAATAAAAGATTAGAATTATAAACATACTATAACAACATCAAAGCATGTACATAAACTGTTCTCGGCCACCAATGATGATTGAATAAATAATCAAAACACATCTGCCAAAAAACTAAGCTTTTTTATTTAGCTGCACTAGAGGGATAAGTCACAGAAACCTTATTAAGGACTATATGGTTGATGGTTAGATAGTCAGCACTTCAGTCACAAGCAGTGCATTCCCCACTCAAACAACAAACTACCACATCTTCCATGATTTTTGTGGATTCTATTTAACATTATCCAGAGTTTGTAGAATTGTTAAACCTCCAGGTGGATTATTGGCATCCGAAATATAATACGATATATCTGGAGCTGAGTCTGACCAGTGAGTTGGCCTAGCCTAGCCATATTGCCATCAGATGACGAGATATCTGTGCATTATGCAAAAACCAGTACCACTTTTTTTTTTAAAAAAAACATACAAACAAGAACTGCAATTATGTGCCAAGATATCAACGCTTTAGACATCATGCAGTAGCTTGTAATAATAATCAGGTACCATGTTTGTAATGTGGGGGTGAGTATCATGTTACATACTTGGAGAGAGATCACCAAGACTCATTCTGTTGCAACTGCAGCGATCCACATGTGGCATGTTATTGAGGGGTGCTCCACGCGTAAACAACGCAGGTCAAACTATACTGACAAGGGAAACTGGATGCCCTGTTTGAAGCGAGTGGCCACCAAATGGAATATACCTTGACAGGTGAAAAGGTATCAAATGAAACTCGTGCTCAGCATGCAGATCCATGTTAAACAAAATTTGGAGTGACACCACGAGCCATCCTGCAACCCACCGACAAGACAACTCTGGGGATTGGCCAAACCATTTCCATGGCAGGAATAGCTCAAGAAAAGATTTCACTGTAATGATCCAACTGCTCACGCAGTTGTTTACCCCCATGAGGCACAAAACTTCTAAATATCAACAAACAACCTGAAAAATCTCATATATCCTTAAAATCATAAATAAATTAATAAATATATTAGCCAGTGGCTGAAAAGAGTTCACACTCTACAGTGACCCGCCCCTGGCCTTCTGCCAAGGAAATGAAACATTAAATCAATGAATATTAATAATGATTAAAAAACCATAGCCATTTTCAATTATGGCTTTGTAGATTCTGTAGGAAAATGTCAGGATCTTAGCTAATGAGATTTGAAGCTTTCCACATCATGATCAATGAGTAGATCCTGTACTGAATTTTTTCATATAATAACAATTGAACTTGTTTCTGACAGATAGTTGCATTTTGCTTAAAACTGTTGCCCAGTAGGTCAGAATAAACTTTTTTGTGCCAGATATTATGCAGCTAATTTGATACAGTGAAATGGCACAGTGTATTCGGCTGGAGACTATTGTCACATCGGCTTCCCAAGAAGACTCTGTGAGCTTCTGGGTGACGTTTCTTGATTAAATTTAATTGTGATGGAGTGCATGCTGCAGTGGCAATTTCCCTGTCATCTGTTTACCCCTTTCTTATTATTTTTTATTATTATCTTCTATACCAATATACTTTTACCGTTTACAAATGTTAATTTTGAATTCCTCCTTGTGCTTTTAGGGAAATTATTCATCAGCTCCTGTGGTAATTTATTCCAATTCCTTACATCAATACCAGCAGAAGAAAATTTTCACATTTTCTTATCCATAAAATCAAGTGCTAGCTGTACACCCCCAACACACTCTTCACCCTCCTCCCATCCTCCAGTGACTCCCAATCCAGATCCTGTATCATATAAATTTAATTTATTTAATTTAATTGCAATGGAGCACAGGCTCCGGTGGCAATTTCCCTACACACCCATCTTCCCCCTATCCTGCACCTACCTACATTTGCCCTCTACAAATTTTATCTTTAAATTCTTTCAAAGTTTTCGGTAAATTAGTCATCATTTCTCTTGGTAACTCATTCCAATCCCTGACACCCTTACCTAAAAAAGAGAATCTTCCTACACCCTTGTGCCTGAAATCGAGTGCCAGCTTGTGGTCATGGTCATCTTTTCCCTTCCATGCACTACTTTTCATACCTATTGCAATATCTTTCCATGCCTCATCGCCAGTATATGCCCTGTACACTCCCATGACCCTCCTCATTCTCCTCCTGTTTTGCAATGAATCCCATTCCAGCTCCTTTATCATATCCGTCACTGATTACATTCTGCGATAATTTCCAGAAACAAATCTAGCAGCCCTTTTTTGCACCCTCTCCAACTCCTGTATTTGATACGTAAAATAAGGGTCCCAAACTTCACTACCATATTCGAGCAGCAATGGTCTGACCAAAGTTTTGTTACCCAATTCCTTGACCTCTCTCGTACATCCCCTCATCACTCTCTCCAACAAGTGCAGAACTTTGAAACCTTTTCCTACCACCTGTCCTATGTGCCCTGCCCAGTTAAGTTTGTTATCAAAAGTAATTCCAAGATATTTACATTTCAAGTCTTCAGCAAGCAATTCTTTCCCCACCTTATATTCATAATTAACCTTTTGTTTTTTATTTGTGTATCTAATAAGCTGACTCTTCTTTGCATTTATCTTCATTCCATGTTTACCAACCCAATTAGATATCCTGTCCAGATCACCCTGCAACTGTTTACAACCCTCTATCGTTTACTGACTAGGTCCAGCAGTAATTTCCACAAACAAATTTAGCCCTATTTAGCATGCTTTCCAACTCCTGTATTTGATATCCAAAATGTAGGTCCTAAACTACACCATCACATTCAAGCAACAGCCTAACCAAAATTTTGTTCTCCAATTTCCTCACTCTCTGGTACATCATTTCCAGTAAATGAAGGATTTTTGAGCCTTTCCCTACCACCTGCACATAGTGTTCTGCCTAGTTGAGTTCATTATCAAATGTTATGCCAAGATACTTGCACTTCAAGCCTTTTAATCAAAATCAGCCTTTAGTTTTGTATGTATAGCTGACACCTCTTGAGTCTTTTTGTTTGAGAGATTTATGAAGGGCTGAATTCAGAAAAAAAAACTTTCTTAAAATATGGCGTGACAAAGTGGAGATCTTAATCTTTAAAATGATACCTCATTTATCGGTTTCGGTTAGGTATGAAAGCGGATAATTGCTTGTGACAAAAAAAAAACATCTTTTTGAAATATATAACTAATACTTTTCAGTACTTCGAGCAGTTACTTGCATTATCCATATTTATTCTTTTATTGTTGGAATAAATTGTTGAGAGTTTTCAACTTTAATGATTTTATTTACTTTCATATGTATGACATAACTTACAATATTAAAATTGGAACTATTGTTTATAGATAAAGGATATCAGTTAATTAACAAGTAATCAGTTGCTTATGGTATAATCATATTGAATGTGAATACCAAACGTATGCATTTGTACTACCCTCTAAGAGAAGTTGGAGATTGATAGATGTGCCATATGTAATTGTTCTTCAGTTTGAATTTATTAACTTACCTGTTTTGCCATCTTAACAATAAGCTTTATTTGCATTTTATGTATATCATTCAAACCAAAGTACTGACTTCACACAAATTACAAAATTTTATATTTAACACAAATGCCTTAGTTTCATCACAGAGGATCCGTACAGATTTTAAAATTTGCTGCTTCAGTATACAATTTATATTTACAAAATTGTTTAATTTTGGCCATACTTGTCTCCTAAAAATTAAGTGCATCATACAGAGTAAATAATTACTAAGTAAGTGTACTTCAGTTCTATATTTTTCTGTGCCCTGACAACCATTATGAAATGGAAAAATAATTTGTCAATTCCCGGGAACTTTATAACTACTTGGCAGAGGGAGGGTTTCCTCACACATACCAAAATAGCTGCAGGATTACAAGACTTTTTTTTTCTCAAGAAGTGCTTATTGCCATACTCGGGTTGGAACTGTTTTAAAGGTTGTAACGTAATGTAAGCTGTGTTTGTTCTCATTCATGCCTTATGGGTTGTCACTTGTGACAAACAGGTACAAAGTCATGAATCCATTTTTAATTAAATTTAATTGTGATGGAGTGCATGTTAACCTGTGGAAAGAACTATATGTTTCTTCCCTTACACAGTTTTAACAGTTTTGTTCAGCATCAATTAAATGAACCAGTTTTTTTTACAGTAGAACTCCAATTATCCGAACTCCGATTATCCGAATCGCTTTTTTAATCAAAACGGCAACGTACTGTAATTAAAAAAATAATGAGTCTGCCTACATACCACATGAAACTTCTCACTGTCAAGTGGATGAGCTAGAAAACAGATGAATACAGTCAAACAGCTTACTTTGACAGAGATGTTCAGCAAGCAATGACTTTTATTTACAGTATGGTACGTACTGTACATACTGTACTGATGCACAGCACTTTTAACTACGCTTAACATGTAAAAAGTGTTGCCTTTTCATTCAATAAATTATAAGCTCTTTTCCTTTAAATACAGTTTTTTTTCTCCCATTTTCAACATACATACAGTAATTAATTAAAATAGACCCTTTTTCGGAAAAAATCCAATTATCCGAATTTTCGATTATCCGAATGGGATCCGGTCCCAATTGATTTGGATAGTTGGAGTTCTACTGTACATCAGTTTTAGAAGAAAGATTTTGGTTAATTATTTTGTATGATACAATATTATTTGAGAGCAATGAATATTGAATATTAATTTGTCATTTTTGAATATTTGGTGAATAATTGTGTTTCTGAATGTTCACAGGCAGTTTACTGTTGGTGATATTGAGGAAAAGTCCTCTGTATTTTCAAACAGTAGGATGTTGAAGGATCTTCAGTCAATAAACACTAGTGTAAACAAATTCAACAGAGTGAAAAAATCAAGTTTAATAAATGTGCTGGATCGCATTCACTTTCAAGGTAGATTAACATGTTAAGTTACCCTAGGGTGTTGTATATTTACTAGCTAAAAGCACAGCTTTCTGATGGCTCATGAGGTTTTATCATGAGAGATATTATATAAGTTAGGCTCAAACACATTATTTATGTTATGGCACTTACAAAAAAACAGCCAGAACCTGCTGTAGCTAACTCAAAACAGCCACAATGCAAAATTTGTGTTTGGTCCAGATCACATTCTCCACATAATTATGACAACTCACATTTTTATTTTTTTAGAGCTTTATGATGCAATGGGTTAGAAGAATCAAATATATTAAATGCAGCCTGCACCATTTCGTTGTAAATGCAAAGAGTTAACTAGTGATAAGCCGCAATGTGTTGTGGACATTTTCAAGAAACCACAATGCATTGTGGTCATTTTTTTCGCTCAATGAGCATTTTTTTGGACTTTGAGCCTAACATATACAATTTAAATAATCATCATTCGAATTTTAATATTTAGACTCTATAAATTATTATCAGAAAACCATGTTTTTAGTATGTTAACAAAAAATAATTGGGCCCATTTGTAAAAGACAATTTTAAAAATAAATCAATTTGTTCTTAATCAGATACAAAATTTCTCATTTGAGTTTTTTTTTCTGTTTTCTACAATTTAACATACTCAAGTTTTTAACGTTACTAATTCTATCATAAGAAAATCTTCTACTTAAAGGCCCTCTAAAGCTTTTACTCTCAATAACGCAACATATACACAGTCCAGTCACATTAATGTGACCACCACCTACTTTTGACGTCAATGTGTAATAACCAATCACAGAAGGTAAATGGCAGCACATTACAGTGGAGTGTATTTAAAGGATGTCCTAGGGCATCGGAAAGCATTTCAATTGTTGGCTAATGCAGAAAGGTAGCGATCTATCCGACGTCCAAAAGGGTATGATTATTGGCTTTCGTGCCAAGGGTGGAAGAATTTCAGAAATGGCTAATTTTGTGAACTGTTCATGTGTCGCCGTGGTGAAAGTATACCGTGCATGGAAAAATGGCACTATTCAAACTCAGCAGCGTGGAACATGTGGTGCCCCACGGGCTCTAGATGACAGAGGCGAACGAAGGCTATGGAGATGCGTTCTGTCAAATAGACGTGCAACTGTTGAGCAACTGACCGCCCAGATGAACGAAGGGGCTATCAAGAGTGTATCCTCAACAATGGTTCAGCGAACGTTGCTGCGCATGGACCTCCGCAGCAGACACCTGGTTAATGCACCTATGCTGACTGCTGTTCATTGGCGACGAAGGCTGGAATTTGCATGCCAGTACCGCAACTGCATGTCCACAGAGTGGTGACAGATGGACGTTGGCGCATACAGCGTGAAACATCTGAAAGGAAACACCCTGCAACAATTGCCGGAAGGATCCAGGGTGGAGCAGGGACCATTATGGTTTGGGGAATGTTTTCCTGGCATTCACTGGGTGAACTCATCATTGTGGAAGGCACGATGGATCATCACAAGTACGTATCTGTCCTTGCGGACCACGTCCACCCCTACATGCGAATAATTTTCCCTCAGTATGATGGCATCTACAGCAGGACAATGCGAGGTGTCATACAGCTCGCAGTGTATGTGCGTAGTTCGAGGAGTTTACCTTATTCCCCTGGCCAGCAAACTCACCGGATTTAAACCCAATCGAGAATCTGTGGGACCACGTCAATCAGGTTGTTCGCGCCATGGATCCTCAACCGCATAATCTAGCGCAGCTTGCCACGGCACTGGAGTTGGCATGGCTCAACATCCCAGTGAACACCTTCAGAAACCAAATTGACTCTCTTCCTGCACGCCTCGCAGCGGTCCGCTCTGCCAAAGGTGGTTATTCTGGTTTTTGAGAGGTGGTCACATTAATGTGACTGGACTGTGTATTAAACCAACAGAGTTTCTTTTTCTCCAACAACTACAACTTTATCTAATGTTAAACCTTGCGATTTATGAATTGTGAGTGTGAAAGTTAACTGTAACAGGCAGCAAGCTTTGGAACACTTATGTAGTTGTACTACACATATCAAATTATTGTAATCAACATCTTAATCAAGTACTTCAATAAAATATATTTTTGATGGATAAATAGCATAAGCTTGAGAAAGAGTTGGATGCCAAGTAGATATAAATTCATCAAAATAATTGATAATTTCTTGAATTTTTTCAATATTATCTTGTTAATAATGTTTGATATCTGGAGCATTTTCTAACTAAAAATTACCATGCATATATGGACTACTATGTTGAAATTCAGTACAAAATCAGAAACTCTTAACTTTGAATTATTTCATAAAATGATCTAATCATTTATAACAAAAAATCAGCAATCAAAGTTTTAGGATTCAGAAATTTTGATTTACGAATCAATACAGAATTTTGATTGAGATTAGAGTAATCATAGTCAGGATCAAGAATACACCAAACCTCTGGTCATTATAAATCAGCTGCACTTGATGTAATAAAAGCAGCAGTAATTCATAATTCTTTAACCATGTCCATTAATTCTTGAGATCTCATATACCAATAAGAGCTTAATGACCATAGATTAGCAATGTAAGATAAAATTGATTTATACATTCTTGGATCGTTCTTTAATTGTTCATGAAGTTGTTCGATTGTTTCAACATTATCTAAATGGGAATTTTTTTAACACGGATATTTCCATTCTGCAGAGTTGTTCAAAGCATCACGATATTAAAAGCAAAAAATTGAAATCTTCGATTTTTAATGAATCTGCCATCTTCATATGTCATCAGAAATTTAAGATACTCACTATTGGAAATTTTACAAATCTGTGAATCAACCTTACCTGGAGGAAATACGGTTGGAAAGGCTTACAAATATATCCATCACATGTAAATTCATTAACAGGCACAGAATCTTGTTTAGGCCAAGGTAAAACACAAGATCCATCATTTTCTTCTTGAATATGCAATATTTTACTTACTGCTTCTCAGGTAGTGTAGTTGTTGGACCTCCAGATTCATAAATATTGTTTAATGACAGTCAATTTTCATCAATTTTTTTGCTATCCATGTCACATAAAATAATCTGTTGTTATTGACTATATATTATTTGTTGGAAAATACTTTCATTACTAGGTAATCTTTTTAAATTACTTTTGTTAATTCTAATATAGTAGTACGAAGGATTATTATTTTTAAGATATATCAAAGGAACCTCGGCAATATTGTGATTGACAATAATATCTTTATACCCTTCACTGTCATGTCTTCTAACAAAAATATTTCGTGAAACAGTACCAATGGAATATGGTAATGAATTGGTAATTTCTTGATGAAAATTAATGATTTGTTCATTGTATCCGAATTTATTAACTTTAAGCTGATAAACTGTAATTAACGGATGAATTTGTGCAATTAACTGCTCTTCAACAAATGTTAATTTTATTAATACATCAGCTGCATACCAGGATCCATATTATTATTGCCTTTTGAAAAAATATTCATTTCTTTTCTTTCTTGATATTTGTGACAAATAGGACAAAGTCCATCCTTTTCAACATCTAAATCAAATCTACAACGATGACACATACCATACAATCTAAAATCCATTTTTTTAGCATGTTAAAAATTTATTGTACCATCGTAAAAATGAACATCATCTTGATGAGTTTATAATACATTACAACAATCTTCTTGCTGTCATTCTCTTACATTATGCTTTAGTAAATGGTTACGAATGCGTTCTTTACAACCTGACAACATACGACTTTATGCCATAACTGTTTGGAGGGCACCCTCCGAACAGCCACCCCAGCACATCTTTCCTCACTAACTTGGCTGAACTGATACTTAACAACAACTACTCCTCCTTTGAAGGCAGTATCTACCACCAAACCTGTGGGCATTCGCATGGCCCCCTCTTATGCTAATCTCTTCATGGGCCGCCTGGAACAGATGGTTTTGGAGAATGCCCCCCTCAAACCCCTCCTGTGGCTGAGGTTCATAGGTGACATTTTTATGATCTGGACACATGGAGAAAACACCATTCTAAATTTTCTGGATAGTCTAAATACCTTTATTAACTCACTGAACTTCACATTGACTGACTCCCATCCAAGAATGTGGACCTGTCGCATTCAAATGGCCACATCAGCTCCTCAGTCCACACCAAACCAACCAACTCGCAGCAGTACCTCCAATTTGACAGTTGCCATCCATATCACACCAAACGTTCCCTCCCCTACAGTCTTGGCATTCGAGGCAGTCGTATATGTCCCAACCAGAAATCCCTTATGGAGTATTCAAACATCTCACAAACATCGGTATCCCGCAACTATCCCCCAGCTTTGGTTCACAAGCAACTTTCATGAGCCACATTGCAACCTGCTCAACCTATTAACTGCTCCAAACCCCCAGAAACCAACCATAGTCCAGTCCTGGTTACACAATACTTCCCTGGCCTTGAATCCATCAATAGAATCCTTCGGCACGGTTATGATTTCCTACTAACCTGCCCAGAAATGAGATCCATTCTTCCAAAAATCCTTCCTGGCCCTCCCAGAACTTGTTTCAGCAGGCCTTGCAACCTCAGCCAGCTCCTAGTCCACAAACACAATCTTCCTCGTCCCATCAGACAGCCCCAAGGATCTTTCCCATGCAATAGATCGCGCTGTAAGATGTGCGTCATACACCATGCCTCCACCACTTTCACCAACCCTATCACTGGCGAGAGCTTTCCTATCACAGGACATGCCACCTATGAAACCTCCCACGTAAAATACCAGCTAACCTGCAAACACTGCCTGGCTTCCTATATAGGTTTGACTACCAATCCATTAGCCATTAGAATGAATGGCCTCCGTCGGACAGTCAGACAGGCCGGTCTCACTCAGTTGGTTGCCAGCCTCTAACATGCATCCATCTCACTACTACTGAAGAAGGGCCATAGGCTCGAAAATTATATATTCTATGTGTGTATATGTTTCTCTCGTGTATTATCGCCACAGGAATCCTCATCTATGGTAAGCGGTGGTTTTTTTCCCCTATCCAAATGTTTAATATGTCCGGTTTCAGCGCCTTTGTTTCCTAATATTTACATATCAGAATTACGAAATAGGATAGTTAAATGAATCACCACTTACGTTAGATGATCGTTTCATGGCATGAACACACAAAAAACACAAGAACAGGAATAACAATGTATATTTCGGGTCTTGGCCCTTTGTCAACAGTAGAACATTATGGAAGGTGGCTGTTATAGGAGACCGTCTCACAGAATAACTGTTAGTGATGAACATGGTGGGAGTAAATTAAAAGAGGATGGGAAATGTGGGATAGTGAATTGGAGCTAGTACCTGAGCAATGCAAAATGTTGTGTAAGGAGCAGAATAATACAGTAAATTCTGTAACACATAAATCTGAGTAAGCAAAAATAAATAAATAAGCAAAATAAATTTGAAAAATTAAATAATCTATGCAGTTATTGTTATGTTTGAACCAGGATGATTATCAGCATTGGCACAGTAATAGGCACAACGTTTTGGGTTATTATATTCTCTGGGGAAACGATATGCGACAGTACTATCATTGCTTTGTGCCTGATTGGTGTGAAGTCAAAGCTCTTCATCGGTTATTTTATTACTTTTGGGCTTATTATCTAGATTGATACATACTTCACTGAGTGAGACATCAAGAATTATTACGTTTGCTTGAGAATTTTGTATGATCTTACACGCATTTGGAACAGTCAGGGAAAAAAGGTCTGTAAATATCATTTCGTGACTTCTCGCTAACATTAACACAGAGATTTTACAAATACTGGTTTTTACAAGTACTGGCATCAATATTCTCTCTCACCTTTATCAACTGTTAATTGTACTTCTCCAGTAACTTTCCTCTATTTTGGTGTACGGTTGGATATAACTTTCAACACTATATTCAAAATTAATTAATGTTAGGTCAACAGGAATGCTAACTGCTTTAACTTTACCCACAGGTGTTCACAGCGTTTTTTTGTACCACAAACCTTTTCTGTCAAAATAATTCTCTTTCTCTCCCCCTCCCATGTCATAATTTTATTATTAATAAGGTAAATGCCTTCTTTTCAGTACTAACAATGACATGTCAGAGGAATCTCTCTAATTATGTGATGTTAGAATAAAGGTTTTCAGCTCAGAGACATTGAAGGGAGATAGTACTTGTGACAGTGTAGAAGTGTAGAGTTATGGTATTGTCCATGTGGGAGGTGAAGCTACCTCACACCTGGTGTGCCTGTTATACATCTTCGTGCCTACCCTCCTGCTCTCCCCCACAGTTGGAAGCCTCTACTCTACTACCATAGTTTCACTGCTTGAGTACTTAAGCTTCTCCCCTGCTACATCTTCGTGCCTACCCTCCTGCTCTCCCCCACAGTTGGAAGCCTCTACTCTACTACCATAGTTTCACTGCTTGAGTACTTAAGCTTCTCCCCTACTGCATAAGATGTTCCCACAAAATCTTCAGAAGAGTGCTTCATACACTTTCTCTTATACAAATTCCCCTGAAAAAAAGCAGTACACTATTTCTCTTTTATTAAAGTTAGCCTTGGAATGCCTTGTTAAGTTCACTAATCTTCTTACAATCAATATTGAACCAAGTTCCAGCCAGTTTTATTTCATCCCTATATTTCTTAGTTCTTATAGAAGTATACTCAACTTATGAAGTTGCGTTCTCACTATCAAAACATCATTTTCAAAGTAATCTCAATATACTGCTACATAATCGCGAGTTTCTATATTCTTTAGTACTGCACAATTTATCCTGTATATCTATAATAGCTAAGTCCTCTGAAAACATTGAATCCTCATCAGAAACATCCTCCAGCTGTTCCAGATCCTTTCGGTCTCTAAATGTGCTCAACCTTGAAAATTTCTATTTGTATTGCAGTTTTAACATCCCTTGACTTTTTGTATCCCAGTAATTTATATTTGAATAGTGGGAACAAAGAAACTGCCACGAGGCACTGAAAATAAGATAGGATTGGGGGGGGGGGGACAGATACCTGTCACTTGCCACAGATGAAGGTAGGAGGGCGAGATGAACACGTACTAATACAAAAACATAAATACAAATGCACAATATTTCGGCATGAGCCTTAATCATGTGAGAGGCGTTTATGTTTTTGTGTTTGTACGTGTTCGTCTCGCCCTCCTGCCTTCCTCTGTGGTAAGTGATGGGTATCTGTTTTTTTCCCCCTATCCTATCTTTTTTTCAGTAATTTATATTTACATTCTTTGTGAAAATGATCAATAAAACCCTTTATATTTACGACCACATCGTCTTTTTTTTACAAGAAACACATAGAGGATGAAATATGCAGTTATTTATACATGCCAGAATTTTTAAAATGTAACATCAGTTAGTAGAGTGTCAGTGAGAAAAAATAGTCCGCTGGAAAAGTATACTGCTTCAAAATAGATAACAGACAAATGATTACTGGCAACTGTATACAGAAATGATGGACAGCTGTTCTCTCCACATTTCAGTAGAAACATGATAATTCTAACTATAGAGGTTTGCAAAATTGTAAGTACATTCCTTAAGTGCATGAAATAAAACTAGAACAGTATAGGTAGAACACATTAAAAGTTATAAATGAATGCAATTTTTCTCGGCATTGTTTGTTTATAAACATTTCTTGGGAAACAAACCGAGTAATATTATTATTGATGCACAATATTTCGGCAACTTAAATCTCCGTCACCATCTTCAGGTGCAGTTGTAAGCCTTGTAGTCTGCCTTGAGTGCGTTGTTTGAAAACTGGCATGGCAACGACAGACGTAATGTTGCCTAGCAGCATCTCAGATGTCATTAGACGCCCATGGAACACAAAAAGCAGAGTGTTGGTGACGAGCAGCCTTAATAACAGGAATCCATGCATCACTTATCTGGAACCCACAATCCTTGTTAACCAAATCAGATGCCAGGTGGATTTCAAATGCTTCTTTAATGATGCTGTCCCAGAAGCTTCTCGCATGTGTCGGCACCTTAGTTGCTTCAAAATTGAATCCCTGTTAAAAGTTGATTGGGGGCTTTCCTGATGTATCAACTGAATAAAATGTTCTCAGCTCTCCCATTGGAGGAACATGTCAATTTGATATGATGTTTCAAAGCTGATCTGTGACTTGATCTTCTGCTTCAGTATCAAGCTCCTGGAGTCATTATATAGTCAGCACCGGGCAACAGTTGCATCTTGTTTACATGTGCCAAGTGCTTCTCAGTGCAGTGCTAATGTGTTAGGAAGCCTGGTGGTCGAGGGAGTTGGGCAGTGGGGTTGGAAGTGTGGTGGGGATACACATGGTGAACGGGGTCAGCTGGAGTTCGAAATGCTTTTTGTGACAATGTTGATGCCTGTATCTCTGCCTCCTTAACTGATCAATCCTGCACTGAGTTGGTACCTAGTATCTCTGTTCACGAAGTTTTCTGCAAGATGAATCTCCACAGCCTCCTTAATAATGCTGTTTCAGTGTCCATCTGCATTCACTAGTATTATTGTCACCTTGAAGTGAAAACCATGTCTTTATTCTATGCTGTGCAGAGCTGTCACTGTTCCACTGAATTCATTACTTGTTCCAGGTGCACACATATCACATTTTCTGTCTTGCAAAAAGCCCTGTTGATTTGTGCTTTGCTGTATCCATTCATATAAAATGTACACTGTGAATGATTTAGTTCTGCCTTAAGACTTTTTGTGTCATAGGTGGCTCTGGCCGGGGGCACCAGAGTTAACAACACTGAACTGTGCTGGGAGGATGATGATGATAGCTGTGTGCACTGAGCTGTAGCTCAGTATGGATTGGTTTCTTGTGCGTTCCATGTCCTTGTATGCCATCTGAATTCCTCCTTACTAAATGTTCAGAAATAGCAGGCAACCCACTTGTTCCACTGCCATTATAAATTTTATACTTTTATTTATTTTATTAGATGTTTAAAATATGTGGATGAGACTTACCCCATATGGCTGCTCAGAAGAGAAAAATGATTTCCTTAAATGTTGAATAAATGAAAGTATCAAATGTAGTGGAACAGGAAGTTTGCCTGTCATTTCTAGACTTTTTAGTCAGAAGAAATTAGATGGCACACTAGCACACAGAGTGTATGGGAAACCAATCCACACTAACCTGTGACTCAGTGTGCACGGCTATAATTATCCTACTAAGTGCAGTTAAGTGTTGTCAACCCTAGTGTGCCGATTCAGAGCTACCTACAATGCAGAAAGTCTTCTGGTGGAAATAAACCATTTGTGGTTTACATTCCACGTGAATGGAAACAGCAAAGCACAAATGAACAGGGCTTTTCACAAGAGAGACAAGAGGAAGGCAGGGAAGCAAGAGCCAGAACAACATGCATTTTTACCATACGCTGGAGCAACTTCAGAAAAAGTTGCCAGCTGTTAAGTAAAGCTAACATTAATACATTCCTCCATCTTCTCAGCAAAATAAGGTGCGTAAATTGCTGTACAAAGGATGGTTTTGGTCTCTGATGGCCTGATACATACTTGTATTCTATCCCATTCGAATCTAGCCAGCAGTGTGCTCTATATTTCAGTGCTGTACAGAACTTGTGAGATGTGTGCATCTGGGACAAGTTACAAAGTTGGTGATATCTTTCACAGAATAGAGAAAATACATGGCTTTGAGTTTGAGTTGACAAATAGACAATCCCACACAAATGGATATTGGGACAGTGTGATTAAGGAGGATGTGGACATTTGTCTCTCAGAAGACATAATTAACAGAGATATGAGCATGGAATACTGTTATTGGTCAGTCAAGGAGGCAGAGATACCAGGCATCAAGATTGTCGCAGAATGCATTCTGAACACCAGCCGACTCCTTCCCCAGCTTTTATCACTACTGTGCCTTCTTCCCCACTACACAACTTGTCCCACTAGGCTACCTAACACACCACCATTGCACATGTAACCATGACATCACCAGTGACTGTTGCCTGGTGCTGGCAACAGTCACTATAGGGGGTCCATCTCTTCATCGGAAGATGAAGTCTGAGACTAACTTTAAAACATTGCATTAAATTGATGTGGGACCATTGAAATTGTGCATAGGAGGACTACTTTGAGGGTAATGGGAATCATGACACCCAAATTTAATTATTTCAGATTTTATTGCTTTCATTCGTGAATTTTTTGTTAACAACTTGTTTGTTGCATTCTTTTTAATTCATAAAAAAACAGAATTAGATCCTAAAAAATTAAATAAGAAATGTGTGCAGCAGGTAGTCACCATCTCAAATGAGAATTTTGTTCTTAAACCTTTGTTTGAACTTTCCATAAATTATTTATGAAAGTTCAATTGATGAGCCAGATATTATTCTTTTCATCTCTCATACTTTTTAGCTCGCCTTCTTGGAGATGATTCATGGATTCTTCTGCTGAAATGCTGTGGAAACTTGCTGCCTGATGAAGTGCCCTCTGTGCGTATTAAACTGGCACATAGAATTTGGGAAGTCTTGAAATCTTCAGGTATTGTAATCGGCATAAACATTCTACTTTGTTATCCATTTTGTAGATAGAGGCTCATTTAGGGTCCATTGAATTCTTTACTATCTTGACTTGGATCTGTTCTGTATTTAATGTTAGAATGCAAATGCTCCACATTCAATTTTTATCTTTTTTTATGCAAATAGGAATAAAGTTAAATGTGAATCACTATAATGCACTGTTAAGCTGCTACTTGGAAAATCGCCACAAGATTTCTGCTACTGAATTCCTCAAATCAATGGGACAGGTTGAGCCCAATGAATTAACATATCACTTGCTATTGGAATGTATATGTGAAGATGGTGATGTCGAAGCAGCTGGAAAAATAATTTTGAACATGAAGAGTAAAAATCTTCCTGTTAATGAACGCCTATTCAATGCACTTCTAAAATGCCATGCAAAGTTGGGGTATGTTCTGTTTTATTTAATATTGCTTCAATAAACCCTTAGAATTGCCATGGTAGTTTTTTTTATTATTTGATACACGTTTTGAGACATTTTATGTGTTTTCCTAAATATAATGTTGTAGCTGTAATGTTTATAATTTCTTCATCAGTCTTTTTCACAAGATAGATAACGTTGTCTAACATTGCCTCAAATAGTTCTTAAAATTGTGATGTTAATTCAGTTGATAAATGTTTTAACACTTTTTGTCTGTTTTTGAAAATTTATTGTTGTAACTCTAAAATCTTCTCTAAAGATATATAATATTAATATCTCAGGCTTCCATTACCATTTTACTGCTGCAGTTACTATCTCCTGCTGTGTTTAAGTAGTCACCGAGTCTAAGTATGTCTCTTGTTCTATCTGTCTTTAAACCTCTCCTTTGGTCATTTCTCTTGAAACTCTTTGGAATATTTAAATCAAATATATCTATCTAATTTTAGGACTAGGAATTTAATTACATATTACCCTTGCATGAGCAAAGGGTAATAGGAGGATCCCTCCAAGAAAATTAACTTAAATAGAAATTAGTATGTTTTTAAGGTAATTGTTTAGTTTTGCTGTTATGTCCATAAAAACATCACACCAAAAGAATTGAGGTACATTGTAAAAATATATATTATAAAGAATAAAATTTTATATTGCAAATTTTTACAACATTGCTGATGTTATGTCTAAACTATTACTACTATTATATTTTATATAACACTATGTCAATAAGGAAGGATAAAGAAAAAATAACCTGCAACTTACTGCAGATGAATGCAAGACAACCAGATGAACACACAAACATGAGAATACAAACACACTTTACAATATTTCAGCTTAAAACCTTATTCATGTATGTTGGACTGGGCTATTTGACAAGGAGTGGTATGCACATAACAAGGCCTACAACATGACTGTCATTCCTGCTACTACTATTGTCATTCATTATGATAGGTCCACTGTTATGTTGTCATCCAGTGTTGTTGAAGGTCTGATTTCAAACTTCAGTGTCTTTTAAATTTCATTTGTCAACTAGGTAGTCTTGAGTTTTGGAAACTCCATAATTTTTCTCAGATTATAATTGTGTTCACTTTTATTGCTGTATGAAGCATTTGAATACACTCAGCCAGCTTCCTCTGACTGAATTTCTCCTTCCAAAATTTTGAGGGCATGTTGGCTGCCTTGTCCAGCAGGTGCCACAAGTTTTCATCAGATACTCTCTACCCTTGCTATAGACCTTGTTGACTGGATGTTGTAAGGGTACAAAAATATTCGTTCTTTCTTATTTTCATGTTTTGGCTGCACCTGAAGCCTGCCAAAGCTGACAGCTAAGGTCTGATTCAGAAGTCACAGGTCATAAAATGGTCCACCTGAATGGGGATTTGGCTTGCGGACAGATATCAGTGTGGGTTACTTGCACATAATGGGAATGGTCGAAGCAGAGATAAAATGTAGTCAGTGGTAGGAACACAACAAGATGCTGGAGTTACTGATTGCGACCATTGTCCTCCGGTGACTTAGTAAGAGATGCAGTGACAGTTCAATAGTATGCAGTTGGGAACAAACCAAACACACAGTTATATGTAAGCCAAGCCATACAGTGTTGGTTGCCAAGATAGTGGAAAGGTCAGCATTTCTCCTTGGTGAACTGAACATTTATAAAGATAAAAGACTTTGGTGGCTTAGGTTTTCTGAACCGAGAATAAATTGAAATAAATGCAATTACTGCTTATGCTTCAATGATACATGTCACTTGAGTAGTTTTACAATGTTATTTTACATTCCTATAGTACATGCTTTGGCGTATTCCTCATAACATTCCACAGTATTCCAATTCTGAAGGCATCTATTGTATAACCCATAACTAATTCTGGGGAAGGTTGAAGGTACTTCACACTTAACCATGCCTGCATGTTTCACTGCTATTTCATTCTTAAAGTATTTTTCAAGTGTCCCTTTCTGATGTTGCCTCACAGCCTGCAATTTTTTCTATCTTCCCATTTCCCTTTTCTGATGCAATATATGACACCCCACCTCTTCATTTCAAAGTCCATTGGTCTGACACCAATGGCATCAGTTAATGCATTTGTTGCCATGGTTTTGTGAACTTCAGTAATATTCCTTTTCGGAGATATCTGATATGCTCTTTTAGCTTTTGTAAATGTTTAAGCCACATCTTGTTGAGTAGCTAATTAAAGAGGTTAAAATTGCATTGTGATATAATCTTATTGTTAGAATTGGAATAGTAAATCTTCACTCTGATATATTAACGATTTTATTTTTGACAGCTATTGCCCGTGCTATGGTCTTTTCCTGGTGGACTTCAAAGTTTCAATGTTCAAACGAATGCCTTAGTACGTGTACATGGGACTTCTGCAAACTGATCTAGAATTGATCTACATGTCAGGGTTTTGAAGCAGCTATTTTAGCAATGTAAATTTTGTATTATTAAATGTTAAACTCAAGTTACTGCACATCTGGCCAAGGTAGTTGAGAGCTGTATTGAAGTTGTTTTCAATTTAGAAATTTCCTCCCATGAAAACAAAAGATGATCAATGAAAGCACTTCCAAAAGTTCACAAATGAGACCCAAATGACCCACTGTAAGTGCAAAAAATACGCCAACATCCCATTTGGCCAAATATTTCAAGGAAATTATGAATTCTTTATCAGGGAAGTATAGTCACCATATACGTAACTCAAGTAAATTTGTGCAGATCTTGGAAAGCATGAAGTTAGAACTGGACAGTTTAATGTTGTCTCTTTTTTTGATGTGGATTCCCTTGATGGACACCTTAGAACTTTTAAGAAAACATTTTGATAAAGTATCCATGTTCTACAACCTCACCTTCTGATTTAAATGACAATATTATGACTAACTGGAGGGGGTTGTAATGGGTATAAAAATGACGTCACTGGACAATGTTTGGCAGCAAACATTTTCCAAAAATGGTCATTAGAACTAGCATGACAACTGGTGTGGCAGCAGCTCGCCATTTTACTTGGGCACTTCATACATCTCATTTTGACTTTGCTGGAAGGTCGATAATGTTTTATTAATACACAGCACTGTGAAACCCTTCGACCTTAGCAGTTAGACTGAGCAATTTGAGTGTTATTTGGAGTATTTCCATCACTGGTTCCGTAACTAGAGACAGCCGACAAACTAAACCTTGTTGGAATCCTTTGATCATGATCCTACTAATGGACAGGTTCTAGCGTATCAAGGAACACCTTAAAAGTGTAGAATAGCTTTTCTGGACAGTTTATCTCTCACCTGCATAGACAACATAAATTTTCAAATTTCCCTGAGATGCTCACAGAGATGACAACTACATGTCTTTTCCACTACTTCTGATTGTTTCCAAAGACCGATCTATGGTAATATTTGCTAAGTTTCCGATTAGGGCTCTGTATTAATTAGAGTTCATTCCATTTAGTTTCTGATGGTTTTGAATTTACTTGTATAGGATCTTCTCTTGAATCTTTCCAAGCACATTTCATAAGTGGATTGGCCAGTAAGATTTTGGGTTCAGAAAGATCCATATTGTTTCCTTTCTTTAGAATCATCACTTAACTGCACATCCATATTCATAGAACACTACCTTGATACAGCAATTCATTCAGTAGTCCACACAAAATGAGGATTAGTTTTACTACCAGTTCCTGGAGGACCTCCGTTAGGTTCCATCTGTTCCAGGAGCTTTTCCTTTTTTCATTCTGTTTATTGCTATTACGGCTGCCTTAGGAATCCATCCAGCAAAGCTACCACATGTTTCTGTGTAGCATAGCTTGGGCTTCTGCATCTTCCTCTTGCTTGTCATCCAATAATAGAACTTCACTAACTCATTTTCTGATTCTCTGCAGTTTGTTGTTAATGTGCAATAAGTTCTCTTTATTGTAGATAGTGTTGTGATCTTATATACCTTGCAGCTATTTTATGAAGAATACTCAATAAATCTTCCTTCATGTAGGCTTCCCATTGTTTATGTCTTGTGTCTGTCATGGATGGCATCTATTAAGATCTGCTTCTTCTCATAACATGGAAGGAGTATTCTCCTTTCTGCTTATCATAGATTTTTAAGTTTCGCTACCCATATTTTTTTTTCAGAAGTATCCTTCTACTTCTTCATGATGTTGATTATTTCATTGCCCTTTGCACTGCCGTTGTCAAAGCTCTTATGGCTCTGTTTACATTGAGGTGAGTTGAAGGTACATCTTTTGCAGTGGACACTATTCTCAACTTTTCCCACACAGCTTTCCTTTGATTCTAAAGTGTACTATTTCTATTACTAGTCTCTGAGTTGTGATTGCTTGCTGTCATGTTGTGAAGTTCTCTCCATTTCTGAAGCAGATTTCCCATAAGTTTGTTTGTAATTGTCAGATCACTATTTGTACTAACCCCTGCACTGTTACAGTAAGTAGAAATGTTGTGTGATTGTTTCTTGACTTCAAGCCCTAACTAGCTTAACAGTTCTTGTATTATTTCTCCAAGTATTTTTACTGAACCAGAGAACAAACTTTGCTTTTAAGTCTGGTGCAGTAATTACTGGACAGGTCCCCAAAGCTGCATCTTTATCAAGTATTTTATCTAGACTGCTGTTTACGAAAATTCAAACATCAAGAAAAAAATGTGATTAGAATGAATTTTATTCCACAGATTAGGTAAAGAAAAATATACAAATGATTAGAATTACAGAACTGTAAATGCATTTTGATGGTGAGAGTTCAGTATGGTGTGAAGTTGCCATTTGCTGCAATCATAACCTCTAGATATTGTGACATGGAACCAAAGAGAGCCCAGGAAATACTTCTGGGGAACACATTGACATGTGATTTGTAGGCATATCCACAGAGTATCAACATTTGTTGCAGTAGTAGCATAAAGAACCAAATGGACCATATCCCAGAATTGTTCGATGGGTGACATGTCTGGTGAATTTGTAGGTCAGGGAAGCAGTGCTACCCGTTGTTATTCAAAGAGGACTTGCACATTCCTCATTACAAGTGGGTTGCCATTGTCCTGCTGAAATATGGCACATGGAGGGCAGCAGGAGGAACAGCAGTTGCTGTTTAAGATTGCCCTCAATACGTAGGAGGCAAGATTGCATATTATAGCCAATGGCATCCCAAACCATCACATTTAATGTTTATCCACTATGCTGCTCAACAATGCAGTCTGCCTGATTACATTCACCATGGTATTGTTTAACACGTATGCGACCATTGCTTTAGGACAAGTTCAAGTAGTACTTATCCGAAAGCACTACATGTTGCCACTCAACTGCGCTACAAATGCTGAGCTGTGACTTTCGAAAAATGCATTGGTAAGGGTGTATGTAGAGCTGTCAGGTTCCAAAATTATCATAGCAACAACACATGAATAGTTGAAAATAAATAGAAAATTGTCAAAAAATATATACCCAGTTGTCAAGTTTAATATACTTGTTCTGAAAAATACAAAGTATGTGACAAAATTAGTGATCTGATATTGATACTTTTCAGGGACATAAAAAACTGCCAAATTGTTTCAGAAATGATGCAAACAGCACAGATCCCCAAAAGTGCTGATTCATTCACTGCATTACTTGAAGGTTTTTGTGAAATTGGAGATATAACAACTATAAGGAAAATATTTTCAGATATTACAAAATCTGGAATAGAGTTAAATGAAAAACAAGCATTAAACATTTTGAGGAAGCTTGCAATTTCATCAGATGCTCAACTTTTTAGTGAGGTAAAATTAGTTAAACTCTGTTTAGCCAGTATATATATTTGAATCTGAAGTACAAAAATCCAGTTTTAAAAAATAGAATTTGCTCTCTTATTGTGACTTTTAAGTTTGGGTATTATTTGATTTTGATTCCAAAATTTACTTTATGTAATCTAAAATTTGTAAGCACTATGATAACTCTACTCATATTATTTTCTGAAGTTATTGTTCAAAACATTTATTAGTTGTTAAATGATTCTACAAGCATATTAACATTATGCAACATGTTGCCAAATACCATGTTTTTGGACTAGTTGTATGTTGCAACAAAATCTTCAGAGGTGTAGTGCTGGATTGTATTGTCAAAACATATTTCAATGGCTAGCTCTGCCATCTTCTTCAAGTGTGAATCTATCTGTGCTGGCATGCTATCCCTTAAAATAAAATGTTTTTACTACACAATCTGGTGATATGCGCATGAAGATTTCATTGCAACTATATGCTGGGGAAGTCTACATTCTTATAAAATTTAAAATGTATATTTCAAAACAACTTATGAATTTATTTACTTTAGATGGATATGATATGTTTATAGGTGCTAAGGTTAATGCCAAAAGGTATCATTGATATGACCTCAAATTTAATCAACACTGTCATTCATCTTGTCCATCTTGGCAAAGTGGAATCTGGATATCTTCTATTGGAAGCTGTACCTCATGACTCAGTTCTTATTGCAAAAGAGGAATCACAATGCTTTGGAAATTTCTTAATTGAAGAAGTTGTGAAAACGAACAATGTGAGTATAATATTTCCTAATAATATTAAACATATAAAAAGTGTTCCTAAACCAAGTGGTTTCATTTTGGCCTCTCTTAACCCACTCCCACCAACCCCGTAGCCTAACGTGGCTTTTTCTTAATAATCCACTCCCATCCCCTGGGTGAAATGCAGTTTTTCCCCTGCTAATTACATATGATATTTTGTGCTGTTTTCTCTTTTACCAGACTGTCATTAAAATTATTGGGTATATAATGAAGAAGATAGGTATTTGCTTTCTATAGTTTTTTTACAATTCTAAATATGGAAAGGAGAAATTAAATGACTCATCACTTACCAAAGTTGAAAGGAGGACAAAAGCAGCAACAAATACAATATTTCAGGCTATGCCCTTCATCTCGAAGTTACAAGGGCTATTCAGAAACTAACTTATGTTTGTGCCTAGTGTGGAGATGGGTGAGGATGAAGCTGTCATCTTGGTGTCTAAACATTTCTACACTCGGTACACATCAAGCTGTCATAGCGTGTGGACTGAGATTGTTCATTGTGAATTGTTGAAATGTGCACTTTAATGAAAAATCCCACGACTTGTGAGGTGCATTCAGCATTTTGGTTTTTACTGGCAAATAACATCCAACCAATTGAAATTCATCGGCAACTTTACGAGGTGTACAGAGTCAGAATAATTTGTGAAGGTAGAGTGGGGCAGTGGTGCATCGACTTTAAAAATGGTCTCACAAATGCTCATGATGAGGACTAGTCTAGTCTTGTGTTTGATGAACCGGCGATGAAAATCAACAATAACATTAGTGAAAATCGACGCTTTATGATTATGGAACTACTTTTTCCCCCAAATTTCAAAAAGTTTACTGCATTTGATTATGTTGGAGAAGCTTTTTTATCACAAGTTTTGTGCAAGAGGATGTCAAAAATCTTGACGGAAGATCACAAAAGCAGCATCTTGCTGCATTGCTGAATTTCATTGAAGCCCTCAACAAGGATGGCAACTCGCTTCTTCATTGTGTTGTAACAGGAGATGAGACATATATAAAGCATGTCACTTGTGAGACAAAAAGACAGTCCATACAATGGGGGAACACGAGTTCTCTCAGCAAACCAGTAAAATGTTTACAAACATTGAGCCAGAAAGATTATAGCAAATGTTTTTGGGACATATAGGGAATGCTTCTGGTTGATTTCCTTGAACTTGGTACAAAAATTAACTCAAATAGGTATTGTGAAACATTTACAAAACTAAGATGAGTGATACAAAACAAGCATTGCTAAAAACTGAGCTCAAAACTTTTTTTTTTGACGACAACACATGTTCACATATGGTTAATCATACCTGACAGTTCTTGGATGGTTTTTGATGGGAGGTATTTGATCACCCACCGTACAGACTGGATCTAGCACCAAATGATTACCACCTCTTTCCAATGATGCAACACAGTACTTTGAGAATCATGCAAAACTTCATGCCATTGTAAACTAGTGGTTGAAATATAAGGTGCCAGATGCTACAGAGAAAGAGTTGACATCCTTTTGCATTGTTATGATAAGTGCCTCAATTTAAATGGCGAATATATAGAAAAATAGCTTAAGGTTATCCCTTTCAAGTGAATATAGTAAAATCCCTTTTTCTTATTTGGTTGTTTTTATTTTATTTCAAAACGTAAGTTATTTTCTAAACAGCCGTTGTAGAAACATTTGACAAATCTCCCATAAGCACCCATGGTCAATACAGCTTCATGAATGGTGATTTTCACTGTTAAAATCAAAGTGGAGGTGGTGGTTGAGTAAAGACAATTCCAATCGAAATCTTAATTACAGCTAGGAAATTGATTAAAATAAAAAATAGGGAATTGCATAAAACAGGTGAAAAATAATTAATAATATAAAAGGTAAATAATAATAAAATAAAAATTAAATAAAATCTATGTGTACAAAGTAATTTAATTTGCATGTAATGGTTATACTAGGATGAGGAAGATGGTTATTATCTGAGATTGAGGTCTGGAATCCATAATATGTTGGTAGGCCAATTCCCACCTTCCTAGTTTGGACTGGGAACTGATTACAAGAAATACTCTGATGAATGTGACTATGAAACAGTTATTTGGGTGATAAGAGTTGTTATTATTATTAATTTTAATTGCGATGGAGCTAACGCTCCAGTGGCAATTCCTCTAGTCATCTAATTACCTCTTTATATATTTGTATAACTAAGGAAGGATAGGGAAATATGATTCAACACTGAAGGCAGCTGGGAACTGTGAACACAAAAAATAACAAAGGCAAGAAATGTGCATTATTTTGGCATTTCGCCTTATTCTTGCAAAAGTGAGACACAACGACTGCCATCTTCATGTACATGTTTGGTTCCACCTGCTGTCTAACTTTTGCAAGAATAAGGATAAATCCCAAAATATTGCGCATTTCTTGAGTTTGTTCTTTTTTGTGAAAACATATATACTGTTATCATTTTTCGTCAATTAATTAATTACACTAGTTTGGACCAGGTCGCCACCAATGGAATGTTGGAAAATGTTCTGAAATGTTTGAGGTTTAAATAAGAAGTCAAAAGCTGCTGCAAGACAACAAACACTTTTTATCGTCATCAATGCTTGCTGTGACCACCATATTACACTTTTTGCATCAGAACTTCGTATTTCCAAAGTACAGGTTCTTGCGTTTGTTGACACTTCCACCAGCTCGATAATGAATTCGACCACGAACAGTTATTAATTATACGAGTTCACAAACACTGTTCCTCACAATGAAATGGCTGTCTTTCTTCTATTTCACTGCCTACTTTCACTGTTCTGAACTAATTAATATCCCGCACTAATTAAATCATACTTTGTGTTCTTTGTCGGAACTGCACATAACACACGGCTCGCCTCCCAGCAAATCGCGCCACTCACTCTCGAGTCCTCCTCTCGACTAACTCGTCATGTGACACTTCCAACACAGGTATACCTTGTATCTTTACATCTGTCCTTCCTTAGTTTTATTGCCTTATATCATATTCCTGCTCATTGTTGTTATTATATATGTATATTTTTAAATTTTCTTTTATAATTGGAATGTTTAATTCCTCCCTCATTTTCTTTTCCAATTTACAAATTTTAATTTTAAATACCTTAAGCATTCTTGGTTAATTATTCATCACTTCACTTGGTAAATTGTTCCAATACCTTGTCAGGACCGAAGCGTGATACGGCTTCAGCACCTGAACTCGAAGTCTTCCAAAATTTGTCAAAGTTCTGAAAAGTTCTATTACCGTGTTAAAACCTGTAGAATGCTAACTGTAATAATTACCGCGGTCGCCACTTACAGCTTAACCTCCTGTAAGAAAGGTACTAATATAGGAATGAAAGTCTGAATTCTGATAACTGAGGTATATTCTTGAAAATTTTCACATAAATTACAAAAGTCACAGTTAGCAATGGCAATCGGAGAAAAATCGTCAGCCGAAGATTACAAATCATGAAACAGAGCAAAACCGTACTACCCCCAAAGTTATCTTGATCATTAGAAAATCACATGTCGGAAAAAGTTACTTAGTCACATTGCTCGTGGTAAAATTTTGAAGATGGCGTCGATCGGCCATTGTGTCTGAACTTCCCCTACCAAAAGCTTCCGCGCGCCCCGAAGCTTTCGCACTCGTGAGGAGCGTGCGTTCTCCTCCAAGTTCGACGATGTACTAAACTGGACCGGCTTCTTCTCCCACCCCCTGACTCGCTTATATAGGAGTCCTTCAAGGACGCTGCACTCCGGCCGTGCTCTTCTGCGTTCTCACATAATCCATGACATTCAATTTTATAACTTCCTTCCAAAGTGTTCAATTTAAAATCTAGAAATGGCACGAGTTATGGGAGTTTACGTGTGTCGTGTGGTGTGGCAAAATTTTAATTTATTTTTAACTTTTATTTTAGGTCTGACGTCACAGTAAATTTCAAATAATTTTACTGTTGCGACATAGCCAGGAAATTTTAGGAATTTTTAAACGGCATAAGTTACAAACATGAAATTATGCTCAAAATGTTGGCCTGGATTTTAGCCGCTCAAAAATGTAAATTTTATTTAAATCGGTTAGGACCTGATTAAGTTATTACTATAAATAGAGATTTCTCACATCCGCCATTTTTATTATTTATGTATTTTTATGTAAAGCTCTGAAGGTATGTTAATTATTAAACCGGAAAAATTACTAATGTGTAGCCTGTATTAAAATGTGTGTTTTAAAAGTTATCCTATCTTCGTAGGTGCGATATCTTGGACACAATAAAATTGTTCTGTTTTTTCCACATGGGCTGTTGTCAAGTGAACTTCAAAATTCTCTAACATCGGTTCTACTGCGTTAAATAACATGAAATTGAAGTGTGCGAAACTAGAAGAGTGGATCTTTAAGGAAAACTACTTTTTAAACCGGAATCAAAGTAGGCTTTTGAATAAGAAAATGTTAAAGTGGAGTGACCTATTTTGTGTGTTCAGATAACATTTATAAATGCTTAAACGGTTGGAAACTACCAGATGTAGATGAATTTAATTCTCTTTCGGACTGTTTTAATTTATTATTTCCTTTCTGTCGTGTGACAGTGTTTAAAATCAGTGTAAAAGCATCTTATGTGTACGGTGCCTCTGGCAAGTTGCTTCGAACTTGGATTAACAAACAACAGGTTAGTAAAATGTCTTTTAATGGTTATAGAAAATTAATTACGTGTATTTACTAGCTTTTACCTGTTCTTAGCACTTTTAAAATGGTTTAACTTTATTGGAATTAGTGCTGAAAGGTTTGATAATTTCGTCGGTATACCGGCTTCCTATTTTTACTGATATTTCATATTACTCCGGATTTAAACTACTGGGAACCTATTAAAACTGAAAGAGAAGATTATTTACTGTATTTTCATCTACTTTTTAACTCTTGACATTTCTTGAAAAGCCTAAAATCGTTTATGTAAACTGTTTATGTAAATGAGTTATCAACTTCCTCAAAACTACTTCATGTTATTATTAAGTGGTTAGAAACTATTAGAAACTTATCAATTATCCTTCTAAACTGTCTCAGGCATTATTACATCTACTTTTGGAACTTTTAAATGGTCAAATTACCTCGTCTACTATCCAGTAATCATATTTATTTCTTTAAAATCTCCTCAGAACTATAGTTTACTGTGAAGTTATTGTTATTGTAAGTCTAGGCCTGGCTTTTATTAGCGTTTCACAATCTTTCATGTATTAAAACCTATCCAGAAATACCAAAATCTGTTATATGGCAAAATTTAGGGTTAGATTTGATTTATATTGAAATTAACTATTTACCTCTGGAATAATGTTTAGTAGTTATAATAAAAGGTTTGTTTAGATACTCTATTTACTGTTATTTAACATTTACTTCTTTTAAATCTGTTCAGAACATCTCCCTAAATTAGGATCTGATAGTGAAAGTTCACTTTTATATGGAATAACCTATTTTCTGCTGGAATATCATTGATTATTGCACTTTATGGTTTATTTACGTTGGCTATGTACTGTTTGTTTACTTTTCCATACTCAGAGTGTTGTTATCTCGATTTTAACTGCGGTATCGTGTACTGATGTCAACCCCAAACTTTGTCGGATTTTAACGGAATCTCGAAGATAGAGCGAAGGGTACCTTACAACCTGACATCCTTACCAACCTTAGAAAATTTTCCCACTCCCTTATGCATGAAATCGAGTGCAAGCTTTTGGTCAGGGTTCCCTTTCCCCTTCCATGCACTATTCCTAAGTCTGACCAATATCCCTTCAAGCCCCATCACCAAATTATGCTCTGTACATTCCCACCACTCTCTTCACCCTCCTCCTTTCCTCCAATGATTCCCAATCCAACCCCTTTATCATATCAGTTACTAACTGGATCCTGCAATAATTTTCACAATCAAATCTAGCTGCTCTTCTTTGTACACCCTCCAACTCCTGTATTTAACCAAAATGTGGGTCCCAATCTACACCACCATACTCAACCAATGATCTGACCAAAGTTCTGTAACCAAACATTCTAACTTCTCTGGTACATCCTCTCATCACCCTCTCCAGTAATAGAAGGATTTTGTAACCTTTTCCTACCACCTGCCCAATGTGCTGCGCAGTTGAGTTTGTTTTCAAACATTATGCCAAGATATCAACACTTAAAGCTTTCTACAAGCAATTCTGACCCCACTCTATAATCATAAGTAACCTTTAGTTTTTTTTTTTATCTGTGTATGTTCTTCATGGCATTTATCTTCATTTCATTCTAGCCTATCCATTTAGATATTCTATCCAGGTTACCCTGCAGCTGTTCACATTCTTCACCTGTTTTGCTCCTGTTGTATACCATTACATCTGCAAAATACTTAGATTCTGACTGCAACCCATCAACACAGTCATTCACTAGAATTTTGAACAGCAACGGTCCCTATACACTACCCTGTGGCACTCCCATATTTACTTCCACCTCTTTTGATAATGTATTTCCTACTCTAACACTTTCCTTTCTGGCTTTTAAGAATTCCTCTACCCAGTAAGTAACTTTTTCATCCAATCCAACAGATTTCAGTTTATTTAAAACCATTTTATGACTCACTCTGTCAAACGCCTTAGAAATACCGAGTGCCACATTATCAACTTGGCCTCCCTTCTCCAAGTCATCTGAAATATCTTGCATATTGCCCACCCTCTGAGATTTACGTGAATATCCTTGCCTAAAGCTAAGTTATTGATCTGAAAACCAGTTTCTTTCCTCACATACATTTCTGATATAGTTGCATATCAATCTCTCCATCATTTTGCCTATCACTGATGTCAAACTAATTGGCCTTTAATTTTCAACCCTATTTGTAATCCCTCCTTTATGAACCGGTACTACTATCACTCTTTTCCAATCCTCTGGTAAGCAGCAAGAATCCAAACTCATTTTAAATAAATGTTCAAGGTAAGGTACAATATCATATCCCACAATCTTTAATAAATCTGTAGTAATATTATCTACACTAGCCCCTTTACATTTGTTTAGCTTTACAAGTTCCTCCATAATTTCCTGAGAATTTATTTCAAATTTTGCGGTTTCCTCATTTACACTTTTAGGGAGACTCTCCTCTTGTTCATTCCCTCCCATCACAGGATGATTGTCCCTAGTTGTCTCACTAAACCAGTCACTCAATATCTCTGTAATTTTAAAATCCTCAGTGATTTCAACTCCGTTCTTATCTGCAATAGTCTGTATACCTTTCCTTCCCCTCAGTTTCCTAATATAGCCATAGAAATTTCTAGATGCATCATTCAGCGGTCCTCCTGCACCAATAATATTCTTCATAAACCCATCCTTTGGTTCTCTCTTTGCTCTTATTAATTGCGTGTTTAGTTGTTTTAAATATTCCCTACTGCCTCCCCCGTCTCTTAACTCTGTTGTGTTCCTGTTTCACTAGCCTCTTTAACCTTCTCACATCCCTATTGTAATATGTAGGTTCTGTACTGCTCTTTATTTTCTTCTGTGCAAAAACATTTCACTGCCCCTCTTTGCTATAATTAACTTGCAAATAAAGTTTGATTTGTCAGCACACAAGGTCAGATTTAGTGAATCTTGAATTAAATACATAATTACTGACAATGAAACTATGTCCAAGACACGTCAGATGTTTAACTCACAAAACATACAAAAAATATGCATACCTTTAAATTTTGAATAAAATCTTTGTTATAATTTTATAGGCAAATTTTTATGGCACTCTGGTATGGTGTTTAGTTTTGTCATGAACATTATGATTTTTGTAAAATCATCCACTATCACTATTCTGAAAAAATCCAATAATTATACACCTATGGATGGTTATACTCTCTATTGTATAGTAAAAAAACAAATTTTATATTTAAATTATTTATTATTGGGTTTTTATGTATTTATTACCTTCCATATTATATTTTGCTTTTGCTTTTTGTTTCTGATACGTTGTTTACTTCTTTATTCCATAGTCAACAACAGTAATTTTAAATGTATGTGACAGTTTTGAAAAAAGTGGACGCAATCAGTTTGCGTTACTGAAAGCTGCAGAGGCTGCTCTGAAATATGGGAAAACAGAAACAGCTGTTGCTCTTTTCTGGAGAATTAAATCCCAAAATATGCCTGTTCGTACACATTATTTCTGGCCACTATTTGTGATGGCAGCAAACAAACATGGTGAAAAAGGTAAGCTATAATCCTGATTAGTTCTTTGATGATGCCTCCTAATAATTTTGAATCTAAACTGTCTGGACATCCAAGAGCTGCAGTTATTTGCTAATAATTATTTATTAAGCTAGTAAGCTAGTTAATATTTAATTTTGGTTTGTTAACTTTTATTGTAAGACTAGCTGATACCTGCGACTTCGTATGCGTGGATTAAGAATGTCTTTGCCAGAATTGAATATAGAAAGTTGTTGGTGACGAAGGATTGGTCCCAAACAGCACCGAGACAGCATAATATGACAGGAAAGCCATCACTATATCATTCTGCCGTCGAACCTGTCTCTTGAAGAGAATCAATTTCCAATATATTTAAAAACAGAAAAACAAACGAAGGTGAGAGGTTGTGTGTGTGTGAGGGGGGGGGGGGAGAGGGGTTTAACTAAGGGCAGGTTTGTTTCAGATTGGTCTTTTCTTCTTTCATCAGCATGAGCATCCGATTCTTGGGTTCTAATAACTTCAGCTGCTCGTGGTCTGCTAGACCTACAACTTAGGCCAGTTTACGCCAGCAAGGCGTGTCAAAAAGGAAGGCAAAATAAACTGGTGCCAGAAACATTTAAGCAAACACAAAGTAATAGGACTGAGAAAATTTACATCTGTACTAAATAATACGTTTTTTCTCTAAACGATATTTATTAACAAATTATACACTAACATAATGCACAAGAAGCACACCTCGCATAACCGACCTTACCTTACAGACTAACACACACATCCGTCTCTTTGTCACCATTCGATAAGTTATTAAAATTTTGTGACTACAACTTTTAATCATACCGAAAAAAAATGTCCTGTGCCCTCCTTACAGATTTTCTTGTCAAATTCCGTTAAATATCGGTATAGGCATTTAGTCGTCAAAATGTAACAAAAAGACAGAGACTTACTTCCACATTTATAGTATTATTATTGTAGATCACAAATACACTGACTGTGGTCACCCCTGTGGGATCAATATAACGTAAAAAAGTGAACACCTACAGCCTTGCAAGACTACCTATGATTTGCCTCGCATTGCACCCCTAAATTTGTGATATCTACAGTTTAATCTTCAATCCAAATAACCGACAGTCCAGGCGTGACTCTTATGATCAAAAACAATTTTTAAAAATCTTTGCCTCCACGGAGATTTGAATTGGAGACCACGATCCAAACATCAGTAAGCAAGCGCTTTAACCACTGATCTACCTTACCGCTGTATCAAAAGGCAGTAGAGAGACCTAGACGTCCAACGCGTCTGTCTATCGCCGTTCAGTAATTTTTCGAAATTATAAGACAATGTGTATTATTTATACAGATAATTTTTCAACCAAATGTAGACAGTATTTTTCCCCTAGTTTCAAATGATAAGTGTGCAAAGTTTCATCGAGATTGGATGAAAACTATGGATTTGTATGAAGAAAACAAACATATGTACATTCATCTTTATATATATAGATATATATATAGATACAGTAGTTGTATGGCAGTCTGTTGAAGTTATTACTGTTATTAATTTAATTGCAATTGAGTGCATATTCTAGTGGTAAGTTCCCTACGCACCTATTTTTTCAATTTGTATTTAATCTAAAATTCTTTGATTGTAATTCTCTCCCCCCCCCCCCCCTTATTTTACCTTTTACAAAATTTTAAATTCTTTCACTTATTTTTGTAAATTATTCAGCACCTTCTTTGGTAATTACTCCAACTTAAAAAATCCCACTCCCTTATGTGTGAAATCTTGTTCCAGCTAGTGGTCATAATAATTTTTTCCCTTCCAAACACTGCACCTAATTTCTCTAGTCACATTCTTACAAGCCTCATCACCTTTTAAGCTCCCAGCAATCTCTTCACTCTGCTTCTCTTACAGTGAATCCCAAAACATCTCCTTTTGAATTACTGATTGTATTCCACTGTAATTTGTACCAACAAATATGGCTGCCCTCTTTTTTATCCCCTCCAACTACTGTATTTGATACCAGTATTTTTTTCTTCCTCCTAATGGCTTTACTCTTGCTTGACATTGAAGTTGCTAGGGGTGGGAAAGTACTGATGGAAAGGAATAGTAAGGAATTCAGCCATAGTCTTTTTGAAGGAATCTTCCCAGCATTTATTTGGAATTATTTTGGGATATCTCAGAAAACTGAAATCTGGATGGCTGAAAAGGAATTTTAACCTACATCCTACTGCATTATCAACAAATAATTCTTTCCCCATCCTATAATTATAAACAGTCTTAAGTACTTTTTTTCTGTGTGCCCAATAAGCTGAATCTTCTTGGTATTTATCTTCATTCCATGCTGACACACCCAGCAATGTATCCTATCTAAGTCAACCCTGCTTCAGTCTTCTGCAATGTTGATCCTACTATATATCACTAACATGTATCTGCTACTTCACACACATGGACAATAATGTGTGTAGTTATATAGTTGCCTTTTGTTTTCTTCTAGTGGCAAAGCATAAACCTTTAACTTTATTTTAAAATTTTGTTATACTTGTTGGATTATTATTGCTTGATGTAATGGTTCTGTTAACATTTTCTGTGTATTCTCTAATGTACTATATTTCAGAAAAGTGAATAAATAAATAACTAAAGTTACATAGTCAAGGGATAGTATTAACAGAATCCAAAGGGTGGAGTGTTTATCTGTGTAGAAGCATGCTCTTTGGTGAGTATTTCATAAAGGAGTGTATGTGTGAGCTGCAGTGTGATCTCTGGCATCTGTTTGTTCTCAGTATGAATGAATTATCATTTATGGCTCTATTCTTCACTCACACACAGGCATAGATTTAAAGCTAGACCATAAGCTTTCAAAATGTGAAAACACTATCCAAATTGGCATGTTAGTTTTTATGTGATGCTTCATCAAATGTTCAGAGAGATGCTACGTGCTTCAAGATTTATAGTGTAGATTATGTCATCTGCAGACAGTCTAACTTCTGGCTGTAAGCAATTAACACAATCATTTATTCATTAGAATAATGAATAGCAATGTTTCCATGCTGCACACTGTGGCGTTCCTATTTTCACTTTATCTTTTTGACCCTGTATTTCTATCCAGCACTTTGCTGTCTATCTTTTAAGAATTCCTCTACCCAGCAAGTCACTTTTTTATATACTCTACTGGTTTTCTCCTTATTGAACACCATTTTATGGCACACTATGTCAAATGTCAGTTTATTTAAAACCATTCTATGGCTCACTCTAACTTGGAAACACCTAGTACTATACTATCAACTTTCCCTTCCTTGTCCATTTCATCTGAAATATCTTTCTTATAACTCACCGAGTTTTACATAAGTATCCTTGCCTAGGGCCATGCTGGTGATTTAGGGACCAGTTTATTTACTCACAGACATTTATGGTACCCTACTTGTCTCCCTTCTTTTATTGAACTATACTGCTATCACAGTTTTCCAGTCCTCTGATAAATAGTAAGTTTCCAAATACAATCTAAATAATATTACAAGTGAAGTTATAATGTTATATCCTGTTATCTATAATACCCGTGTTAGTAATTTTATCTATACTACCACCTTTAATATGCTTTTTAGTTTTCTTTCAAATTTTTTGTCCACTCATTTCTACACATGTGAACAAATTCCTCCTCTAATTTTAACCCTTCCATTCCTGAATCATAGTACCTAAGGATCTCTTTAAATCAGTTACTTATTAACTCTGCCATTTTCAAATCCTTCTTCCCCATCCTTATCTACAATTGTCTGGTTCCTTCTCTTCCCATCAGCTTTCTAACATAGCCCTAGAAATTTCTAGCTGCAGAATTTAGTGTTCACCCTACATTCTTCATAAACCAATATTTTGCTTCCTTCTTTGATGCTTTTCTGTGTTTAATTGTTACAAGTTTTGCCTTGTTGTCTCATAACTCTGTTGTGTACTCTTCTCACCAACCTCTTTAGCCTATTTGTACTAACATCTTTTCCCCTGTTCCTATCTCCTTGCTCTGTTCCCACATCATCTTCACTGTACCTGTGCTTTCCATCTATACAGTGAATCATCCCCTGAATTATCTCTTCAGTTCTGAAATATGTGCCTTTTATTGTTACCACCTTCAGTTTTGCCCACAGGTTTACTGAAACGTCTTCTTTTCATGAGAACTGTTTCATTTTCACTTATTTCTTCAGTTACTAGAGACCTCACAAGGTTATCATCATCTGACTTTATTAGTAAGATATCCAACATATTTTGTCACCAAACTGTAAAATGGAAAATGTGTGAGTGATCTGGAATTAAATGTAAATGAAGTAGCCAACTTGTTTAAAGATAACCCATTAACATTAAGTGTCCATGAGATACACATGACATTAGGTTTAAAACAAAAATTATAACTCAGTCTTGAAAACAAAGAATATAAAATTCCTTGGCATTCAAATATGTGGAAACTCAGTTGAGAAGAGCATTTCACATTTCAGAAAGTTAAGTTGTGCCACCTTTGCAATAAAAATACTTTCTCAAACAGCAGATCTGGAATGCACAAAACAGCCTATTATGGAGCGGACGACCTTTTTTTTTTAGCTCAACAGCTGCTTCAGGCGGCCGGCAACACTCGGTGTGGCAACAATGGGGGCAGCAATTAATGTTTGAAGGGGCAGCAATCTCACATTCTTTTGACCCGGTTCGGAAAATTCCTAGATCCACCACTGGCTGTAGTTAGATAGGGGGCGGCATAATCGGTATTGCACGCGGGCGCTCAAACAGCTAGCGGTGGGCCTGCCTGGATCATAATAAAAATAGAATATAAATTGTATAATGTCGATAACAATGGAATGACATATAAAATATACCCAACACTCACCAAAGTTGAAGCGAGGAGGGCAGCAAAAACACAAAACAACACATGAACACAAAAAATACAATATTTCGGGTTAAACCCTTTGTCAAGTTAAAAGAAGTAAGTGGCTGAGCTAATGCAAGCCTTGCGTTTAATGTTATGATAAACCCTGGATGTGGCATAACATTAGGCATATTTTCAGGTATCTATTAATTTTGTAACTGTGTGAAAAAATTTGTTCTCAGAACCGTGAGTTAGATTAAATATTATTGTATATCATTTCTATTGTTAGTTTCTATGTTAATTCAAACTAGAAAGCAAGAAAGCAGATCTTCACAGTTTTCAGGATAGTATCTTGCGCTGTCCGTTGATTTCAGAATTCTTCCGTAGCACCACATTTCAAATGCTTCAATTTTCCTTCTTTCTGGTATTCCTAAAATCCATGTTTTGCTACCATAAAGTGCTGTACTCCACACATAGAGTTTTAAAAAGTTTTTTTCCCATTCCTAGATTAATATTTGAAACTAAAATATTTCTCTTTTTCATGAAGGCTCTTTTTGCTAGAGCTATTCTGCTTTTAACATCATTCCTGCTTCAGCCATCAGTTGTAATTTTGCTTCCCAAATAAAGAATTCACTTACTTCTCCAATTGCAATCGATCCTGTTTTTGTATTTAATCTGCTCGTATTTGTATCATTTCTGCTACATTTAATCACTTTAGTTTTGCTTTGTTTATAGTCAGGCCAAAATCTTCCTTCAGTATTTTGTTCATGCCATTCAGTAACTTCCCAATATCCTCAGCCTTTTCTGCTAATAACACAATGTCATCAGCAAATCATAGCATACTGAGTTTTTCTCACTGAACACTTATGCCACATGGAAATTTTTCTTTTACTTTCTTTATAGCTTCTTCTACATACAAGTTGAATATTAACAGGGATAGGTTACAACCTTGTCTCACACCCTTTTTAACTGATGCATGTCTCCCATGATTCTCTACTTTTATTATAGCCACTTGATTCTTATATAGTTTATAGAGCATTCTTCTATCTCCATACTTTAGGCCTGACTTCTATAAAATTTTAAACATCTTGTCCCACCTAACATTATCACAAGCTTTTTCTAAATCAACAAATGCCATAAAAGTATCTTTGTTTTTCTTGATCCGCCTTTCAAGTATTAATCTTAAAGCCAGAATTGCTTCCCTTGTACCATGATTTTTCCTAAACCCAAACTGATCTTCACCTGTTATGTCTTCTACTACCCTTTCCATCCTTCTGTATATTATTCTGGTCAGTAATTCTGAAGCATGCGATGTTAGACTTATAGTGTAATAATTCTCACATTTGTCAGCTTGTGCTTTCTTCGGAAGTGTGAAGATGATGTTTTTATTAAAATCAGTTGGAATGTCTCCTGTTTTGTAACTTTTTGATTTCAGCTTGAATAATCTTTCGATTCCTTCTTCTCCTAGGGATCTGCAGGATCTCATCAATTCCAACTGCTTTATTTGCTTTCAAGTCATTCAGAGCTTTATTAAATTCTGTCTTCAAAACAGGATCTTCTAAGTCATCAAGGTTGACATCGCATTCCTTTTCTATTACACTATTGTTCAAGTCATCCCCATCATATAGTTTATCAAACTATTCCTTCCATTGGTAAGCTCTATCTTCTGAGCTTAAAAGAGGTTTCCCATTGGTGACTTTAATGTTCACCCCTCTTTTCATCATTTCTCCAAAATTCTGTTTGATCTTCCTATATGCAACATCTACTTTACCTATGACCATTTTCTTTTCTTCTTTTTCTAGCCATTTTTCTTTTGCTTTTTTACGTTTCCTATTCATTTGATTTCTAAATTGCCTGTAATACTCTCTTCCTGCTTCATCCTGAGCATTTTTGTACCTTCTCCTCTAATCCATCAGTTCCAACATTTCTTCTGTGATCCAAGGGTTTCTGGCAGCTTGGCTTAAAGTTTCTAATGTTTCTTTACCAGCTTTGATTATTTCGGTCTTTAATGCGCTCCATTCATCCTCGGTTGAGCTCCTTTCAGAGTTATTTGTTAGACATAAGTCTGCAAATTTTTCTCTCATACTAGATTGTTTTAGTTTATTCATTTCCAGTCTGTTCTGCTTATGCTACTTCCTTATTCACTTGAATATCAGCCTGCACTCCATTACTATCAAATTATGGTCATAGCCTATGTCTGCTCCTGGGTATGCTTTGCAGTCTAGAACTTGATTCCTGAATCTCTGTTTGACCATGATATAATCTAGGTGATATCTGCCTGTATCCCCAGGATGTTTCCATGTGTATATCCTTTTTTCATGGTTCTTAAACAGTGTGTTTGCCACTACTAGCTTATATCTTTCACAAAATTCTAACAACCTGCTTCTTCGCTCATTTCTTTCTCTTAGACCAAAACTTCCTACAGTATTCCCCTCTTTTCCTTCTCCCACTATCGCATTCCAGTCACCCATGATTATTAGATTTTCCTCCCTCTTCACATATTGGTTTAATTCTTCAATTCCGGTGTATATTTTCTCTGTTTCATCATCATCTTCCTGTGACGTTGGCACTTGTATTGACATGATTGGGGCGGGCTTAGTTTCTAACCTCATCAAAATAATCCTGTCACTAAACTGTTCATAATAACTCACCTGTTTCCCTACTCTCTTATTCATTACAAATCATATACCAGTGACTATTAACAGCTTGTGTGCTAATTATCCTGTGTTCCCCAGACCATAAATCCTGTGCGTCCTTCCATTTAATCTCGCTAATCACAACATCATCTAACTTAAGGAGTTCCATCTCCCTTTTTAGATTTTCTAAACTACTTGCCCTATTCAGACTTCTAACATTACGCGCCCTGACTTGTAGAATGTTGCTATCCATTCTGATGACTCCTCCCTGAGCAGTTCCCACCCGGAGATCCGATTGGGGGACTATTTTACCTCAGGAATATTTTACCCAGGAAGAAGCCATCATGCTACATTTAATTTGAGAGTATTACGTGTCCTCAGGATACTCTTTGGGTGTGGTTCCCTGTTGCCTTCTGCGTCCTCATGCCGTTGATCATTTCTGATTCATCCGCCTCTAGGGGCCGTTTCCAACACCAAGGGCAAGAGGGTGCCCTGGACCACTCCCCACTCTTCCGCCCTCCTTTCGGAGGCCATTGGCAAGCAGTGGGTGACACCTTATAACGGGAATCTTTCAGTCACCATAGCCTCGTCCGTGCAAACAGGATGCACCACGTGAAGTATAGGTTGATATTTGGCTGAAAAAGGCTATTATAGTCTCTCTGAAACCCTTACACCCCTCAGTTTTCATATTAAGTTCTGACATTAAACAAATATATTACTGCCTTACTCAATACACCATTTAGATGCCTTTTTAATATTTATTTAGTTAATCCAGATGTTGTATATTTACTGCTTATTATTATTTTATTTAAATATTTACACTTTATGAATATCTTAAATCTTGATTCTTTCTTATTGAATGACTCAGCTGCCTAATACTTCTTTTTTTTTTTTTCAGGTGTATTTGATGTTCTTAAACTGATGAAAAAGTTTGATGTAAATCCTGACTCGGATACCCTGATTGATTATGTTCTCCCTCACTGCTCGTTGACAGACCCCTTGTCGCTAGTACGGAAGCTTCAGGATAATGGTCTGAAACTCTCAGTATTGATGGGTCCTCTTCTGAATGTCATTCTCAAGAGTGGACAGCTGCAATCAGCTTTGAAGTTGTGTGAGTTCAAAAAAAATTTATACTCAGCCATTTCATTTATTGAAGTTCATATTCTAGTCACATTGTTGTGTTGAGTTTGAAATGAATGGGCAGAGTACTCCAGTATTTTCTCAATATACCTAGGTTTGAGTGTCTCTCTTCTATTAACTAAACAGTTAGGCAGTATTGATTTTGTGGTTTCAAAGAAAACGCCGTGATAGATGAAATATAATCAAGACATTTTTAATTTAAAAAGACCTTCATTGTATTAATACTTTCATGTTCATAAGTTATGGGATGTTCTTGATCCATGTGAAATCAGTGGCAATAATGTATTGACTGATTTGTAGCTGTACAGTATACAAACACGTGATAAACCTCGCAGCTCACAATGAGATTGCTTAGTGTGCCAGAAACAGACCATGTGGGCAAGGTCTAGGGTGCAGCAGTATTGACAGTGTGTTGTGTGCATTTGACACACAGTATTTGTATTTCAGGGAAGCAAGATAGCACGGAGAACAGACCATGTGGGCAAGGTCTAGGGTGCAGCAGTATTGACAGTGTGTTGTGTGCATTTGACACACAGTATTTGTATTTCAGGGAAGCAAGATAGCACAGAGAACAGATCTGGATGATATAATGAGTTGTCAGATCATTGGCAGATTAGAGACTGGCCACAGTCAATGCCAGAAAGGCCAGGCATTGCATGTCACCTGTAGTGTCATTTCACTACTGTGGAGGGAATAGGAAACATTCAGTGATAGTACAGGAAAAGTCGACCACTTGCTACAACTCGTCATCAGGATGGTTATATTGCCCTCAGAATGGAAATGTGTTCAACCAGCACAGCATCTTCACTGGCTAGAGATCTTCCTGTGGGTGTGACACAGTCACTGTAACATTGATTTCTAGAGATTTTTGTATGCTCAGCAAAATTCCAGACACATCCCCCCCCCCTTTTTTCCCACACACACACACACACACACACACACACACACACACACACACACACACACACACACACACACACACACATACAAGGCACTGTGTGGGTTGCCCATTGTGATGTATTGCTCACAGTGCTTGGACCCAGGAGCAATGGGGTAGTGTCCTGTTCATGGATATGTTGTGGCTTCGTTTGGAGAGTAACTTCGCCATCTTTGCACTCCTGGGACATGTTACAACCAAACCAATATTGTGGAAAGTGTTCTCGTCTGGGGTGGGATCATTTTAGGTGTATGAAATTATTTCCTATTGTAGATTCTATTTATAGGGATGTCATCCTGCAACAGTATGTGTGGCTTTTTTGTGGTGCACATGGACCTCGGTTGTATCTGATGGATGATAATACCTCCCCTCGTATGGCTGTCGTGATGTACAAGAACCTGTAACATGAATACATAGAGTGCCCACCTCACTCCCTAGGCTTAAACCTGGCTGAACATGTCTGGGACCAGGGATTGCAGTCCTAACAGTCACCATGGACCATTATTGACCTACAATGTGCACTTATCCAACAATGGGATATATTGCTGCAAGTCATTTTACATAGCCTGATCCACAGTATGGGTAGCCATTGTGCACCATGTATTGCCATGTGAAGTCATCACACTCTGTATTGACATTCTGTATCGATATTCTGTATGAAGCCAGATTGTTGTCATGACCCCTTTTAGTGCATGTTACCAATGTGCGCAAAGTTTTTAATTTGATCTTGAACATCCCTTAACTTGTGAACATGAGTGTAGGCCAACTAGGGCCACATTAAGCCTTTTTGCAAATAGCAGAGAGTATAATTTTCTTTTTGGCCCAAGAGTCGTCCATTCATTTTGAGTGGGCCTATTGCACTCTTCTGTCCGAGGGTTACTGCAAGTTCTTTTAGATTGTTAATCCTGGTTTGTCACATGTCTCACCAACTTCTTCCTAAAAAGATCAAGAGCACCTTTGGGTTTTAATCCCAACAAATGAAGGGATCTACAATTTTGGGTTTTGAAACAAATAAATAAAAGATTTGTTTAGTCGTTTTCCTCCATTCATTTGAGATAACTGTAGAATCACTACAGTCTGTTGTGGATTGTAGACTTCTTTGTCAGATCTCTTTTGATGGACACCTTTCTTGAAGTTGGAATCCAGAATTCCTCTAATAATTTTTCACCCTTTTTTCTCCCATTCTTCCAGGAAATCTTTATTAGCATTCAGGAATAAGGTTTCGACTCCATACAAAACTACTGGTTTTTACATAGAGCCTTATTTTCAATGATTTGCAATATTACGTTGTCAGTTTTTTTTTCAATTCTTTATCCATAAAAGTTTGTTGGATGTGTACCTAGCCAATTGTGCATAAAGTCTTTTACCTCACCAGAGACTTTCTTTCAACCTATTTTTATATATTTATTGAGGGATCCAAATGAATTAGTCACATTGTGAAAATCTGCTTATGATCTTACCTGTCCAATGTAGTTCTTCCAGTTTTGCTTAAATTCCTGCTGCAGCTTCAGGCTGAGTATTATCATGCAGAAACAGGATTCTTCAGATGAGACTCTTTTGTCTTTAGGAGTGATAAGCCTCTCTAAACTTACCCAAGAGTTTATATTAGTATGCAGCATTGGCAGTACATATATCCAACAGGAAACACCTCTGTGGAATCTGTTAAGATTTTTAATTATGGTACAAGCAATTATTGAACACGAGACGTATTTATTATGTATTAGAAATGCATATAACCACACAACAGAAATGTAGCCAAGAGCAACTAAGCACGGAATAACAACTGAATTGTTTGTACATTGGTCAGAGTATAAACTAAGCTAGAGATATAACAGAGATATTATTGAAGTATAGAAGGCAGTAATTCAAATAAAATAAGTATAAACAAACGATACTTTAACACTCCCACCGAATTACAGCCTTCTTGAAACAATTATAAACCAATGTTTATTATCACTGTTGTTCAAGTAACAGCTGCTGTATTTTTAAGAAATAAAATGTCACTGGCAAAGACATCATCACTGTACCCAACTAAGTCTGTAGTGTTAGTGTTAGGTAAGTAGCACAATCCATAATTCTTCCTTTCTTTCGAATATTTTAGTATTTTCTTGACAACAGTCCAGTGAGAATCATCATAAGAATGTAGAAGTCGATTCACCTGACTTACAGCACACATAACATCTGGTCTGCTTACTATTGCTGCATGGATAAGTGATTCCACTGCTTCTCTGTATGGGTGATTTTTCTCAGGTATTCCATTATCCTTTGAAAGTCTCACATGTGGATCAGCAGGAATACTGTTAGGATTGGCATCAATCATATCAAATTTCCTCAACAATTGTTCTACATACTTAGTTTGTTGTATAAAGATACTGTCTTTAAATCTCTCTGTTTGCATGCCAACAAAATTTGTAATAGGGCAAATTCTTTTGTATGTCATTAATTACTTCATTCAAAAGTCTTATCTCTACAAATCAAAAGGTCATCATCAACATACAGACAAAGATAACAATTGATGTCATTGATTTGTTCAGTATAAACACACTGATCTGCTTTGCTTTTCACAAAACCAAATTTATTTAAAATTGAATTGAATTTTGTATTCCAGCATCTAGGAACTTGTTTTAAGCCATATAAAGATTTGGTTTTACATACCATATTTGGTTTGCAGTCTAGTTCCTCTGGCGGTGTCATAAGAATATTCTCTTTCAATTCACTTACTGTTGTTGAGAAAGTCTCATCATAATTAATTCCTTCAGTTTGAATATATATCTTTGCACAAAGTCTGAATTTGTAACCCGGATCAGTTGGTTCATCCTTAATGCAGAACACACATTTACATCCTGTTACTTTTGCATCCTGTGGCTTTTCTACCAATGTCCATGTTCCATTTTGATGATGAGATTTTAAATCCTTGTTTACAGACATCTTCCACTTTTCTGAATCAGATGATGTTATTGCTTCATTGTAGTTTTGTGTAATAGGAATTATTGTACCTATTTAGGTTTCATTCTAATTGTTTTTAAACTTGCATTTTAAAATGTTTGAACTTTTCAAAAGCTTCTGACTTTCTATGGAGCTTTGGATCCATTGTATTTTAAAGGTAACCTGTTTTGTTTTCCTTCTAAGCAAGTTGTACAAACTAATTTGTCTGGTTTCTTGGACAATTTTACATTCTCCACTATTTTCTGCAGATCATTAAAGTTCAAATGGCCCATTATTTGGTGCCATAAGAAAATGTCTTGCTCATCAACATCAGATATGTATGCTTGATGATTATGTACATTTAATCTATACATATTGTTGATTAAACTGACTGTCCCAACTATTTCATTATTCCTGTTTATTACTATACAGCCCTTACTGTTGAACTTTACTTGACCACCATTTCTAATTATCTGACTCACAGATAGTAGATTTGTTGACAGCTCTGGCACATACAGAACATTTTGAAACAAAATTTTCTTACATTGGCCATTAGCGTCACACACATTTAAACTCAGCTTACCAGAGCCTTTTACTGATAAGCATTTGTCATTTGCAACCTTAATTGAGTTGATGAATGATACTGTTTCTTCTTGTAATATATTTCTGTGCATGGTCATGTGCTTAGAAGCACTGGAGTCTATATACCAGGAATCACTGTTACTCACTGGAGCTATGAATGCAGTGGCATAGCTTGAGCTTTCCTGATTTTCAATTTTGTGTTTCTTCTTTGCTTTAGACTTGCACTGTGCACTCAAGTGACCATGCTTATTACAAGTGTAGCAACAAGGTCCTTTTTGAAATTGTTTCTTGAAGCCTTTGTTGTTCTTATAATACAGCAATAGCTGATGTTTCACCATCATTTATTTTTACATCTTGTAAAATTTTAGCCTTTGCGGAGTCAGCACTTATTTTCATACCGGAACTTTCGATGGCAATTATCATCGGTTTGTATGACTCTGGTAGACTGGAGAGAAGTAGAGTTCCAAGCCACTCGTCATTTACTTTAAATCCACTATTTCTCAACTTGTGTGCTGTGGTCATGATTTTGCTAACATACTCTTCTACATTTCGACATCCGACTAGCGTTATTGTGCACAGATCATGAAGTAAGCCCACTCGACGCGTTAATCCAGAATCATCGAAAGCGTTTGCTAAGTTGTTCCAAACTTCTTTCGCTGTCTTTGCTTCCTGAATGTGGACGTAGTTGATTGAATCCACTAGCAGAATAATTTTTTACTTGGCTTTCAAATCGCATTTGGGATCAACATGATCATCACTCGCATTTTCAATGCAATTCCACAGTCCTTCATGTTCGAGATAGGTTTCGACGGTAAATCTCCATGTCGAGTAGTTTTCCCGACCAGTGAGTTTTTCTATCAAAGTTAATTGATTGCGTGAGCTCATATTTTCGCACTTTTAAATGCCTCGTGTTGCCTAGGTTGTAACTTTTACTTTCGTCAGATATTTATCACCTTTACATATACCTGGCTACTGGGTCCATAACCTGTTAAGATTTTTAAATATGGTACAAGTAATTATTGAACACGAGACATATTTACTATGTATTAGAAATACATATAACCGCACAACAGAAATGTAGCCAACAGCAGCTAAGCACGGAATAACAACTAAACTGTTTATACATTGGTCAGAGTATAAACTAAGCTAGAGATATTATTGAAGTATAGAAGGCAGTAATTCAAATTAAATAAGTATAAACAAACGATACTCTAACAAAATCAAAAGACAGTCATGAGACTTTTTACAACATACAAATGAGCTGTTTCCCCTATTGTACGCCATTCCATTTGCAACCTCTTTGTATCTGGAACATAGTGCTGTAGCCATGATTTATCACACACACACACACACACACACACACACACACACACACACACACACACACACACACACTCACACAGATTTATATATATCAGAAATGAATCTCTTTCTCATCTATAGCTTTTCAAAACCTTCTAAGAATTGTCATCTCAGAACAGCCTTCTGGTTTGAATTCAGCATTCTTGGAACCAATTATGAAGTGGTTTTGCATAAATATGAGATCCATTTCTGATGATTTTGTGCACTTTTATAACTTATTCCAGTTGCTGCACTAAGTTCACAAACATCGATTCTTGAATTTACATAGTTGTTTTGGTGTCATGTTCATTCCTGGATGACGTGTGACTGAGATTAGGAACTAATGTCCAACCTTCATAGAATAACTTTTACATCTACATCTGTACTCTGCAATTCACAAATATTGTGGGTGGCAGAGGGTGCTAAGCAAAAATCCTAATTTTGTGCATTCCAATCCTGAAAAGAACAAGGAAAGTACATAAAAGCATCAATACGTCATCTTATTTCTCCCTCCTGTCATTGCGACCTAAATAGGTTGGCAAAAGAAGTATTTCATTGCACTCCTAAATTAAAGATTTTCGCATATTCCCCAATAAATTCAAAAGAGAAAGACGTCGTCTGTATTCCAAAAAAATTCCAGTCCAATATACGTATCAATTCTGTAACACTTTCGTAAGGTCTGTACTTAGCATTCATGAACCAAGCGGCACTCTTCTGTACTTTCTCTAGCATGTCATCCAATTCCTTGCAAAAAGGATCCCAAACTCCACAGCAGTAATCAAAATGTGGACGCACTAGAGTTTTGTAAGCTGTTTCCTTTGTATGAGAATTACAACTTCTCAAAATACGACCTATGTATTAGCTTTGCCTACAACAAAAGTTATGTGCAAATACCATTTCATGTTGCTTACATTACTTGCCCATCAGATGTTTCGGAAATGCTTGCTATGCCTGCAACCTGTGCAAAATTCTTACTGACTCCAGATCTAGTCCTGGAAAGAGTCTGATCAAATAGCTATTTCTTCTGCATATAATGTTTAAACACATTGTAAGTAAGGAAAAAAGGGTTCCCTTTTTATCCTGAATCACGACAAGAAAGACACTTAAACGAGAAAACCAATCAGACAGGCGAAGAATCCTCTTAACATGGATGCTATACCTAGTCTAAATGATTCACCACGGCTGCTGCACCTTGTCGACAAAATACACACATTGGATGCAAGATAGCAGCAGAAATTGAGTTCTGCTACAAATGGGGAGAACACTTGAGCACTGAAATATTAGGCTGATACGTGTTTCAGCTCCAAAAGATAACCACTGAGTGCACTTGTTACCAAGAAATAACGAGCCATTTCTACATTCACAGTCAGAATCAGGACTTGGCATATTATTACAGCTTTTCCACTTAAATAACTCTCCATTATGTTTAACATGTCATGTAGAGGATGTGGTTGGAAAACATATGTATTTTTAACAGAATACTGCAAGCTTTGAATAGATTGATCTGTGGAAGCTGTGGTCTGCTGGAGATATTTGAAAGAAGATGATTGGGGATTCTCTGAAATTACCTGCCAAAACCATTGGGTCATGACAATGGACACCATAACTAAGAAATAATTGGGAACTACATGAGGAAATTCAAGTCACATTCATTCAGAATATAATTAGAAACTCTTTCTAAGATGCATGTGGAATTATACAAGGAATATACAAAGTAACACACTGAATTACAACTTCAGTTGTTGAGTTAAATAATTTACAAAGCAACTCTAATATTTTAATCGTTTACTGTTATCCACAACCTGTACTTCTGTTTATATATTACTAGCAGTTACCTATGATTTCGTCCACTCCAAAGTTTATTATAGTATGAGTTTTTGTTACTGTTCAAAGTACGACCAGCAGAAAAATTTATTTGGGGTTGAAAATATGGTTAACTTCTTACTTGTCTTTTACTCTTCAAAGAATAGTGTTCCTCAAACCCACCAAATTGGTACCATAGGTGCAACGCGTGCCGGAAGATAGGGTTACGCACGTTACTCAGTTAGTGGCAATAGATGTCTCAAGCCGATTCTGACGTCATTATAGTCGGAATTCGGCATGGTAGACTTATTCTTCACTCCAAATCCATTATGCACCATGGAATATTAGTTCATTCTGACCCAGGCTGCATTTCAACCTAGCCACAACCTTCGTTAATAGAGCTCCTTGAAAATTAGTACTTTTTTTCAAGTTTTTATTTTTCACATTTATTATGATGTATATCTTGAACGTAATTATGGTGTGATACATGATGTCTCATTTATCAATGAAAGATTAATAAAAGCCAAAATATGCCTACAAGGAGAAACCATAACTGTTGTCCAGGTCTACGCCCCACAACAGGGATGCAGTGAGGACCAAAAAACAAGCTTTATAGAAGAACTAGAAAGTATCATCGATGAAGAGAACCTAGTGATAATGGGAGACTTCAATGCCCAAATAGGAACTGATAGGTCAGGCTATGAAGGAATTATGGGGCCATACGGATTTGGCAGTAGAAATGCTGAGGGAGACCTTCTGCTCGACTTATGCACAAGAAATAAACTTGTGGTGAAAAATTCATGGTTTCAGAAAAAAGATAGCCACAAAGTAACAAGATACAGCTGGGATGGCCAACATAGATCTGTAATAGACTACATTGTAACAGCTAGGCTAAGTGGAGAAAAAATGCAAGATGTGAAAGTAATACCCAGCGAAAGTCTCAACAGTGACCACAGACTACTTGTTGCTGATATGAGAGTTACTAAAGCTATTGCAAAGGTAACTAGGAAGAAAAGACAGAGAGTTAAAGACTGGAAACTGAAAGACATGGACTGCAAACAGCAGTTTCAAGAGGAAATTAGAGCCAAAATACCAACAACAGATATACAAAATGGCCACGAAGAATGGAATTATTTTAAGACAAGTCTTGTTGCAAGTGCAGAAAAAATATGTGGAAGAACAAGCAGGAGAGTTAAAGAGAAAAGGACATCATGGTGGAACAACAGAGTAAAAGAAGCAATAGCCAAAAGAAATAAAGCCAAAAAAGCTCTAGATATTGCCAAGTCCTACAGAAGAAACAACAGTGATCAAGCAGATAATGGCAGATTGGAAGAGATGGCAAAAGACTATAGAAGGAGCAAATTGGAAGTTAAAAGAATTGTACAAGAAGAAAAGGAGAAAAGCTGGGATGATTTTACATCTAAACTAGAAGAGGATAGTAAAGGGAATATGAAAATGTTATATGGAATTGTAAAACACAAAAGATCGGATAAGGAAACAATTACAGCAATAGAGACAGCTGATGGAAATATAGTTCGCAATATAAGAAGTATCAGGGAAGCCATGAAACAATATTTTGACAAACTACTAAATGGACCTAATGGGATAAACGATGAAGAAACAAGTCAGAGAATAATAGATGAAGGCACCCCAATAACTTGGTTAGAGGTCGAGAGAGCTCTCCATAAGATGAAAAGTGGCAAGTCAGCAGGAGCCGACGAAGTTACAGCCGACATGATTAAAGCTGCCGGTCCACCAGGGATACAATGGTTATATAGAGTCCTCAGAGCAATATGGAATGATAACCAAATACCAGAAGACTGGACGAAAGGGGTGATAATTCCTATATTCAAGAAAGGGAACAGAAGGAAAAGTGAAAACTATAGAGGTATTACCCTCCTATCCCACGGCCTCAAAATTATGGAAAAGATAGTTGAAGCCAGAGTACGAACAATATTAGAGCCCATCTTAGAAGAAGAACAACATGGGTTTAGGGCTGGAAGAAGCACAACAGATCTAATATTTGCCTTGAGAATGCTGGTGGAAAAATATTGGGAAAGAGGGAAAAACCTAATTATTGTGTTTATGGACCTAGAAAAAGCATACGATAATGTTCCTAGACCAACTATCTGGAAAAGTCTAAGAAAACTTGAAATACCAGAGTACCTCATAAGAAAGATCCAAATGCTGTACAATAACTGCAAGAGCTGTGTCAATGTTGGGGATGGTTACTCTGAATGGTTTAGTACAACCAAAGGAGTACAACAAGGAAGTGCCCTTTCACCCCTTCTGTTCATAGCGGTGATGGATAACATCTTAAAAGAACTAAAAAGAACATTCAATAGAGATCTACAGGCACTGGTGTTTGCAGATGATGTAGCAGTATGGGATGAAACAGAAGAAGGAATACAAAACAAATTGAAGATGTGGAATGATAAGTTTGAAGAATATGGAATGAAATTGAATCCAAAAAAAACTGTAGCACTAAAAATAAGCCGAAAGAATACAGACTGTCATATAAAATTAAAAGACCATGATGTTGAAGTTGTTGACCAATTCAGCTACCTGGGGAGCATAATTGCCAATAATGGTAGAAGTGATTTAGAAATAGTGAGTAGAGTAACCAAAGGAGCCAACTTCTACAGTACTGTGCGAGGCTTACTATGGGACATGAAGGTTCCCAGAAGAGCAAAAATTGTATTGTACAAATCATATCTCATTCCTATTCTCACATATGCTTTGGAAACATGCACACTAACATCAAGGGACCTTAGCAAGATCCAAGCATGTGAAATGAAGTTTCTTAGAACAGCCCTCCAGAAAACTAGACTTGACCGCATAAAGAATGATGAAATTAGATCAAACCTAGAGCTAAGGGAATCCATGGAAGAGAGACTTAGGTCATCTAGACTTCGATGGTTTGGGCATGTGAAGAGAATGACTAGCAAAAGACTGCCAAAAACTTATTTGGAAAAAAGGATACTGGGCAAAAGACCAGTGGGAAGACCAAGAAGAAGATGGACAGACCAACTGAAGGAGGATGTAGAGAGAAGAGGCTGGAATTGGGAGTACATCACAGACAGAGAAACCTTTCTGGACAGGAAAAGGTGGAAAACAATCGTCTATAATAACCAAGGCTCGTAAACCACACCCGGGAAACTGGAGATGGTCCTCAACGATAATGATGATGAATGATGATGATGACATGATGTGTCATAATATTTCATGTCTGCAACTGAAGACATCTTTTTGTGAACTTTTTTAAAAAAATTAAAACTAAATATGATTTATATACTCCAGAAATAATATTATAGATCTTTTGATACAATTTCAGTACAACATGGTACATGACGTCAGTAAATTGACACTCTTGAAAGCAGCTTAAATTACTAATAAAGGTTTCATACCTGCCTACTTTTACGGTTTTTCCATAAAATTTATGGAAAGGTGCTATATTTTATGGCTGTACAAATAAACTGTGTTATTTATGGACTTACAACCTAAAATTCTATCACATAGGTGAGATATTTGCATGGAACAAGGTTATTGCGGCTTCATAGCTGTAAGCGCACTTCTCTGTGCATTAAGCCTTTTTTTATTCAACTAAAAATACTCCAAGATACACTATATTATACTGTAGTGAATAATTAATTGTTCTGTTTCTCCAATTTTACACTGATACTATTTCTGAAAATTGATTTAGTAATCATTGCAAATCCTTTTCTTTCACTTCCGGATAGTCCCGTGTGTGTTGTATTCCTGTTTGATAATTTGAGTTATGATGAATAACTCTAAGAAAGTTACCAGACATTTAGGGAAGCATATTCTGTACAACTTCCATTCATGTTAAAATTCAAGAAAAGGGGGAAAATTTGCATTGTATACAGGTTGTGGGTGTGATATTAACATAGCATATAACGGAAGAAATTATTTGGCTGATCACATGAAATCCAATAAACACATTGCTAGTTCAAAAATAAAATCACTGTGCTGATGTTTTGCTATGTCTGGAAGTTCGGATTCAGATTTAACTAAAGCTGAGTGTTTGTTCAATGCATTTTTGGTGAAACACAATTTTCCACTAAGTGTAGCTGATCATACAGATGCTCTATTCAGAAGGATGTTTCCTTCATCAGAAGTTGCGAAAAAATATGGTTGTGGTTGCATGAAAACAACTTGCATTTGTTACGCAATTAGTTTTCTTCAAACTTTCTTAAGAAAGCGAAGAAAGCCACAACTTCTTGAAGTCTGATGGTAAGTACATATAAGTCTAAACAGGTTCAGTGCTAAACGAGAAACTGCCTCTGCAAAGTTTTACTTTGCATCCATGATAAAGTTATACTGACTTCAAAGTGTGTCTTAAAAGTAATGTTTGTCAACAAATAATATAAAGTAAGTGGACAAGATTTAAATTTAATGTCCCATTCACAAATTTCTGGACGTTTAGTTCATGCTTGATTAAATGTAGCTTTTAAAATTTTTGTGGTCCATGGTCTTTACGGTAAAACAATTTTAAAAGTTGGCAGGTACGAAGTTTCAGATGTCATTTTGTTTGAGGCTCCATTTTAACCAATCCGCAAACTCCGCTAATATTGTCCCTAGAAAATAAAAGCTTCTATCACTCACACATTAATACTTTCACTATATTGAATGTGGGGTGTAAGGGTTTGGGAGAGAATATACTAGCATTTTCCAACCTAATGTCAACCTCTCCTTCAGGTGGTGCACCCTGTTTGCACGGACGAGGCTCTGGCGACTGAAAGATTCCCGGTATAAGGAGTCACCCACTGCTTGCCAACGGCCTCTGAAAGGAGGGCGGAAGAGCGGGGAGTGGTCCAGGGCACCCTCTTGCCCTTGGGGCTGGAAACGGCCCCTAAAGGCGGATGAATCAGAAATGATCAACGGCATGGGGATGCAGAAGGCAATGGGAAACCACTGCATTAAAGACCAAAAGGGTATCCTGAGGACATGTAATCCTCTCAAATTACATATATCATGATGGCTTCTTCCTGGGTGAAATATTCCGGAGATAAAATAGTCCCCCAATCGGATCTCCGGGTGGGGACTGCTCAAGGAGAAGTCATCAATTTTCTTGGATTTTCAGAAAGCTTTTGACTCTGTACCACACAACCAAGTTTTGGCGAAGATTCAAGCATACGGTATACCAGATCAGATTTGCGAATGGATACGTGATTTTCTAACTGGTCGATCTCAGTATGTCTTTGTTGATGGGGAAGCCTCTTCTAAGGTGGATGTTACTTTGGGGGTTCCTCAAGGAAGTCTAATAGGACCACTTCTTTTCTTAATATTAATAAACAATCTCGGTGACAACGTCAGATGCTGGTTGCGATTGTTTGCCGACGATGCAGTTATCTACAGGGAAATAGGTGCTCCGATGATTGCTTAGAAGTTCAGCACAATTTGGATGCTATTTCTGATTGGTGTCGTAAATGGCAGCTTACACTTAATTGCAATAAGTGCATGGCAATGCGAATAAGTAACAAAAAGAATCAGTTTGCTCATGAGTACAAAATAAACAATTCAGCTGTTGACACGGTTGATTCCTTGAAGTATCTGGGGGTGATAGTACAAACCATCATGAAATGGGACTTACACATAACTTCTGTTGTAGGCAAAGCTAATTCTAAATTGCAATTCATAGGTCGTATTTTGAGGAACTGTAATGCTCATACTAAGGAGATAGCGTATAAATCACTAGTGCGTCCGCATCTGGATTACTGTTGTGGAGTTTGGGATCCGTATCGCAAGGGCCTGATCGACTCAGTGGAGAGGGTGCAGAGGAGAGCCGCTCGATTCGTGAATGGTTCCTACATCCCTTATGAAAGTGTTACAAAAGTGTTATAGATTGGACTGGGATAGTTTGGAAGACAGACAACATAGTTTGTGTTTGAATTTATTGGAGAATATGTGAAAATCTTTAAATTACTAGCGCAATGAAATACTTATTCTGCCAACCTATTTAGGTTGCAATGACCGGAGGGATTAGATGCCGTACTGATGCTTTTAAGTATTCCTTCTTTCCTCGTGCTATTCGGGATTGGAATGTGCGGGTTTCGGATTGGTGCTTAGCACCCTCTGCCACCCACAATACCCTAAGTTAGATGTTGTTGGGATTAGTGAGATTAAATGGAAGGAAGCACAGGATTTCTGGTCGGGGGAACACTGGATAATTAGCACACAAGCTGTCAATGGAGTCACTAGTGTAGGATTTGTAATGAATAAGAAAATAGGGCAACGGTTGAGTTATTATGAACAGTTTAGTGACAGGATATTTTGATGAGGTTAGAAACTAAGCCCGCCCCAACCACGTCAGTACAAGTGCCAACATCACAGGAAGATGTTGAAGAAACAGAGAAAATATACACTAAAATTGAAGAATTAATCCAATATGTGAAGAGGGTGGAAAATCTAATAATCATGGGTGATTGGAATGTGATAGTGGGAGAACGAAAAGAGGGGGATACTATAGGAAGTATTGGTCTAAGAGAAAGAAATGAGCTAGGAAGCAGGTTATTAGAATTTTGTGAAAGATATAAGCTAGTAGTGACAAACACACTGTTTAAGAACCATGCAAGAAGGATATACACCTGGAAACGTCCTGGGGATACGGGCAGATATCAGCTAGATTATATCATGGTCAAACAGAGATTCAGGAATCAAGTTTTAGACTGTAGAGTGTACCCAGGAGCAGACATAGACCCTGACTATAATTTGATAGTAATGGAGTGCAGGCTGAAATTCAAGTGAATATGGAAGCAGTATGAGCAGAACAGACTAGAAGTGATTAAACTGAAACAATCTAGCATGAGAGAAAAATTTGCAGAAATGGTACACTTATGTCTAAGAATTAACTCTGAAAGGAGCTCAACCGAGGACGAATGGAATACATTAAAGACTGAAATAATCAGAGCTGGTAAAGAAACATTAGTCCTTAAGGAACAAGCCGCCCGAAAACCCCGGATCACGGAAGAAATTTTGGTGTATATGAATCAGAGGAGAAGGTACAAAATGCTCAGGATGAAGCAGGAAGTGAGCATTACAGACAAATGGCTAGAAGAAAAGTGTAAAGAAGTAGAAAAGGGAATGGTCATAGGTAAAGTAGATGTTACATATAGAAAGATCAAACAGAATTTTGGAGAAATAAAGAAGAGAGGTGTAAACATTAAAGTCGCCTATTGGAAACCACTTTTAAGCTCCGACAATAGAGCTAACCGATGGAAAGAATACATTGAGAAACTGTATGATGAGGGCGACAATAGTGTAGTGTAGTGTAGTGTAAAGGCATTGATGATTTAGGAGATCCTGTTTTGAGAACAGAATTTAATAAAGCTCTGAATGATTTGAAAGCAAATAAGGCAGTTGGAATTGATGAGATCCCTGCAGAACTTCTTAAATCCCTAGGAGAAGAAGGAATCAAAAGATTATTCAAGCTGATATCAAAAAGTTATGAAACAGGAGACATTCCAACTGATTTTAATAAAAACATCATCTTCACACTTCCGAAGAAAGCACAAGCTGACAAATGTGAGAATTATTACACTATAAGTCTAACATCGCATACTTCAGAATTACTGACCAGAATAATATACAGAAGGATGGAAAGGGTAGTAGAAGACATAACAGGTGAAGATCAGTTTGGGTTTAGGAAAAATCATGGTACAAGGGAAGCAATTCTGGCTTTAAGATTAATACTTGAAAGGCGGATCAAGAAAAACAAAGATACTTTTATGGCATTTGTTGATTTAGAAAAAGCTTGTGATAATGTTAGGTGGGACAAGATGTTTAAAATTTTATAGAAGTCAGGCCTAAAGAATGGAGATAGAAGAATACTCTATAAACTACATAAGAATCAAGTGGCTATAATAAAAGTAGAGAATCATGGGAGACATGCATCAGTTAAAAAGGGTGTGAGACAAGGTTGTAACCTATCCCTGTTAATATTCAACTTGTATGTAGAAGAAGCTATAAAGAAAGTAAAAGAAAAATTTCCATGTGGCATAAGTGTTCAGTGTGAAAAACTCAGTATGCTACGATTTGCTGATGACATTGTGTTATTAGCAGAAAAGGCTGAGGATATTGGGAAGTTACTGAATGGCATGAACAAAATACTGAAGGAAGATTTTGGCCTGAATATAAACAAAGCAAAACTAAAGTGATTAAATGTAGCCGAAATGATACAAATACGAGTAGATTAAATACAAAAACAGGATCGAATGCAATTGGAGAAGTAAGTGAATTCTGTTATTTGGGAAGCAAAATTACAACTGATGGCTGAAGCAGGAATGATGTTAAAAGCAGAATAGCTCTAGCAAAAAGAGCCTTCATGAAAAAGAGAAATATTTTAGTTTCAAATATTAATCTAGGAATTGGAAAAAAACTTTTTAAAACTCTATTTGTGGCGCGCAGCAGTTTACGGTAGTGAAACATGGATTTTAGGAATACCAGAAAGAAGGAAAATTGAAGCATTTGAAATGTGTTGCTACAGAAGAATGATGAAAATTAAGTGGACAGACAAAGTAAGAAATGAACGAGTTTTGGAAATGATGGGTGAAGGAAGAAGTTTGTGGAAGAAGCTTACAGAAAGAAGAAAGGGGCTGATAGGTCATATTTTGAGACATGCTGAATTATTTAATTTGATGGTGGAGGGATCAGTCGAAGGTAAGAACTGAAGAGGAAGACAGAGATTAAAATATATGAAGTAGATATTTGAGGACGTGAGTTGTAAGGGGTATGTAGAGATGAAAAGGTTAGCACAAGATAGGATGAGATGGAGGACTGCATCAAACCAGTCAATAGACTGACGACAGCAAAAAATACTGAATGTTAGTGATGTTGTGAATGGCAATATAAACTTGACCCACAATTTCAGATTGTGATACCAAAACAACCACTTAAAGGCCGAATAATGACGCTAGCAATTTGGCTTGCATAAAAGCGAATTAAATCGAATACATGTCGAACTACATTAAGCCACATGAACTACATCATCAGCATGATGACAATTACTAGAGCAATGCAATTTGAAAATGTATATTAAAATGCTCATAGCTTATCCTGCACAATGGAAAGTCTCGAATTCATTACAACTCTAACACAGTCAAGTTTATTGCTTGATACAATGAGTGTGCTTTAGTGCAGTTGCAGTTCATACTTTCATAATGAAAGTAATTGTGATAATTTATACTACATTAACTAGGAATCCTGATATATAAAATGTTGCTACTACTCAAAATGTTGTTCCAATACATTTAATGTGTTGAGATATGTCTGTATCGTTTGATTGTGTAGTGGCAGTATTAGTTGCGATCAAGGCTACCCAACCAATTTTGGAGACGAGCCATGATTTCGATTCTGTGTTAGCTTGCAGGCCACAAAATACTTGCTTATAGTTACAATATATATTTAAATATAACACAGTTTAATTACCATCTATGAGTTTTGGAGTTTTTTAAAATTATAATCAAAAAGTAAAATCATAAATGAGACCTTTGCAGAGATTTTTGAGCTAGCACTTTCTATTCCATTGCTGTTGGTGGACCACTTTGTTGCCTGTGGGCCTGGTGTAGGGCACCCTTGGTGGAGATAGGGGTTAGGTTGAAATGATTCCTGGACCAGAATCTTCTTGTTTCAGTATAAGGCAGGAGGAATTTAGTTTTTGTTAGTAATAAATAAGCTGCTTTCATAGCGTCATGTTAGTGACGACATGTATCACAATGTAAACTACTTCCAATATTGCTTCTCGAAACGAAAAGTTTTTACCTTAGGCCATTGAATACATATGTTTTAATTGAAGTATTTAGTAGGTATTTGAAGAATATTAAACAGTATCTAAGCACCTCAGAATTTGTTAAATATACCTTAGGATTTCTTAAATTCTACATTTCTTGGCTACAGGGTATAGGGGATGGTGCAAACATCATAGAATTTGTAAAATTTCAAACCTCATCGGTACAGGATATGGGGGGACAGGAATCATACAGAAGCCGATACTGCAGCTTATAGCCAAAAGTAGGGCGATTTAAAATCAGAAAAGTAATAACAGCTCTAAATAGACAGTTAATAATAGAAAACAACTTTCAAACTCACCTAAATCAATGAAATCCTCAATAGTGCAACTTCTAAATACTTGATTTTTGTTATATCGCTAGTTTTCGACACTTTTCGATACAATGAAGATTGTTTATAATAATAAAAAACCGGGAGAAAGTAAAATTTACTATAACTTAATAGTTTCAGGTAGAGTAAATAAAGAAAACACGATTGTAAAACTTCGTCAAACACACTCGCACTTTCAGCACCACATAACAACATGTTTTCAGTAATTTTTGGAGCTAACAAATACATTTTATGTAATAATAAAGAACACTGCATAACATATAAATGTTTCGAAGCATTCCACATAGTTAAACAAGCACTAAATTAGTTTTAAACGAAATTACGCAGTAAGATAAATACCGGCAACTACAGATCCCAATTGTGGACGATTTAACACATGTCAGAAAACCAAATCACCTTCAGAATGTAAAATGAATAAAGCTGGAGGCCGTGCTGAAGATCATTTCTCAAAATAAACATTCCTTTTAATAGTAATTCTAATAAAATAGTAAAGTTGCTCAATGGTGGCTTCTGGTCTCTCCACTTCGCTTTTTGTAAGATTAATAATTTCTAGAATACACCACATACAGGAACAATATCCTGATCTGGGTTTTCCATGGTTTTCCCAAATCACTCCAGGCGAATGCTGGGATGGTTCCTCACAATAGCCCATGGGCGCCTCCTGCCATCTTCCAAACCATCACCCTTTTCTATAGGTGCAATGCACCCTCCGCCACACACTTTTAGTGAATCGCGGAGTAATAGTAATAATAATAATAAATAATTTAAACTATTCTGTAAACTGGAGGGACCATAGAACACTGAAACATAAGTTTTAAAATCTGAATTTTAAAAATCACACAAAATGTTGAACCAGATGGTCAGCTCGGGGACGTCCCATGGCCGACAAAAAAACGGTATTGCTGCATAGAACACATTAAATTTATTTACAGCAAACTGAGTAACTTTAGAGGTATACTCATTATTAAGCCCCGGATTCTTAGGTTCGAACCTATTTTGTTCCCTACCTAATATTCTCGAAATTTTAACTTACTTTTCCGTCTTTTGTATAAACTAATAATATTCATAAATTTAATAGGACCTAAAATAACCTAATATTTATGTTATGACCTAAAATGACCTAATTCGGTTTTTAGAACCTAAAAGAACCTAATTCGATGTACTGATGCAGTCCGACTGTAATTTTGTTACTTAAGTAAAACAAATGAACAACCGGATTAGCTCAGGGGTACGGGCCGTGGGCAGTAATCTTTACACGGGAGACGCCATGGGTTCGCACCCCACCGTCGGCTGTTCTGAAATGGCATTCCGTGTATTTTCCCTTTTCCCCTAAAGGCAAATGCCGGAACAGTGCCTTGTTGATAGGCTACGGCTGCTTTCTTTTTCCCTTTCCTTCTCAAAAATTTCGTTTTCTTCTTCTACATCGATCCAAGTTAATGTCACCTGGGTGATCCGGCCAGTCCAGCTGTATCTACGTATTAATACGTGAATCCTAAGCTCCAATACACTGCAAATGTGAGCGGTATAGGAATGATTCATCACAGAATCCGAGGGCGAAGCCGAGCTTGGAGGGTAAACGGACTACGTTTAGGTGTAAAACAAATGGATGTATTTTACAATTGGAATAACTATTCACCACAAAATTAAATGATGTGTTTTAACCTCATTGTTTTGATGGTAACATTGAGAAAAGCTGTAACAATGCGGTGTGGCAACTTCACATTATTACAAAGGTTTACATTCAGTAGAAACAAATCTGCAAAGCAAGTTTTAAACATAGCATTTTAAACATTAACAATTTCAGGAACGCAAACCCTTTCTGAGACATTAATAGTTGTATACCGTCATCGTTCAGTGGTAAGGGACCGAGCACAAACTACGTGGCTCGGTCCAGGGGAGGGAGGGGTTGGCTGAAAGGCTACGCTGGGCTACGTGGGTGGAGGGGGGGGGAGGTTTCCGAGCCAGGCCACGTAGCTTTCCTTTAATTACATTTTTCATAGTTAAAATAAGGAACAGAACTCACAACAGCATGTTAATATTTATTCTCCTCAGTTAATTATCCCCGTATGTAATTTACAATAGTCTGACAAGAGAAAACAGTTCAAAATGTCTTCTGGAATCAAAAGGGAAAAAAGCTACGTGTTACGAGGGGGGGTTAGAGGCAAAACCCACATAGGGCTAAGTGGGGAGAAGGGGGGGTTCACAGGAGCCCAAAACGGAGCTACGTGGTTTATGCAGGCTCCCTAACACGGAAATTAAAACATTTTGTAGGCCTACATACTTTAAGTTCCTTGCGGCAGATACATAGCCAGCATTGTTATGGGCAAGCTCGCATGTGGGGAACCTAGTATACCCCATGTCATTATGTTCAAAGAACTTTCAATGACAAACCACTCTACTGTGGCAATTGCTGTAAGGGATGCATTAAAGGTTATGGGGTCAGATCCAAAACACGAGGATAAGTTGCGGTTGTTGGTGACAGACAGTCAGCTTATATGATAAAAGCAGGGGAGTGTTTGAAGGTATTCCATCCCCGAATGGCGCATGCCAATGACTAGCTCATGGTCTCCACAGGGTAGCTGAAAAAATTGGGAAACAGCACCAAGTAGTTAACGAGATAATTTCTTCAATGAAGAAAATATTCCTGAAAGCGACAGGTAGAATCGTTACTTTCAGGGAAAAGCTTCCATCAGTACCCCTCCCTACCGAGCCAATAGTGACACGATGGGGGATCTGTCTCTAAGCCGCAATATATTATGCAGAAAACTATGAGAGAATCACGGAGATCACAGAATCCTTAGATGAAAGTGAAGCAATCGCTATAGTAAATGCAAAGAAGTGTTGCACTCAGTACCAGCTGTAACAGGAGTTGACATATATAAAAGCAAATTTTTACAACCTAGAATTTTCACTCAAGAAGTTGGAAGTAGGCACTCTACCATTGACGGAAACACTTCAAATCATCCAAGAAGTGCGCGCCAAAGTGGCTCCTGGACCAGTCGGGGTGTCTATATCTAAAAAGCAGGAGTTTGTTTTAGACCGGAGGTCCCCAAACTTTTACCCCGTTGACCCCTTGACAGGATATTTGCCTTCTTACCGACCCCCACAAGTAATTAATAAAAACATTAAATAATTTTTGCCATTTCTGCTGCTAAGTAATAAGGAGGCCTGCATAACAATTCAACGAAATAATTTATAAAATCCACCCAATAAAATTAACAGAAAAATGAGATACTTTCCACTATTATTATAATCTCAAAAAATAGGAACAAAACTATGGATAGATGGAATAAATTTAGAATAAAGACCTGCCAAAAAGACCAGATGGTGGTTGTACTGTTTTAACTTGTCGCATAGCGATGGATCCACCTTACTAAGGCACTCTTCGTATGAGCCTCTGCAACTATCACCTCTTGACAACCACTTTACCTCAGTGAGCAAAAGTAATTGGTTGAAAGTTTCATCATTTCCTTCACATGACTTCGCAAACAGAATAGAATTGAGAAGATGGGCTTTACTTTTATGTATCGACCTAATTTTTAATAGAACATTCCTATTTTTTCCTGTATAGTTTAATTGATCCTCTTTAGTATTAATCGACCCACTTTCGACCCCTCTGTATTAGTCGACCCCGGGAGATCTCTTATCGACCCCAAGAGGTCGGTATCGACCACTTTGGGGACCCCTGTTTTAGACAGTAGTCAAGATTTCAAAAGGATGGAACACATAGGCCGTGTCCTCTCTGGACTAAAGGAACAAGAAATATTGCCTTGAAATCCTAAGGAAATCGCTGACATGAAGTTCGAACTTCTTGCCTCATGTGACGTAGAGCGTAGTTTTTTTCCGCATTCAAAAGAATTTGAATGGAAGAGAGAGGAGGTTTTACTCCTGAAAATCTGTCAAAATATTTCATTGTTCAGTGTCATATTAGAAGTTTTAAATGAGTTGCTTACCGTATACAATAAAGTCGAAATGTTTTGAACATAATGATGGTTTATTTCGCATGTTTTAATGTGATCGAGCAATGTCATGTTAGAAATTTTTAAGGAGTACTTGATATTGTACTATAAAGTCACAATGTTTTTAACGCTATGGCAGTATATATTGCGTGTTTTAAAATTTATTTCCCTTAAAAACCTGTAAGTTCCTAAAACAGAATTTTAAAAACCTATAAAAGCCTAAAACGTGAGTTGAATAAACCTAAATTTGATTTTTTAGAACCTAAAAATCCGGGGCTTACTCATTATAAACTAAATTAATCAACAGAACACAAACAATACACTGTAAAATTTTGAGCACTTGAGGTTACAGACGTTTTCCAAACTGTATTTATTAGTGTGAAGCTACAGGTGTTGTGGGTCCAACGGGGTATATAACTACTGGCAGGCACGAGGACACCACATTTGATTGAAAGTCTTGGAAGCACACTTTGTGTTTCATGTAGCCGCGGTCGGCCGCTCGATGCGTTCTGGGTAGTCCCGGAAGTCGCACACACCACCATAGTGTTTTGACAGACATGATGTATTTTCGGAACATGTCACTTGTCAGTTGTGAAAATGATACTTTGAAAATTTCTAACAGGGGTAGTTGGTTTTTATTACTCTTCATTACTTGCAGTTTAGGAAATGATTTCTTCGATAGCCAATTTCAACTGTAATTGTGACTTTGAAGAATATATAGAAATTTTTTATTTAAACAGTGCTTATTTCTTATTAGTGCATATTAACCTTTTCTTTCCTGAGGATACTTAGGGAAGTGGTGGCTGTAATTTCTTACAGTTGATTCATCCAGGCTTATACACGGTTTAACAGTTTGGTCAGTGAATATTTTGACAGTACTGAAAACAAGTTGGAGGTTAGTTAAGGTGCTTAACTCCCTTACAAGTAAGTAAAAAGCACAGTTTTGTTAATCATAGGCTACTGTTTATACTGATTTCTACAAACATTTTGAACAAAAAATAAAAAATGGTTATTTACTCTCAACCAAGTTTTAAATTTTGGTAAAAATAATTTGTAAAATTACAGAGAGTGTATAGTAGCATAAAAGAAGACAAATTGAACCAATGTGGAATCGAAACCTGTACGTATCTGTCATGGACATACAAATACGGCATTTCGTGTATGATCATTTTGGCACTTTTAGTGAACAAGTATGCTCTTAGCACTGCATTTTTTTTTTTTTTTTTTTTTTTTTTTAGAAAAAGCTTTTATTTTTTACTTGTATTATGATGCATATATTACAAACGGAATTACGGTGTGTTACTTGAGTTGTCATATTATTTCATCTATGCAATTTCAGACATCTGTTTGTGAATTTACTGGTAATACAATTTTACCAAATTTTAGGGTAAAGTACAGCTTCATATTTCCTACTCCCAAATTATTATTTATCAAGTGCTACAGAGTAGGAAACTCTTTAGTGTTTACAAATTTATAATGGAAATTTCTAAATGAACTATTTGTTTTTGTTGAATTAAAACAATCCTATGCCACTACATAGACAATTTACTAACTATTTGCTAAATTTTATTTAAATCACTTCAGTAATTGAGCGCATGAGTGAGGCAGATAGTACATTCAAACATACATACAAATTGTCTCATTTATAGAGATGCTGTACAGATATCATCTTCTGAATATAATCATTCAAATTCCCATGGAGCCTGGTGGATGAGCAGTAATGCTCGTGCCTGGTATTTGGGAGCGTGCGAGTTCAAGTCCCTAGTAAGCTTTCCTGATTTTAATTCTATACAGTTTCCTGGAATCACTCTAGGTGAATATCTGAATGATCACTGCAATTATTATGAATTATTTCCTGTTTGTTGGCCCATCCCCTCTTGGCTCTGATGACCTCATTGTCAGTGAGCTATAAAGCCCAAAACAAAACAAAAAAGCTACTCATTCATTTTCTTCCCCTCTCCCTTTTTTACAGTCTCTAGATTGCATTAAAAGAAAAAAAAAAATGTGAAATATTTTAATATAATTTTTGATGCGGCTTTTTTGAAGGATGTTAAATCCGGATGTTAAGACAAGTTTTATGAATCTTGCAATGCTGAATAATATTAGTTCATGAAAGACTAAATCCCTGCTGTTATACATACCACAGGTCATGTAAAATCCTTGTGGTATGTCAGTTTAAAATGTTATTAAACTTTCATATATTTTATGGTATCCAATCATCTTTTTTGTCATAACATTTGCATATTAACAGAATAATTCCAGAATATTGTATATGAAGGATGTCACATAAGATCATGGCCTGACCAGAAAATTGAAATCTTATAATCTTTTGAAAATTGTGCACAATGCTTCAGTCCCTTGTAAAATGTTGTAAAAATTTACAGCATTCTGCCTCCGTGGCGGCGATAACCTCCACATTTGACTCAAATTTCTGCCCGGCTAGTGTCTTCTTCAAGTTTGGAAACAAAAAGAAGTCACACGGGACCAGTTGTGGAGAATATGGAGGATGGGGCAGCAGTTTGTAGCCCAATTCAACCAATTTGGCTGTGGCAACAGCGGAGTTGTGAGCCAGTGTGTCATCATGGTGGAAGAGCACCTTTTTTCTTCGCCAAATGGGGCCATTTTTTCTGCAATTTGGCGTTGAATCAATCAATAATTCGTCATAGTAAAGCCCTGTGATCGTTTTGCCCTTCTCCAGGTAGTCGGTGTAGATCACACCTTGTGAATCGCAGAAAATGGTGGCCATCACCTTTCCGGCTGATGGGACAGTCTTCGCCTTTTTCGGAGCACGTTCGCCAGGTAAAGTCCACTGTTTTGACTGTTCCTTGATCTCTGGTGTGTACCAATAGATCCATGTTTCGTCGATGGTCACGTAACGATGCAGAAACTCCTTTGGATTGCGCTTAAACAGCGTCAAACACTGCTGTTAAGTGGTCTGACGGTTGCGCTTGTTGTCCGGAATGAGCAAGTGCGGCACCCATCATGCCGACAGCTTTCTCATGCCCAAAATTTCATGCAAGATATGACCCACATGGTCTTTTGAGATGCCTTACTGTCCCAGCAATCTCGCACACCTTCAATTGGCAGTCTGCCAATACGAGATCGTGGATTTTTGTCACATTATCCCCCATGGTAACCGTTTTCGGGTCACCTGGGCGTGGCTCATCAAAATCCGACATGTGACCACGTTGAAACTGGTTAAACCAATTTTTGACAGTCGCCATCAAAGGAGAAGAGTCACCGTACATAGCATCCAAGCGCTCTTTGATTTCGCTATGCGATTTTCATTCCAAAAATAAGAAGAGCGATATTATTCTTTTTCCATTTTTCTAAAATCTGCGGACACAGCCACTTTGACATGCGATCGAAACAAAACTATGAGTCCGATTTGGCTGAAATTTTAACAACAGCTGTCTAAGATAATGTACTACACGATAATAAATTTCTCTGGTGACAGTGGCGCTATCGGAAAGAGAAGCTAAGTACTTATCAGACTTATCTCGTATGCTACAGGTGCTGAAAGCATATGAGGTATACATTTGATCTGAAATAGAGACAAATGAAATTCATGCTGTGATGAAAAATTGTGTAAAAAGAGGAAATTTATGTGGATGATGGTGGCAATATTAGGGGATAGTGCCACTCTGTGCAGCATCTGAATGTGAACAGGAAAGAACCAGCCCTGAAGGTGATCATTCCACAAGAAAGCCAGTAGGTGCAAACACGTAAGAAAATTTGAAGAGGTTAGATAATTTCATGATGATGCACAGAAGGTTAACTGTTTGCAGTTGAGTAAATATATGAGGAAGATTTCTGCCCTTTTTGATGCAAAAGCTTTTGACAGTGGGTTAAAGTCAGTTCAGGAGATCTTGTTGAACAAGTTGTAGTTGGGTGAGACCTAACACCACCAGTTCACTTTCTCTGAAGAAGGTCAGTGCTGTTTCTCTTGCAGGGAAGGTGATGATGTCTTTTTGATGGGAGGGGGTGGTGGAGATTATGCTTCTGTATATTCTGTAAAAGATGAAACTATAGGGACGTATTATGCTAACCTTGTGAACTGACTGCTAGAAGCTGTCAAGAAAATTATCTGGATATTGCTCCCAGTCATACGTCTCTTATCTCCATGGCTGCTATTAATAAATGTTGGCTCATTTGATACCGCAAACCTCTTCTTAACATGATCTGATCCTCCCAGACTTCTACCCATATCCAAATTTTATAAAGTTGCTGTCTGGCATTTATTTCAAGTCATTTCTTGACACCCTTGAAATTTCATTTTTTTTTTAAGTAATAAAAACATTTGAACAAGTATGTAGAACTCATAGGGCACTTATTTGGAAAAGCAGACCACTTCTTTTCTTTTAATTGAAGTGCCAGTGTCAGGCCACCGAGTTCATGAGATGACCTTTAAAATGTATGAACAAGCTGAAAAATGAAACTGTTCTACACTAAATTAAAAGATGTATACCTGATTTTATTTTAACTCAAAAGTAAATGAATTAATATGAAAAATGTATTTCTGTATAGTATTGAAACTATATTACTATATCTGAAATATGAAGGGTAATCAGGACAATACGAGGGAATAACATACAACAGTACTGCTGGTAATGTTTGTTGAAAGACTACAGACTGAGATTTGTGAAAAACTCCATCTCATGCTCTGGATCTATGACATATAACTTTTTTTTAAAATTAAACAAAAATCTGTAAATATTTTTTTTTACTTAAAATTTAGTAAAATCGATTTGTTGATTTTTTCAGGCAATTCCTTAAAATTTAAAACTGATTGCAACTTGTTGATTCAGTCCTTGGTTGTATCATACTTTCACACCAGAGATCTGAAGACATTAACAGAATTAGTGACGATTCTAATGAAGTGTTGTGATAATGATGTGGATATTGCTGGCAAGTTCCTTTTAGAAGTTATGACTTCTAAAAGTGGTAAACTGGATGCTGCAGAATTATATGATATCATTAAAGTAAGTGAAGAAAATATTGTTTTTTATTGATGGGAAAAGGAAGAAAGTGTAGCAATATTCTAAAATACAAAGAGAATGAATAAAATAAAGTGTTGGATATGAATTGCAGATAGTTTGAAATGATTCCATATTTTCATCATTTGTCTTGGATTCTGTAAGATTCAAATTCATGTCTGTCAGACCTAGTTTTATATGATTTTTCAAAATTCCATGTCAGGAGTGGGCTTTAATTACGGGTTACCCTAAATTCCTTCCCATTGCTAAGAAGGGAAGGTTGCCAGGACCAGGTTATGATTGAGATGAAATTTCTTTATATGTAGGTCGTGGACATCTTGTGTCCAAAGCAGTTGATTTTAATGTGGCTCCTTTCATGATAACTAGTGAGGTTGGTGGTTTTGTAGTAGGATAAAAGAAGAACCAGCTCATTTGTAACAATTTTTTGTTTGTCATCTGAAATAGGTACCTAGCAAAACACTTAATGTCTTACGAAACAATTAAAAACAGGACTACAACCGAAAACAATTTTCGCGTATGATCAGTTCAGTTCTTTGAAGCACAAGTGTATTGTAAAATAGCATTTCATTGCACCTATACTGAAAAGTAACAACTTTGTGGCTCAACAATGAGGACTTATAACCCTTTTAACATAATGCTGTAGTATACTGTGGTTGGGGAATATGGATGTAAATTGAAGTACTTGTTGCACTCCTGCAATACGAACTAAAATTCTCTAGCCTTCATGTTTGGAAGGTTAGGTAAGTTATTCATTTTGTATACAACGTAAACGGTGAGTAGCAGTGGGAGGTACAAGTTTTAATGTTTTGTTTGAAAGCAAGTATTTATAAAACATTATATTCGTTTATAATTGAAATAGGTGTATTTAGAATTCAATATTCTATTTTTATTTTTTTTTTACATTCATTTTTATTTAATTTGTTATTTTAAGTCTTTTTATTTATTTTAAAACTTTATTTCTGCATTCAGGAGTCTTGATCAGTTGGTGTGTTGTGGAAGGCTGTGATTAGTGGTGCGCTGTCTAAAAACAGTTTAGTCACTGTTTTCCTGTTGACATACATATGTGAATAATCAATATCGTGTATTTAATCTTTCTCTGTTTTGTGCTTTGGTGATCTTAATCATCTTTAATTGTTTGTTTTATCTTAACATGAAGGTCTGCTCTTTCATATTGTTATTAAAACTTTTGAGTTTGTTATTCTACGGTCTTTTACTGAGGGTGTTTGATTGCAAAAAAATAACTACAATAGGCAGCACCTTAACTATAGATCATCAGTCGAAAAATTGAACATGCGAGCACCACTTGTTAACCTCATTCACTTCATTCTCTGAAACGATACAGAAAACACAATTAGACCTTTCGATTCTTCAGTAAGTTATCCTCGTATATTTTTACTATAATTACATTAACAAATATTTTTCATTAAAAGATTTACTAACTTAATAATGACTAATCGATATTGCATATATATTTAAGAGCCCGCACCACAACTATAGCCTAAGGGCTACAGATCCTAAATGTATTAGGGTCTACAGATCCTAAATCGACCCTGATTATAAATGATGAAATGTTGCCTTACAGAAACGAAAATATCTGAAAAGTTTCTTACCTTACAAATTTCACGCAGTTTATCAGTATCTCTGTGATGCATTGTAGTACAATCTAGCAGTAATGCGATCACTCCTTATCATGCCAGCAAATCCTAGCAGCTTCACTCTGAATTATCACCTACTGATAACCATGATTGTTCATCATTTTGCCATTTTTTGGTTGAATTTTGAATAATTCCTTTCTTAATTAATGATGTTACCAAAGTGGAAAACTTAGTCTTTAAAGTGATACCTCATTTGTCAATTTCGTTTAAGTATGAAAGGAGAAAGATGGTTTTTCATTAAAAAAAACTACTTTTAGAAATAATATATATGGTGGGGTGGTAACTTAAATAATGTTTTAAGCTCAAAGTGTTGTCTAAGAAGTGTCTTGTAGTTCCAACGTAACAACGTAGCTTTACGTACTGGAAATCAGTATTCAGTTCCTGCAGTTCCAATAATTTTATTTTTGGTTTTTATTGTTTGTTTTTAGCATGAAATTATTATTTTTTATTAAAACATTCAAAATTTAATGATTTTATAATGAGAGCAATCTTAATAGTTTTAGTTAATAACATTATAAAATCCAGTGATGTAAGTGCACTAGTTTTTTTCCAAATTGATTGAATATGCTTGGTTTGATTAAAAATTAATTTAAAAAAGAATGATATTATTAAATGTTAGTAATGTCCATTTTGTATTACATTTTCCCATTTCAAAAGGGATGGGGGTCAGTAACTTAAATGCCATTTTAATGTTCCAGACAACTCGCATGATTCAGTGGTAACATAATATATATATATATATATTTGGGAAAAAACACAAATTGAGGGAGGATAAATTGATACAATCATTTAGTCCTAGCAAAAACCCCAAACAGTTTTTGGGACTGATGACCTGAATCTATGAATTATGGGAATAGTTTCATCTATTTATAAAAAGATTTATAGAAAACGTAATTTTAATTAATAAAAACGTTCAACTCCAAACATTTTAAGTGCCATTACAAAAGTTTTAAAGCAAAAAAAGAAAGTGCTAATTATGTAAAATTGCCAGTGTATTTACACTTACAAAATTAAAAACTAGTATAGAGGAATACACAACCAGTTACCACAAATGATGGCAGGATAGTGTCAACCCACAAAAAATAATGCAAACAAACAAAAAATATTCTAATTATTGGGTCATACGATCTTTTTTCAGCAATAAAACAGGGTGGTTACAAAGTGGGTGTTAAAGGGAAACAGCATAAATTGTGGCAGTTGGGCAGAGTGGTGAGAGAGTAAGTTCCAGAATTGAAAAAAGATGACAGGGAATGGAGACACTCATTTGAATTAAGAATAACACCAAGGTTAGCAAAAAATTATAAAAACAAAACATGGACAGGCAAAAGGGACTAATGACAGGTTTAAAAAAATCAAGGCTGCCCAACCCCAGACCCTTCAGAAGCAGCGGTCTAGAATATACTAGCTTAAAAACTTCTGCATAGGTCTCATTGATGGTTTTTTCTTTTTGATTGTAATTAAACTGTGTTACTTATTTATTATATTTAGATATCTGCTGTAACTATAGGCAAATATTATGTCCCCCGCAGGCTAACTTAGAATCGAAATTGTGGACCATCTCTAAAATTGGTTGGGCAGCCTTGAAATAAATGAATAAAAATGAACAGTAATTCACAAAAATATTAAAGTAAACATCTCTGCAAATCGGTAGTTATTGTTAGGTAGAGATAGTGGGAGATAGGGGGAAAAGGGGGGGGGGGAAGAGAGACATTTCAGTGCGGGCTTGAAGGTAATCATAGCCTTCTGTAGGATTTGATCAATGGATTCTAGGCACAGGAAGTCTGTGTAACCAGGACTGGACTATAGTTTGTCTTAGAGGGTTGGGGAGTTGATAAGCTATGCAGGTTGTGATATGGAGCAAGGTGTCTAAGAATTAAATCTGATGCAGGCTATCAGTACTGGGAGATGTTGCAATAGTGTGCGAGGACTGCCACTAATACCAAGGCTATATCAAATTTGGGAAGATGTGGGTTTGTAAACCCGATCTGGCCATCCAGATTTTGCTTTTTCACGATTTTTACAGGCAAATGCTGGGAAGGTTCATTCAAAAGGCTATGGCTGAATTCCTTCCTGTTCTACATGCCTAGTCCTTTGCTGCTTCTAATTACGTCTCAATGTTAAGGAGGTATAAAGCCAAGCAAAAAAGACATCTGTAAGGGGGGGGAGCATTGATGAACCAATATCTGCAACATTTAGTTAGTGAGTTCTCTTCCCATATGAAGGATACAAACTTCCTCCTCTGTCGTACTACACTGCCCACGCTTCTGTCTGCCAGTTCCATCCTGGTAACTATTGATATTAAATCCTTATACACCATCCTTACTTCAGTGGGCTCAGTGCAGTGGAATTTTCCTAGATCTCAATAGATCCCTGAGCACATTCTTCCTCAATACCCTGTTCCACTTCTGTATAATAGTCAGGCCATGTCTATCCATGCAAATCTGCCTAGCGCATTAAATTTTGAAGCGCAATCCCTTAGGGGGATTCTTTTACTATATTTAAAATTTGTGTGTGTCTGTGCAAATATCTCTTTGTTCATTTTAACTTCCTTCAAACTAAACAGGGACCCTTAAATTTTGTAGTGCAAATACTTGAGGTAATCCTTGTTCATATTTCAGCCAGTTCGGTACAAGCAATCATGACATTTGATCCTCTTATTTGTATTTATTCAATAAGGAATGGGTATATATGAAGCAGATAATTGAGGATGTGGGTTGTAGGGGATATGTAGAGAGGAAGAGGTTAGCACAAGATAGGAAGGGATGGAGAATTGCATCAAACCAGTCAAAAGACTGACGACAGCAAAAAAAAAAAAAAAAAAAAAATGCATATTCAAAGTCTGGACCATCCAGTAGCTGCTACACTGTTATTCATATCATAAATCAACAATTGCTGTAGAGTCAGAAATTTGACTGAATATACCAGTTCCTCAGTCCTGCAATATTGTTAGCTGGAATACCAATTCATCATGGGCTACAGATGTCCACATTTTTTCTGTATGTTTCTATCTTCATTTCCCCTTTATATTTTCTGAGTATATCCCAAACCCTTTAAAGACTAACAGTCATAACAATTATGATTTTCATTATTATTCATTTTACCATCTCTTATAATTTTATATATATTGGATAATGGATTATTTTTAATTTATGTTTTTATTCTATTAGAATTTTTTCCTCATATTCTTTTATGTCCATAATTATACATACATCACTAAGTGGATAGTGATTACAATGAAAATACCATTAGGTAATGAAAATGAGGAAAGATAGGTAAAACCAACCAGACAATGGGAATAAGGAACAATAGAGAAATAACCCATCACTTATCACAGATAAAGGCAGGAGGGCCAGGCTAACACGAAAATTCAAAATCGCTAGCACACTTTACAAGTTTTTGGTTTAAAACCATATTCTCATATGTTAGATTGGGCTGTTTGGCAAGGAGGGGTTGTTTGTTTTTATTTGTTTCTCCACCATCATATCTTCCATTATGGTAAGTGATAGCCTTTCTCTCTATTCTATTTGTTATTAAGCTAACAACTTTATTTTCCTTACAGTTTAAAATATCTTGTAATTAAGTTTATTAAGGTTATCATTGCAGCCATACCACCTACCTGCCTTAGAAAGAGGTCAGTAACCTTATAAGGGTACTTTTTTTTTGTTTCTCCCGGATCTTCAAGGTAATAGCTAGGCTGATTGAAAGGACTTGACTAAAACACATTTTACACATAGGCACTATTTAGCATTTTTACAGACTTATAAATAAACGCCTGGCAGTATATTCAACTACAACATCAAAAATACAAGCCTTTGATTTATTGCTTGATGAAGAAAGTATAAAAATTATCTACCAAAGAAGAATGAACTGTCATGTAACAGAGGTATAAACAGCTAATAACCTAATCTCTGGATGGAAAAATATTTTAAAAGTATTGTCGTCTGCAGCATATGAAGAAAATGTAAGGAGTTACCCAGGAAGAACCCACTGCGAATATGGGCTGAGGACGTAACCTAATTTTTCCACGCCGAGAAAGAAGCTTATCTTAGATAATTAAATATTAATAATGATGAAAAAAAGTTTTCTAGGCAATCTAAATAACAAAGTATAAAAAAGTAGTTTTATTGTTCACCATAGACAAAGGCAGGAGGGCTACAATAAACACACACAAAAAATTTACAAACACAATTTTCCAATATCTTTATATATATATATATTTCTTCTGTCCATGTGTATGTTACTGAATTACTCCTAAACGGCCAGGCTGATTTTTATGAAATTTTGTGTGTGAGATTAAGTTGATTTGAGAATGATTTAGATTCACAATTTGATTTGCACCCTCTCCCCTTTTACCCCCTACCCTCCTAATTTCCAATGATTATTATAGAAACCCACAGTTTTTAACAGATTCTGATAAAACATTGCATACATATACTTTAAAACAAGGAGAAAAATACTGTCTACAATTGGTTTAGAAAAACCAACCCCTCTCCCATTTTCCACCCCCTTAATTTCTATACACAAAGCTACAGTTGACACCGTTTAACCAATCACCATGAAAGTTGGCACATATATGTATTTTTTCATGGAGAAGGTTACTGACAAAACAAAATTCCAATAACCACCCCTTTGCCCCCTTTACACCCCTTAATTCTTATGGAAACCCACCATTTAACTTTGCACAAGTATAATTTAAAATAAAGCCAAAAATAATGTCAACATTTGGTTTACAAACATATCATGCAAACCATGCACAAGTATAATTTAAAATAAAGCCAAAAATACTGTCATTTGGTTTACAAAAACCAATCTACTCTCCCCCTTTCAATCCCCTTAATTTTTGTCAATGTTCTTTACACAACACTTCAGTCGACACCGTTTGACCGATCACCATAAAGTTGTCACATATATGTATTTTTTCATGGAGAAGGTTTGTGACCAAACAAAATTCCAAAAATCACCCTTTTGCCCCCTTTACACCCCTTGATTTTTATACAAATCCACAGTTTTTATCTGATTTCAACAGAACTTTTCATTCTTATATTTTAAAATAAAGAGAAAAATACTGTCAACTTTTTGTTTTCCAAACCAAACTCCTCTCCCGAATTACACCCCCTTAATTTTTATCAATGTTCTTTACACAAAGCTAATGTCAAACCCTTCTGACTGATCACCATGGAAGTTGGCAAATATTTGTATTTTTTCATGGAGAAAGTATCTGAAATTTTTTTCAAAAATCCTACCTTCTCCCCCTATACACCCCCTTCATTTTTATGCAAACCCAAAGTTTTTATCCGATTTTGATGTAATTTTGCATATATATTCTTTAAAACAAAGATAAAAATAGTCCACATTAGTTTTACAAAGACCCAATCTCTCTCTCCCTTTACATCTGTTAATTATTTTCAATGTTCTTTATACAAAGCTACAGTTTCTATCTAATTTTGAAGGAATTTTTCACACATATACTTTAAAACAAGCAGAAAAATACTGTCTACATTAGGTTTACAAAAACCGAACCACCCCTGCAACAAGCCCCGCTCCTCTTTTAATTTCCAGTGTTCTTTATAGAAACCCACAGTTTTAAATTCCATAAAAATAAATCCAGATTTTTTAAGTTATGCCAGAATATTCAAAAGAAAATGTGTCCTAATGTTTTAACATGTGCAACAGATTTTAGGTGGGACCCCAAGCTTAAATATTGTAAAAACCCATAAAAAATCTTTATTTTCTTCATGATGCTGGAACAAACGGTTGAATTCCAGATACAGATTTATGTATGTGGTATGCATTAATGCTCAGATGGTAGATGTTTTGACTATCGAGCAGCAACTTTAACAGATGATATGGTCAGGTTGAAATGCAGCCTGGACCAAAATGTAAACTGGTATTCTGTATAACAGCACCCAATTCACCCCGTTCTGGGAACTGTTCAGATGTATCAATGTTTAGTTTACTTCTGGAGATGGATGGTGCCAGTTTATGAAACTTGGTATGCATGATTTATATCAGAAATATAAAAATAGTGTATGGTAAATCAATCCTGATTAGACCGGGCAACGCCAGGTACTCTGCTAGTTTCAGTATAAAATCTAATGATAACTGAAACTGCTGTTAGGCAATGAAAATAAGGGAGGATAGTTAAATAACCTATCACTTACCACAAGGCAGGATGTCCAGGTTGAACACAAACGTGCTTTAGAATATTTCACTAAAAAAACCTTAGTCATGTTAGATGTGAGATATTTGACAAGGGGAAAGATGTATACACATCCAGACCCACCACATGACTGAGTTAAAGATAAACCAAGTGGGAAGGATGTAGATTGCAATGGTGGAGAATGTTGACCAACAGTAATAACATAACTGACAAGTTCAGAGGTAGGGTCTTAATGGAGATTGAAGCCAGGGGATACCTGGTGTCCAGGATGTGCTGGTAGGCCAATCCCATCTATGAAGTTCTGAAGGGGTTATAGTGTTAGGTAAAACTTTGACATCTTTCACTATAAAATAGGCATTTCTTCCCCGTGATCTTGTGCAAAAACAAATCACTTGTGCTACCATCCACCTTTCACACACAAGTTCAGTTCTGCTTCCCTTAGAGCTGAATGCGATTCATATTCTCTCCTAGTCTTGAGTTCATTAACCAGATCCTTCACCTTGGCCATGAATTACTACATTCCTTCCTTGAAATGTGCATCCCAAATACTACTCACTGCACATGCTTCAACAAATCAATCAATCTGAAGAACATCTTGGTACACAAATACCTTATGACTCTCCTAGAATACCACATGGATCTTTTCCATGCAGTAGACCTTGCTGCAAAACTTGCATCACACATCCAGCTACCACTACATATTCCAGTCATACCAAAAGGGAACCTTTTCCTATTATTTCATATTCGACTGGCATAACTACACATCTCATTTATCAACTTACCTACCTTCACTGCACAGCTTCTTATATTGGCCTCACCACTAACCAGCTGTAACAGGCTGAAAAACTACTGGCAAACAGTTTATTTTGGCAACAAAGAAAAGGGTGATGCTGGGAGTTATTGATTTGACATCAGCTTCTACTCCTAACTCTGACCATGTGACATACTTGTTCTAGATAGATTACTTTACTACTATTATTCACTTGATAGATGAGAAGGAAATAGTCTCATGTTAAACTAGCTATAGAATTTAAACAGAAATCCCATCAAATTTGGTTTGTATTCTTCAACTTTGTCTAACAGTTCTGATACCAGTTACAAGTAAGCTTAAATCGACTTCGTCAGTTTAGAAGACAGCAGGTTTGCATGACGACCTCTCCCAAAGCAACAATGAGTCAATTGTTGGAAACCCCCATTTCAAATTTAAAGATCACTGAAATCATTTCATGATTAGCTAAATGTTCTTTAGATTCAGAGTTCAAATCACATTACCGAAACAGTTCCTATCAGAAATCTTATACGAAACATTGTATGAACACATAAGGCCTCCATACCGATCTTGCAGCACTGCACACTCATGGTATCCATCCACGACCATAGTAACCTGTGCGCACTTCCTCACCTGACAAAGATTGACTTTCAACTGCCCAACTAACTAGCATGCACCTCATTCTTGATGGCTTTGGCCAAAATGAGACCAAATGTGTACCCTAATTTTACAGTCTTTTCTTTTACTCAATGTTTCAGACATCTAAGCTTTGTTAAATTGTTTTATAAATTATTTTTTGAATAAATATCATCTTAAATACTCCAAATGTGTGATAAATTAAACTTTGCTTCTTTATATTGATTCAGCTGGTAATCTCTCGTTACTATGGCAACCTACAAATTTTGTTCTAAAAAATAATTATTTCATGAATAGCTCTGAAATTTTGGCTATTGACAGATATTAACTAAATAAACATTTTCTATCCTCATGACTTTTTCTAAATAAATACTACTTTTGCCGTAATTTGGCTTTGAAGTCGGCACATGTTATGAACTTTTGATTTAGCCTATCTCTCTTAATTTCCAAACTTAGTTGGTACTTTCCTTCCTGCTTTGTCCCTAATATCCTTCTCTAGCTTAGTTCCTTCTGATATTATGTATTACAGTAATTCATCTAACTTAAACTACAAATGAAACGTGAACAATTACTATCGGCCATTATCTTCGATCAATTTGCTCCTGAACTTACATAATACAATCTTAAAATCAGTGAATTGTGATGTTTTATTTCCTATTCTGGGTTTTAATATGCATTTCTTCCTGTTTTACCACTGAACTGATGATTTATTCAGTGTTAAATGAATCTGTTTGTTAGCAAAACTACTACTTTCTTGCTCCGCATACGTTTGATCTGAATTTTTGTTAAACTATTTGTTACTAAGTTTATTTTCACCTACACATTCTGTTCTTTAGATTCTCTAGTTTCATTTGAATGTTATTTCATTTTATTCTGTGCTGCCTTGAGAAAGTTATATTCGTCCTTCTTTGTGTCATGCCTAACAGTAACTGTGGAAAAATAGCTTATATCTTTTGAACACTTTGTACTTAAGTTAAAAACGCTATTGATTCTTGCTATTCCTTACTTTTCATATCATAATTTTATCTTTTTTGCGTTTAATCTATCCTATTCAGGTTTCTTGGAACTATCTGTTTACTTCCCCTAACACCTTTCTTTAACAACATAATACCAACTTTCCTGCATGCCTAGGAAACTATTCCATTACACCATCCATTGGCAACACTTCCCAGTTCACACAACTCTGACAAACTCAACACCTGTTTCACAGTGAGAGCTGTCAGAATGTTTCCTGATGCTGCTACCCCTTTGGATCTCCAAAGAAGGGACCTAGCGTACATATCCTTGATACCAGGCATCCCCTGGTCTCATCCTCCGGTAAGAGGCCACCAATAAACCTATCACTAATGTTGTTATAACTATACAGTATTTTTTGTTTTGTTTTATTTATTTGTACTAAAGGGCTACTTTGGTCACTGTGCTTGTGTATCTGTAACACTGATGTCGTGCGCTCAGCCTTTGTTACCAAACTAACTGCGGCCGTAGATATTATCAAAAAATTGAGATTAAGAGCGTTATTTATTTAGCTAAGCAACCTTGAAGAAATGAATTGTGAGACCACTGGAAGATTAGTATGTATTGCATTTAAATTAACATATTAATTATTAGTTGCTTTTTGTTTATTTAAACTTAGTTGATGTAGATGTTTTCTTATATTGAGGGTTAGGGATTTAGTTATGAATTTATTTGTAATGTGATGATACCTGCAGTATTACCTTTCTATTGTGCTTTAATAAATTTGATTATCTTACTTTTTCTTTATCTTGAAGTTTTTTAAAAGGAATGGACTCAGTGTTTCTCCATTGTCAGCTGATTCAATTTACTATCAGCTGCAACTTTGCCCTGGAACTCTGAGAGAGAGAAATGATATAATCTATGATTTGGTTAACCCTGACGTTAATGCAAGTCTTCCAAGGCAGTTACAGAATACACATCCAGTAAGTCACTTTTTTGTGTATTATTTCTAATTATTTCATACTATTATTAGAACCAACCTCATGATATATAGTATACTGAAAATAAGCTTTACTGCCTACTTGAAACTTTTTGAGTGCATAAAAACGATATCTCATTTCCATTCTTTATTCATACTTTTTGTTGTAAATATAGGTTCAGTGCTAGCCTTCTCTCCCCCCAAGCTATTCTTTTCTTCCTTAAGATACCCATCAGTTTTTTTCCATTAAACCCTGTCAAAACTTTTTCCAGGTCAATAAAGGTGGCATCAATTTCTCTTACTCTCTCAATATATCTTCCCTCCATAATTCTGAACATGCCAATACCATCTCCTGTTTCTTTTTCTTTCCTAAATCCAAACTGTTCCTCTCCATCCCATGTATCTAACTTCCTACATAGCCTTCTATTCAGTACTCTCAACAATATTTTAGCTGCATGTGAAATTAGACTGATTCCCCTGTACTCTTCACATTTATTTGTATTCCCCTTCTGAATTGATATCATGACTATTGCAAGGAAGTCATCATGCCATTCCCCTTTGTCACATACTTTACTACAGATGTAGACTATCTTCCTCCTTCCTTTGTTTCTTAAACTCTTCAACACTTTTGCTGGAAAATTATCTATTCCACAAGTCTTCCAATACTTCATCTCCTTCAGTGCCTTCTCTACTTCTGCTGCTAAGTTGTCACACCCCATTCCATCCTCTGTTACTCGTACCTCCCTTCACTTTCACTAGGTATCTGGTCCTACTTATACGAGCATTCTATATATTCTTGGACAGAGCGTGGTGTGTGAGCAGTTAATGCTCTGGCCTCGCATTCGGAAGGATGCCGGTTCGAATCCCTGTCTGGGCATCCAGATTTTGGTTTTCCATGGTTTCCTCAAATCACTCCAGGCGAATGCCGGAATGCTTCCTTCAAAATGCCATGGCCAAATTCCTTCGTTCCTTGTCCCCAGTCCCATCCTGCCTCTAATGACCTCGACATCGAAGAGGCCATAAGAAAAATATATGTTCTTGTCATCTAATCAACACCTCTTGTGGTTCTTTGGCTAATGTGCCATCCATTCTTTCTATTTCTGTGTTGTTCTTGTTTCTTTTAGTTTCAAAGGCTATCTCACTAGCCATTCTGTACATTATTTCATACTTTTCCTCTTTCTCTAATTCCTCGCATTTTCTTTCATCCATCTTTTTCTTCCTTGTTCAGTTTCTCTTCTTATTTCATTATTCACTTTTCTATACATCTTTTTTCCTTCTGTATTTCCCACGGGTTTTTTTCCATTTTCTTCAATCTACCATCTTTTTTCAACATTTTCTGTTATCCATTCTTTGTTGGCACTTTCAGATTATCTAATCCCTAGAACTTCTTTGCTGGCTGTCAGGAGCCCTTCCCCCCCTTTTTTTTTTATCAATTTTTCATTTATATATTCTTCAGCTGTTCCTGTTTTGTAGTTTTTCTTCAATCCTATCTTCCAGCTTCAAAGCCATACCTTCCTCTTTAATTGTTTCCAAGTTCAGTCTTTATCTTACTTTGCCTCTGCCCACTTTCTTCAACTTTACTTGTATCCCTCTTGGTATGAGGTCATGATATGAATTTGTTTGCTCTTGGAAAAGTTTTAGCATTCTTCAGAGAGTTCCTAAATCTTTTTTGTATCAGGACATAGTCTAGCTGGTACCTTTCTCCATTCAAATTAGACCCCCATGTATAACGTCTCCTTTTATGATTTCCAAATACGGTGTTGCCCACAACTAGTGAATTTTCTTTACAGTAATTAATTATTCTTTCACCCTTCTCATGTCTTATATCCAAATTTTCATACTATATCTTGTTTCCCTTCACCTACCATTGCATTCCAGTTCCCATAATGATGTCATAAGCATTTGTATTCTCTTTCTCAGTAAGTTCTTCCATCTTCATGTAGTATCCTTCCACTTCCTCATCTCCATGCTGACTAGTTGGCATATATACCTGTATTAATACCACATCTTTTGGACTATACTGAAGTCGATGCTGTGACAGTCTTCTACTTGGGTAAGTAGTGGTTATTCTTCTATCAAAATATTTCATGTTTCTGCTTATAGTTTCTTTGTTTAGTAAAAAAATATATAGAGAGAATTTTGTCCAAAAATGACTGATTTTTGTTCACTGGGATATGTAGATACACAATATCTGCTGTCTGATTAATCAGTTTTCTGTGGGTGAGTCCCAACCCCTCTGAGTTAATGAAGAAATAATTCACAATAGTTCACTTGAGTTGAGTAAGAGACAAAACAAAATTATGAAGTTCATAGTAGCAGTTTTTGTTAAATGCTGATAGTCCCAATGTATTCTACTCTTTTTTAGAGGATAAAATCATTAACAAGATATGAGAATTAATATTCACAGTTATGTTTTTTATTTGAACTTCTAATACCAGAAAAAAATAATGCCAAGAAAACACAAAATTGATCGGACTTCTCACTACCCAAAGACAATAAGCTCTAAAGTAGCAAAACCAAGATAACTGAACAAACACAAATCATCCATTACAACTTGCACATGTTGAAGATGGAAGGCAGTGAGGGGATACATTTCTGTAAAAATCTAATTATGTTGACTATTAAATTTGAAAATATGTTAAAATGCTCATAATAATCGGGCAGAACTAATGTAAATACTAGGAGAATGTTAGACTCACTTTAACAGACATACGATGCAGCACACACTCATACGACCTTTGCGGTTCTCTCCCATTAGCAATTTTTAACTAAATGATGATGAAGCACTTAACTGGGTAACACTGTCTGGCCTGGGGAACCCCAGTATCATGCTATAAGACAAATGTTTGCATATATAATAGGCCAAAGAATGAAACTGTATGAAATCTTTTTACTCAAGCTAAGTTAACTAGTAGCATTTACAAGATCGAAAATTCAGCATTTCACATTTACACATGGTGCCACCTAGACAGTGTAGGAACTAAGAATAATCTAATTGTTTACACATAATACTGAAGACTGAAAAAGAATTCATGTTTCGAGAAGAAACAATGGGAGTCAAATCTGGTAAACAGAACATATAATTCAACAATTCATGGTTCAAGATACTTATTTTCCCTTTTACTAAGAACTTTTGTGAGCAAGATAACTGTTTTGCCGAAAAAACTATATTGTTATCTCTTGCAAAGTGTTATTTTCCATGAATTTTTTCATCTAGTCAATTTAAAATTGATTTTCATACTCTACCTTTCCTCCCAATAAATCATTTCCTTATTCATAATGCAGTACAGGTTTTTGTTCCCTGTTTTGGCTATAATTTCAGTTCTTTTTATATATATATGTTTCAAAATAGTTAAAAATTAAAATAAAATAAAAAGTTTCATTTTGTGTGCATGTTTTATTTTCAAAGAAGGAAACCGAAAGTAGAAAATATGCTCAAAACATTTCTATCAGATTTTCATACAGTCGGATTGTCAACAAATGTGACACACATCTTGTGTTGAGAGTTGCATGTGCAGTTCTGCATGTAGATTTATCCTACAATTGATTTTGAAGTACCTAAGAGATTGGTAGATTCACATGCCTCAACTCACTTCTCATTTTGCACCATGTCATTTTTATTGTTACAACAATTCCCCCCCCCCCACCCCCACCCTCCTACACTACTATCTGCGCCGGCTACGCCATTCACCAGATGGCCAACTCTGTGTACATGTCTGACTGCCTGGTGTCTCATTTCTGCACAAATAAGACTGTATGCCAAATATTGTACTTTTCTTGTGTTTTTTTGTGTACGTCATTCCCAGCCGTCTTTATCTGTGGCAAGTGTTGGGAAATATTTCCCCATCCTTCCTTAGTTATATATATATACAGTATCTTATAACAGTTATCCCTGAATTTTTCTTTCAGAGAGATATGACACTATTTGAACTTGAATGCCATTTGGTAGAACTTAAATCCAAAAATATGAATACTCGTGGAGTTCTTCGGAGACTTCTACAATTGTACTGTAGTGGTGGAGATGCTGAAAAAGCTTTGGAAATCAAAAAGGTATTATGTAATAGATTGAATGTATTCAAGTAAAATACTGATATTAATTTTCATTTTAGACAAGTAAACTGAAGCTAAGTGTGAAATATTTTAATGAATAAGTAAATCAGTGAAAATCTTGCAAAAATTTGTTTTAATTGAATCGAATTTCCATTGTATGGCCTGTACTTTATTCATAGGAATTCGAAACTGGAGGGTATGAATTTTCACCTGGAATGTATGCTGCATTGTTTGATTTACATGTGAAATGTGGTCAGTTAGATGAAGCAGAATATTACTTAGCGACTTTACTTACCAAGTTCAAAAATTTCAAACTCGATGAACATAAAGTTGTGGATTTTGCTGCACTTCTGGTTTCTGATAACAGGTTGGAAGGTAGACTATGTTATGAAATTTTTCAAGATTTTCTTCCGCTAATTAATGTATTTAATATTAATCAGATGCTGTTGATTTGTAAAATAATATCTTAAATTCTTGGTAAAAATTTACCCATAATTTGATTTTTTGAACTTCATTTAACTGTTTCAGAAGCCTTACAAATTCTACAGCGATTTGGAACCTCTACTCATATAAAAGGTGGGAGCGGTATATCACGTAATTGCTGGCGGCTACTGAATAGCATCGTTGACAGAAAGGACCCACAAAACACAAAGAAAATGTTGAAGAAGTTGGTAGAGTTAGGATATTGCTCTGAATCAAATGTTCTTCTAGGACCTATTATTAGGAGTTATTTAATGTGGTGAGTTAGTATGGCTTTTAAGGATTAAATCTTTCAAATAAAATCTCGCATCAAGTTAAAGACATATATGTAACCAATAATTAGTAGGAAAATGCTTTAAAGCAATGAAATTAGGAAGAATAAGAAAATTCAACCAAACACTTACCATAAATGATGGTGACCGAGAATGACAAACACTATAAAGGTGATCATGCTAAGTGGGTGTTGGTTTTACGATGTTAATTGTCTCATTTACTTGTAAAAAATAACGATCAACATCAAAATATTGCATTACATGTGATGGTCTATTTTTTGTGTTTGTTATGCCCAGCTGCCACCATCTATGATAAGTGTTGAGTTTAATTTCCCTGTCCTTCATTAATATATGTGTGGCGGGTTGGGATGTGACCACATCTTTCCCCCTGCCATATGTCTCGCCTCCCACATGAATAAGACTAAAGTCGAAATATTGTGCAATTCGTTTGTTTTTGTGTTTTTACGTGTCTCGCCCTCCTGCCTTCATCTGTGACTGGTAACTGTTTATTTTCCCTATCCTATCTTATTTTCAGTGCCTCACGGCAGTTTCTTTGTTTCCTTTATCCAATATATATATATATAGTAACAATTAAATCAAGACACTAAGTAGCGGAAAGGAATCAAATTAGGATAGGGAAATGAGCCACCACTTACCTTAACCCTTTGACTGCTGACGGCTGATCGTGTACCTGCCGCGCTGTGGCCGGCTACCTGCGCTAAGTGATTATCCCTGGGGACGGAGCCGTCCGAGCGGCTCCACACGCTCTGTGCTGAATGTTTCTGGCGAAGCACTGTGACCTCTCACGACTGATACAGAATAAATGCTCTCACTACATAGTTTCTCTTCAAATAAATTACTACAGAATAAAACTGTATCATTAACCCTATTTTTCATAACTAATAATTATTTCTTGCTTGCATTTTTCTCCCGATTTTTGCAGCTTTTGTCGAAAGCGTGGTGATTCTTAAATTTACGTCAATAGTTTACAGTTCTTTCTTGGCAGTTTCTGTTGGTCCCTTACTGTATTAGAGTGTTATTGTTGATTCGAAAAAAATGCTAGAAATATTCTATTCCACACTTACATACCACGTTCAGTCCACGACTGTAAAATTAGAGATATTCGAACTCAAACAGAAAGTTAAAGCCATCCGATTTTTCCTCGCGCTATTCACGAATACCATAGAAAGAGACCTTAAAATGATAATTGTTCAAGTAGCCTCCCCCACACACCGAAATTTGGTTTCCGGAATATCTTTGTAGATGTAGACACCCAAAATATCTCGATGTTGACTGAATGTTTGCTGCGCTTTGTAATTACCCGATTATACGTAATTTTGTTTCTTTGATGAAATTTGTTCCACATAAGTACTCAACAGATTTTTCATTTCTAAGCTATGAATTGTCTGTCCATTAATTACGTGATGTGAAATAGAGGGGGGGGGGGGGGCAGGTTGCGGCGAAATCGCACGAAACCTCACCAGAGTAACAAAAAGCGGTATCTGGACATAAGTTCACTAAAAATTGGAGTATTTAGAAGGACATCTCTGGTCCAATATTCCCTAATTTTCAATTTTTTTCACGCTAGGCATCAGAAGACAAATAGCTCTGAAACAATACATTTCATCATATCCAGTATCTTTCCACTTTGATATTCGAGAAAGCTCTGATTCTGGAGTATTCTTCATAGTGGTTATACAAAACCGATTCTTTTCATCAGCTATATATTTCGTCAGTTCTTCTGTAAGAAATAACATGAAAACTGACAGAATACTTGACACATTCCCTATTTGACACGCATTTCCCAATAGTGTAACATCAAATGCGTGACGAACTGGACGAAAGAGATTTTCTAGTTAGATTTATCGCCAAGACGTAATTTCTTCGTAGCCGTTTCACTATCACTTTCTGATTCTTCAGAACAACTAACTTGTTGAAACATGAGACTGCATTGTCACCCCTCCTGACGAGTATGTTTTAGGAATACAGCTTTCCGATTTTGTGGAAAAGCTATCACTTCCATCAAAATGAAGTAGTTCATCCTCAGTGTCGCTCATCATAAGAATCTCCATGATTTATTCCTCAATGCACCAACGACGTCTTTCAATTTTCTTTATAAAATACAGGACACAAAGAACACTGATTTAATTTTCGTTGGACAGTGAACTGTAGAGCGAAGCCTAGGCTCACAGCAGACAAACATTCGTACAATAAGCTAGTGACCAAAACTGCGAAAGGCTATTGAGAAATGTGGCGAGAAGTCCGCTGTACGACTCAGGTAGCGGCGCGTCAATATTCGTCATCAGCACACAGGTAGCGGCAGGCGGGTGCGGCTTACCTCGTCATCAGCACTCAAGGGAAATCCGACGGCTGCGGCTATACCCGTCATCAGCACTCGGGGCCCGCAAGCACCATGCGTGTATAGACGTCAACAGCAGTCAAAGGGTTAAGATGATGGAGGTGTGGCGCGAACACACAGAAAAGACTCAAACACAAATAATAAAGTAATTTTCGGGATAAACCCTTCGTCAACGGGAGAACATTATGAAAGGTGGGCGCAGCAGAAGACTGCCTCACAGAAAGACCGCCGGCCGAGAAAATGGTGGGGGTTAATTCAAACATCGGAAAAGTAGAGGGGCAGTGAATCAGAGCTATTACCCGAGCATAGATAAATAGCCAAACTAATCTTTGGTCAGTGGGAAAATCAAAATATAATTAGAACAAAATATGAAAAAAATATAATTATATAAAATATTATGCAAATACAAATTAAAAAAATAATACTAATAATAAGAAATAATAATTTTAATGAAGTAAACATCACCTTATGTTAGTGGTGGTTCAATATAGGTGATGGAAAAGAGGATTAAAAAAGGTTAAACATATGTAATAATAATAATGACCGGGTATTATCTCAAGTTGAGACCAGGTGGTTGCCTTGTGCCAATTTTGTACTGGTAGGAAAGTTCTCACCTTCTGAGTTCAGAGAAACTGCTGCTATTAGGGAGAACTCTGATAGCACTAAATATTACTCATTTTTACTACACTAATAAACTTGTAAATATATATAAAACATTAAGAGATTTAGTTTTTATGGTTAGCATCCAAATGGATACAACTTTTTGACAACTTGAAAAATCGTGAATGTAACTTCCATTTTCAAGAAGGGAGATTGATTTTGCCATCACCTGTGGTGGTATCCATGTTCCCTTTTTCTTCTTGGTTCATAACTGAGGAGCAAATTTTGTAAAACTGCTGGTTTCCAGTCTTCCTCATTGTTTTGTACACTTCTGTTTTTATATTGATCTTACTGTGTGGATTCCTGATATTTGTAGCTCCTGTTTAATGTCATTGTCTTGGATTTTTTCCAGAAGTGATCTGTCCTTAATATCATTTTTGCTGCTTCAATTATCCTTTCATCTTGTACAATTGTCACCTAAGTTTCACTCCCATACAACAATTTTGATCTGACTAGTATTTTTTGTTTCTTTGTGAGTTTTCTTGAAATTTGTTCTTATCGAAATCTGTTTAATTTGTTTTCAAAGTTCCTCATTAAATTTAATTCACCTCTCAGCTAAGTGAACTGTTTGACTTGTTTGAGGATTATATCCAGTGGCAGCACGTGGTTTTGATACTGGGGAAAGCTGCGAATCTTTTACCCCTGCAGTCAAAATCTCGATGGTAAGAGCCCTACTGATTTTTTTGCCCCTACAATTCTGTCTCAAAATACGTATTTTTGACAGTTCAGTCTAATGGACATGTTGTGAAATCTGTCAAACCTAAAGTAGTAGCAGTAAAAATTGTATCAAATCTGGGGATTTCGGTTAAGATATGAGAAACAGAAAAATGCATTTTTCACTTCACAACTACTCAGCTGCATCAAACATTGCTCTGCTGAAATTTCGAACATACCCTTGCCTAGATTTGCAATGTTTTTGTTCTTGACTGTTGTTAAGATCAGGTTTGAGCACACCAAAATTCTTCACTTTAAGCTCGTGTTCCAAATTTTTCCCAGTAAATTGCAAACCGAATTCATATTGCACTTTCAGAGTGCCAGAAAGCTGCAGCTATTCTCAAAAACAAAAATATAACCCATAAGACTTCAGGCTCAACCACACAAAAGAAACTTCAAAATAACATCCTTTCTTGTGCAAACACCTTTAGCAACTTAGATAATGATACATTTCGCGCACTTATTTCATCTAATCGTTCAACAAATTCTCACTAGATGGTGAAAGTTATGTCGCCGTATTCTAGTGCACTCTAGCGGAAAGTTTACAAACTTAGTGTGCCTCTACTAAAGTTGATACAGTGGCCACCACCCGAAACATAAAACTAGTTTTTACAATGTCAAAACAAATATTTAATGTCGATTAATGAAGCATGAAAGCATAAACTGGAGATACAGAGACAGGGATTCGAGAGTGGAAGTTCAACCACTGTGTTGATTTCCCTACATTGTAACAAGCGTTACAAGAAAATCATGATTGGTTTTGTACAACTGACGTAGGCTCTACAAGCTGCACCTACTACAAGCCCATAAGAGTTATACTTTGTAAAAGCCATGCCCCCAATTCTCTGCTACATGCAATGTAACGGCGATCCAAAGGCGCAGCCTTAAAAATACTACCTGTTTGAGAAACATTCTTTTATATCAACAGTTCTAAAAAATATTGACTGTCAGTGCTTAAGTGTGTGTGGAAGATTCTCTAAATGCTTACTGTTAACTTAAATTCTGTATTCCGCTATTTAAAAACATATTAAAATATGTTTTGGGGCGGCTCCATCTCATAGCCTTTAACGATGAGCCGCTACTGATTATATCTATGCAGCTAGATAGTGTCATAAAAAGATGACAACATTTCACCAATGTTTTCTATTGTAATCATGAGGTATCTTGCTATCAAGAATTGAGAAGTTCACTGTCAGTCATCAGTAGGGGGATGGGCTTATATAACGCCAATGAGCATTGTGGCTCTGTGGTAGAGCCGCTCTGTTGAACTGTGCAGTCCTGCTTGTGCTGGCTTCATTACAGCTGTTGGCCTTAAATCTGCTGCACTCCTGTCTGAGGATTAAAGGTGTTGCAACATTGCTTGTGGCTGTAGCTAATAAGATGATTGCAATCTAAATAAGCTATTAGTTCTTGGTATCTGGGTATATTTTTATTCTTCATTTGATGCAGACTTGAGGTTGCTCGCTTCTTTCCAGCAAAGACGGCTGCCACTGTAATACTTACTGACTTGATACAAGAATAAAGTTTGTGGGTTTTGAAATTCAGTTCTTTTTATTTATCTTATAATCTCTTAAAAGTTCCTCCAATACTATTTAAAAAAATACTCTGACAATGTTCTGATTAGAAAGATTGCAAGGTTCACTTTTCATGCAGGATCGATCATTTACCTTTTTTTTTCAGACTCTATCACTCCAAACATATTAATCTAACAGTTCAATTAAATCAGTATCATACCTTCATTTTTTACTTAAATTTTATCTGTAACCTTATTCCATTCAAAATTGCCTGTTTTCTTTTTTAATAACGTTACTTCCTCCATCTCTTTGAACAGTGACCCTTCTCCAAAGATACTATCTTTCTGAATGTATGAATCTAAGCAAATAATCTCTACCTTATCTACTATTGTTTTCCTTATAATTAAATTAATATTAATTTTCTACCTTCTTATTTTCAATATTTTATTATTTTTTTCCATCTACAAATTATTGTGTCAGAATAGGCTCTCTCAAAAACAAAATCACTAATAAAATCAGCATTCACTGTTATTAACACATTTAATGTTGTGACTATTCTTCATTAAATTCTGTTGAATGTGTGGAGCTCTTGCAACAACCTCTCACTTATGGCATTTTAAGGGCTTACTGTGTTATAATAGTTCAAAGCCAATCAGAAATTTTTGCAGCCAGGAGGAGATACTCTTGATCTTGTGACAAGCCAATATCCTATCTTTACAAAATAATCTCCTGCTTACAGTAACAGAACCAATGGCTTTGACTAGTCTCCTTGCTCCAATGATGAGGATCCAGAGCATCTTCCTCCCGCCTGCAAGAATTCTGGATTGGCTGTGACCCATGAAGGACGATCTGGGTCTAAGCATACACTGTGATTGTGGAAAATTCTTTGTCAATCAGATCATCCACACCATTGAGAACCACTGCTATAATCACAAGTGCAACCTTTGAATGTTGCAACTAGAGAAGTCTGAAGTTGCAGAAAATGTAATCGACAGCGGCTATAAAACAGACTTTGCAAATTTGAAGGTGCTGTCGGAGACCACTTATTTTTGGAGGTTTGTCATGGAAGAAACTGTTGAAATAAGACTCAATGATGACACCTTTAACAGAGTAGGACTTTTTCTGAATGATGCATGGAAACCAGCATTTTCAATCCTCAGACAAGAGTGGAGCAACTTTAAGGCTTGCAGTGGTGACAAAGCCAGTACGAGCATGGCTACATGGTTCAATGGAGCAGCCCTCCTACAGGTCCACAATGCCCATTGGCTGGCTGCTGGCATGTGATGTCATAAAAGCCAATCTGTCCGCTGATGACTGACAGTGAATTTCTAGATTCTCAGTAGCTAAGATACCTGATAAAGACATTAGAAAATGTTGTTGAAACTTTGATTTCTTTTTATAGCACAATCCAGCCACAAACCTAGGAAGACTATGTTGCATTTACATGCTGGGAAACTCTCCATTCACAGATTATTGCTTTTATTCCAATTTTCAAACAAACATGTTTTCAATTAAATTCCATTTATGGGTAGATATTTTCGGATTTTGCTTCTTACTTAGTTCATTAAACAGGTACACTGAGTGCTGTATAATTATTGGATTGTCTGCAAGGAACTGTGTATTAAGAGTTGATGTATCAATAATTCTACACACTTGTCATTCCCTGTGATTAACATAAATTTTATCAGAAGTTTTTTATACCCTATGTTTATATAAATGCTTGTGTTATCACAGAGATCTCGTATTACCTTTATGTTGGAGGAAACATCTCCATTTCAGGATCTTCCATAAAATGTTCTTATCAGTTCAATCAAATCACTTTTCCAAATCAAAGAAGGCTACACATTAAATTTACTTTGTTTTTTGATTATTATTTTTTATGACAAATGCATAATCATCCTGGCCTATAGTCAAAACTTTATCAGCAATTGGCCTAAAGTGATTTGTTATTATTATCAAGTAGATTTTCTACCCACCTTTCTAATTAGAGCATATTCATCAGGCGGCCCATTTTTTTAATGACGGACAATATCGTTACCTCTTTTCATTCAGCTGACAATATATATTATTTCTAGCATATAATAATTGACCAAATAAATCAGTATTCAAGAAAAGCTTTGTGTTGAGTCTGTGTAGACCTGTTGCTCTCCTGTTCGTTTAGGAGAGAAGTGATCACTTTATTCTTCACTGGAAATATCATTGATTGCTCTGGCTTTAATAGGCTTCAATAATTATTTATCAATTGCTGGTCTTCAATTATGTTAATGCTTATATTATATTTTTCTTCTTTATTGAAGTGTTTGATTATTTTATAGGTCACAGTTCCTTGGTTAAAAATATTTGAATGATGAATCATTCCCTTGATTATTTATGGGCTAGAGTAACTAACAACTTTGTGCATTGTTATATAATTTATAGTTTTCAGAAACTACATCATTATTGCCTTGTAGCTACTCATATTCTGAGACCTTCTCTTTTTTCAGATATATATTTCTTAAAGTTAGTGCTAATTGGTTTTTCTCTTAAGGGCATCTTGCATGTTGTCACTCTTTAACAACTGTTGTTTCAAAGGTGATGTCAAGTCTTTTGTGGTATAAACCTCTCATATTTGAATAGGAAATGCTTTTCTCTACTTGTTAGTTGCTTTATATTGTGCTAGTTTATGTCTCCATCTATTAGGGAGCCATGTAACCAGAAAGTGGTCAGAGCTAATGTCACATTCTCTGGTGCTTCTTGTATTTTTCACAAATTGTATAGCATCAAAATTAACCATTGTATACAGTCAATAACAGATCTTTTTCTCAGGCAGCTCATCTATATTTATGGTCATCCTTCTTCCAAAAAAGAAGTATTTGTAATTTTAAACTTCAAACTTCTCTAAGATTTACACATTACTATTTACTGATCATTCTCCAGAGGCACCTAAAACGTTAGAAATTTGTTGGTTTTCTAGCATTTCATTTGAGTCTTCCATTATCATTCAACTGCTATTTTGTTTATTTTTGTTAATTACCATCTGCAGTTGTTATTAAAACAATATGTTCACAAATACATGAGTCACCTATAATTTGAGATGTCAATTTTTCATGTGAAATTATCATTGATACTACAGATGGCACATGTTCATTTTGGGGTGTGCAACTGTGCAACATTGCTTATTTCTTTATTAAGGTACATCCTGTACATATTTTCTACAGATATGATACCTATATTTATACATTTCATCTTTATTTCTAGTAAGCAAACCCATTAAAAGCTTCTGAAATACTTTTTTTTTTCTTTTTTACTTGTGGCTTTACACCTCGTCAAGGTCATTAGCAGTGGAATGGGACTGCAGCTGGAAGGGAATTTAGCCATGGCCTTTTGGAGAAAGCATTCACCTGGAAACCCCAAATCTGAATGCCCAGATAGGGATTTGAACTTATGTCCTCCCGAATGTGAGGTCGGAGCATTAACCACTCTCTGAAATAGTTAGAAATTTAATAATTATGAATTGTGCAATCCATGGGTGCACGGCTTCATCCGACATTATTAGCTATACTCAAGACTGCACGATGCAAGGGCAAAAATCGCTCTCTCTACTCCTAACATTTTCACGCAACATGTCTTGAAGCACACAACCACTAGAACCATTATTGCGAGCTCAGTTCAACGAGTCTCGTTTTTATTTAATTCACCGTCAAATATTTGCATCTGTTCATGTGCCCTGCCTCCTCCAGCAATATTGTTTTTCCATAGTTATTGATAGTTGACTTGATTTTATTCAACCCTTTCCACCCCCTTCCTCTTCTCTAAGCATTCATCTTATGTTTGTTCATTGCTGCCTTCAGCTTTGTTATTTTCATTGCCTATAAGCCTTTCCCATTATTGTTAAAGTAAGAATAAGGTACTAATGATGACAGTCATCAAGCATTTTTTTGCATACTTTCAGTGATGACTTACACAGTGCAGTGATGGAGTATGAACAGTTTGCCAGAAATAACCGGATGACTCCATTACAGCATGAACTTCTCTGTCAGCTAGTCCAGAATGAGAAAGACAGGCCTCTTCTCGAAAGAGTAATTAAGGCAACAGAGGCAGTTCATGGTTCTGATTCTACTTTTGTTTCACTTCTGGCATCAGTTGCTGAAGCCGGAACTGTCAACCAGTTGCGCCAGGTTCTTTCCGTGAGTAGGAAGTATCTTTTGTGTGTGTGTGTGTGTGTGTGAGAGAGAGAGAGAGAGAGAGAGAGATAGAGAGAAAGAGAGGGAGACATCGAGAGAAAGATGATTAGTTAGTAATATTGTTATTATTATTAATTTAATTGTGATGGAGCACACCTTCTGGTGGCAATTCCCTATCATCCAATTATCCCTTCTTTATTTTATGTCCTTGATGGCGTGGTGAGTGAGCACTAATGCTTTGGCCTTGCATTTGTGAGAAAGATGGTTCAAATACCCGACTGTCTATCCAGATTTGGATTTTTCATGGTTCCCCCAAAAAATTCTAGGCCAGGTTGGTTCCTTCAAAAGACCATGGCTGAATTCTCTCCCATTCCTTGCCCCCAGTCCTTTGCCCCCTCTAATGACCTTGGTGAAGCTGAAAGATGTTCATATTTATATTACCATATGATCATTACTTTTCTGACATTCTTCCACTTCCAGTAATAATATTCCATTAATATTATCATTAATATTAACATTACCACCCTAGTCACCTTCACTTTTTGTTTCCCCAAGTTCTCCATTCACATAGTTGGCAATGGTGCAAACAGATCTGTCTTCTCACCAAGTGTCTCATCTACCTGCAAGACTAAGGTTCAACAAAGAAATTATCTGTGCATCTATTGTAATTGTTGGGTTTATTTTCCCTATCCTTGCATATTTGCAATGCCTTGAAGCATTAGCCTTCTCATTTTTTGGGAAACAAAGGCACTACAAAGTGGATAAATTAAACATATAGATAGGATAAATTAAACATTTAGATGGGATAAAAACCACTGCTTACAAAAGTTGAAAATTGCCCAGTATCAAAACACGAATAGACATGTATAAGCATAGAACATTACAATTTTGAGGCTTATATCCCCTATTCAACAATCGAGTGAGTTAGCTGCCTTAAGGAAGCTGGCAGTTAGCGGTGGCTGTTCTCCTATCCAAACATTTAATGTATCCATTTTATAGCATCTTTTGTTTTGCTGTGCATGTAAACATATATAAAGTATGCACAGTGGTTGTTGAAATTATTGGATTGAATCCCTTCATCAACAATACCTGCTTTAATTTATCTGCTTTATAGTGCCTTTGCAAATACATATATTGGAGCGTTTCTTGTTGCCCTCCTCCATTCAACATTGATGAGTGTTGGGTATAATTTGTGTTTCATTGTCATATAGTGTTGTGTGAGTGTGTGTGTTTTTTTTTTTTTTTAATTGCACACCGCTTTCTAATGTAACACTTTTACACATAACAATAATTGTAACATTGTATATGAGAAATTAATCTGTTTTGATTCATTAAAATCATATTCATTTCTTGAAGAAACTTCATATAAAATGTGTGTATGGAATCTTTATAAATATATAATGTTAAATGTTAGTATCAGTCCTTTTTCAGTGATGTTAAAAGTATTGATTGATTATATTTACTGGAGTACTCCTTGAATTGAAAGACTTTGCTAATGCTTTATTTAGGCTAATTTTATAAATTCACATTTGTAGTGAAACAATATTTTTTGAGATGGAATCTTCATTTTAACTGTGTATTTATTTTTTAAAAAAGACCATAAACCGTGTTTAGACTAGACAGATGCCATTGCATTTGTACCTGCTTGTTCTATCATTAAAATCTCCAATTTACAACATTTCCAGTGATGGCCAGTATGTTTTTCTGGTTCTGATAGAGTACGAGGGCTGTCTGAAAAGTTCTCGGCCTCAACCATAGATGGCAGCACTACCCATGTGATTTTTTTCCATGCAAGTTGGTGCATGTGCCAGACATGCCTGCAAGAAATTGCAAGTCATTATACATTGTAGTTTCGTCTGTACAGTTGTTTGAAGCAGGCGCGGTGTGGAGTGCTACCAGAGATGGAAAAATTCGAGTATTATGCAGTTATAAAATTCTTTGTAAAAGAAGATTTACTGCCATCCTAGATCCACTGAAGATTTTTAAAAGTGTATGGGGACTCTTCTCCTTCATATTCAACAGTTAAGAAATGGGCTGCTGAGTTCAAACGTGGCCGTAGCAGTGTCGAAGATGATGAACGCGAAGGACGTCCGAAAAGTGCAATAACTTCAGAAATCATCCAGAAAGTGCATGATATGGCTTTGGATGATTGACGAATAAAAGTGCGTGAGATTTCTGAGACCGTAGGGATATTAAAAGAATGTGTGGGATACATTTTGCATGAAGTATTGCAAATGAAGAAGCTTTATGCAAGATGGGTGCCACATTTGCTCACTGTTGATCAAAAGCGCATCCGCATTAGACTTTCTGAACAGTGTTTGGGACATTTCAAAAAAATAAAACTGATTTTGTGCGTCGATTCATAACTATGGACGAGACATGAGTTCACCACTACACGGCAGAATCAAAACTGCAGTCAAAGCAGTGGACAGAAGCTGGTTGCTCAGGTCCAAAGAAGGCCAAGTCAGATCCATCGGCAGGGAAGGTGATGGCATCAGTCTTTTGGGATGCTAAAGGTGTTTTGTTCATTGATTACCTTGAAAAGTGTAAAACAATATCTGGACAATATTATTCCAATCTTTTAGACATCCTGGATGAAAAATTACGTGAGGAAAGGCCCAGTTTGAGGAAGAAGAAAATCATCTTTCATCAGGACAATGCAGCTGCCCACAAGAGTCTTTTGGCAATGGGAAAATTAAGAGATCTGCACTATGACGTGTTGGAGCATCCACCTTATTCCCCAGATTTGGCTCCCACCAACTTCTATCTATTCCCAAAACTCAAAAACTTTCTTGCTGGTCAGCGTTTTTCTTCAAATGAAGAAGTGAATGCAGCTGTAGATGGATATTTTGCAGGCCTCCCAGAAAGCCACTTCAGGGATGGTATAATGAACTTGGAACATCATTGGACTATGTGTATCTGTGTTCAGGGAGACTCTATTGAGAAATAAAAATGATTTGGTAAATATCAAATTGGTTTTATATTTTCAGACTTAGAATTTTCCAGACCGCCCTCGTATGTATTGATAAATGATGTATCAGAGATGAAGGCAGGAGGGCGAGACATGTAAAAACACAAGAATGAATTGCACAATATTTCGACTTTAGTCTTAGTCATGTGGAGCGAGACATGACTAAGACTAAAGTCGAAATATTGTGCAATTCGTTCTTGTGTTTTTACATGTCTCGCCCTCCTGCCTTCATCTGTGGTAAGTGACGGGTAATTGTTTATTTTCCCTATCCTATCTTATTTTCAGTGCCTCGCGGCATTTTCTTTGTTTCCTTTATCTAAATGATGTATCAGACATATGGCAGAGTAATATTTTACGTAATGAGTTTAAAATCTGTGATACATTATGTATCTGACTTCAGTATTGTCTGTATTGATAAAGTTGTAAAAAGAAAATACTATTTCCCTCCAAATTTCTTACAACTGTAGAAAGACTACTTCAGTCAATCATTTTTTGGAGTAGATGTGTTAAATGATTTATGTCCTTAAAGCATTTTCTTGCTCATTGATATTGAATAATTTATGTATATTTTTAATTACAGGATAAAAACATTAAATGGCACTTGCTTATCAAAAGGTGCAAAAGATTTGCTGAAGAGGGGAAATTGGTCCCTTTAAACAACATAGCAAATGCGTGTGAAGGAATTGTGAATTTCAATGTCTCTTCCATATATACTCTTATAATGAAAGTTTACTGTAAGTTTTATTTAATCTATTTCTTATTGTAGTTATTATCAATTATGATTCTTCAGTTGTGGCACTCCAATAAATCTAAAAATTCATGCCTTACAGTGATTCATGTTACAGCTCATTAAAATAAATTCTGTCTGGAATAATTTCTTGATCTTGTTCACTATTTTTGTTTAGGTCGCCTGGGTGACTGCCAGAATGCTGTTTCACTGTGGACAACTTTGCAAGATAAGAATATTGTACCAGAGGAAGAATTTTTAAATGACTTTGCTTCTTTACTGCAAAGTAATAAACTTGAAGTGCCATTTCAAATTCCAAAAAGTAATAAATATCATAGTAATTAATAAAATTATTATTTATGTACATTTGTACAGTGAAGATACTATTACTGAGTCTGCATTAAAATATTTACAAAGGAACATTCAGAACAGAACTGTGACGGATGTGAAAGTCTAAACTTTCCTCCTCCTAACGCTACTTGAATAAAAACATCACTATATTTCACAAGAAAAGACTGGCACATTCAACACAGACAAATCAATGTGACTTACTTGTTCTCAATGGAAATAACTATTCTACACATCCTTAGTATCACCTAAAATGGCTTCTCAGCCTTAAGAGTTTAACACCAAGTACTCCATCAACCAAGAGCTACGGGTAGACTGAAATAATAGAAACTTGACTTCAGAAGAAATTGACCAATTACTAGGAATTCTCTCTTTTAATCTGCTCAAATAAAAGTGTTAATGGCAGTGGAACGGAAACTGTTGCAAAAAGGCAATATTAATTTCACAAAGATAACAATAATGGAACACAGAAGAAGACCACTAGTATTAAAGAAGTACGGAGAAAGTAAACAATTCACTTATCAAAGTTCTGATGACAAAAAATGAGCTTAAATACACTTTACTTCGAGTGAGAGAGTAACTGAGACACATTACAAAAAGGTACCTGTGGCAATATCATAGTGTTATATTGACTTAGAACTGACTTATTTATAATAAAGTTGTTAAATATTCCCTCTTTAATGAATGGCAATCAAAGATCCCTACAAATCGGCTGATGTTTATGCTGCAGTGTTTTATTTTAAATGAGGAAGCTTTATCATAGCCAAAATATTTCCACCTTTAAATAGTGTAATGGTTATTGTCATGAAATTTTCTGTTTTTTATGATCATCTGCTGTGTGTTAAACTATATGTATGGGCATTATTTTACTACCCATAATTTATAAGTAGTTCTTAATGTATAAGCAATTCTTAAAACCAGACGTTGCAGATTATATATAATTTTATCATTTAGTAGTTACAGCAGCAGGTATTTTTGTACTCGAAAAGATACTTCGGTTTCCATTTTGTTATGGTTTTATTTATTTTTTTCAGTCAACATTTAGATTAGTTCTGGATAGTCTCAGATTTCTGCCACTAAAGTTATGTAAACAGAATTTAACACTTATAACACACAACACAATTTCAGATTCATTGTTATGTAGCGAGAGTTACTCTTTACTTTGGGGATAGTTGTGAATTTAAAAATAGGCCTAGGAAGATAGCGGAACTAAGTACTATCTCATTAATGGATAGAACATGGGAACACTAAGGCCTCTTTCACATAGTACACTGAGTGTACAGCCACTGAATCTCAAGACACACCCAGAATATAGTGCAAAATGAGAGCATTCAGAAAGAGATGCCATGTATGGCACCACTAGATTCAGTGTCTGGTTGGTGGATTTCCCCTGTAGCCAATCATACATTACCTTGTATCTAAGCCAACTAGCCAACATTCAGTTCTATTAGAGCATTCACATGAGACACCAGTGGATCTTGATTTTACTTTGGAGGAAATGAAATGTTATGATACTGCACAGTTTATAGAATTGATTTTAGAAAGACTGGCTCTATATAATGTTCAAGCAGAGTATTCCAATAAAATGACAAAACAAAAGTGCTGGAATCACATAACGTATTAATTTAATTTTTTATATTACAATAAATCCTGTATAAGCAAAACTACTATTTATTTTACTTGACTAATTTCTCAATTCCTGGAATACATTTTCACTTTTGGATCCTAGTATTTAAATTCAAACTTTATTTTTTTCAGGAAATGTTGACTTTGTCATCGATAAATAATTTAAAAAATTTTCATTCATCTGCCACAACATTTGTTAAACAATGTATAAAATGCTCCACTTTCTATTATCTTAGCACATATTGGATGAACTCACAATGTCCTTTTCCGTTTTACTTTCTGTGATAATTTAAAATGGAAATTGTTGTGGCCAACTCTTCATGTTTAAAATAAATCTGTTGCCAGTAATAGCAATTAAAGGGAGGTGGGTGTTGTGTGTGTCTGATGTAAGGAACAATGGGTAACCAAGTGAGATTCCAGTGGCCAATCTGTAGAAATTCAATGGCGGTACACTGTGTGAAATGGGTCTAAGACTAAGGCAAGAACTATATCTGGCAATTAATTAGTTTATGTAAATGATATATATCTATATTTTTATATACGTAATTTTGATTAGAATCAGTCTTTTTGGAATTTCATAAATTAGGTATTTTATACATAACAGCCAGATTATTCTCCCTAATAATTTTAAGTTTTTACTTAGCCTGGATTTGATCATTATCCTGCTTCCACTGATTTTCCTTTCAGTTCCATACAGAGTTATCTAGTAACATATTTCTATGAAAATTTTATCACTGTTAATAATTCTGTTTATTGTAACCTAATGAAGATGTTTAAATATTAACAAACTTTGAATCAGATAAGTATTTACAGAAAATAATTTCCTTGACTGCTTCTAAAACAAAATTTACCTGAAGGCATTAATTAAAAGGAATATGCTTCTAGCCAGTAGGAAAACAAATAATTTTACGGAGAGGAAACACAACATTAACTAAAGTTGGAGGTAGGAGTGCTGCAATGACACGGATAATAAGACAAAAACAATTACTCAGTATTTTTGATAATCCCTTTGTTGAGTAGGAGAGGAGAGAAAATGTTGCCAAAATCGTCACACACATACCGTATCTTAGCACACTGTTAAATTTGCTTCACCCTCACTCTTCTACCTTGCCATTTGTGTATCTGTATTTACATGATCCAACTGACAATTTTCGGGGTCACATAGGGAGTTTTGCATCACAATCTCTCATCTGTGAATTGCTATCCCTAACAACACACGCGAAGAATGGATATATATAAGCATCATTGTGACACCTTATTTTCTAGAATTTTTTTTCTCTCCTGTTGTTGCAACCCAAATATGTTTGTGGGTGAATTATTTTACCCCAATCATAATAGGAGGTGGATCTTCACATTTTTGTCAGTAAATTTTAATAATGCCAGCTTAATCTCTACATCCAAGTCAGTGACACTTTCATCACAAGCATTTCTTCTTTGTACTTCCTCAGTAGCAATAATCAATGTTTTGCAATGCAGAACCCATTGCGTAAATCTCTTCTTCAGATAAGGGTGCTTGACAGTCTTTATGCTGACCCCTTTCTACATTCATTACAAATCTTCAAAATTCAACCTATGAATCACACACTAGAATTTACTTCACTTCTAACAAACTTAAGTAATGATCCTTCTTTATGTTGGTTTATACTGCCATGCCCCAATAATTAAAGGAATAACTTCGTGAAGAGTTTATGTAATAATTATTTGCAAGGTGAGTCTTTTGTTTGTTATATGTGTAACCTCAATTTTTTTATTTTTTCATTATTTCATTATTTACTGAAAGGTTCCATTTATTGTATCATGCTAAAATAATGTCTAGTTTTACTAAATTTGATAGCTATTTACAGAATATTTACTTTCCTGTTGAAGCAGCATCAGTAGACAATCCCAACTGCTAATAATGTTGCATCCAAGATTGTTTATAAAACTAAGAAAAAACTTCAGTTCTTTCCTTGATGACCAAGGGGTAATCAGAAGTATTGTGCAACTGTTTTCATTTTGATTTTTGTGCCATCATAGCTCTCCTTCTTCCAATTTTGATAAGAGACGAGTTTACTTCCCTGTTTGTTTATAGCTTATACTTGGTTAGAGATGAGACCTGGTTCATGTTTATAACAGTCTTAAAACTTTATGTGGCAGTTCTAAAGATTTTGCTATATATTTTACACTTGAATATGTATTGGTAAATCACAGTTACTAATTTTCAAAAGAATGGAAACATATACTGATTTGTATTGTAGACATGCTGCAAATTTCTGCTTTAACCCTTTCCTACCGGCTATTGGAAAAAAAGGGAAATTTATAATTTCAATTATATATTTGTATAAAGGTACTTGAAATTAAACACACATGTTTTTTTCAAATTTTTGTTGGAACTCTAAGTGCTAATTACTAAGCCGGTACTTATAAGTACCGTCAGGGACTTTGTGTATCACATGATGTACAGAAATAGCAATTGAAATCAATTATGTTCATATTGGTATGAAATATTTGCCCCCGATATTTAAAAAAAAAAAAAAAAAAAAAAAAAAAAAAAAAATAATTTCTTTTTGCTCATTCAGACACAAAAGACATTGTAGTGCAATATTTGGAATGATGTTTTTACTGTATTTTCTTTGTTCTACATACTTCACATCTTCATCAGATTTTTACAATTTAGGGACAGTTTCCAAATCTTACATTGTATTCATTGTAATGTACCACTTGTTTTTTTGGTCTGTATGCTGGAAACTTAGAAAATTAATTTTTCGGCAATTTCACGCAGAAATTTAAAAATAAATGTTGTCATTGTCTGACTTAATCATACAACAATACATCAACCGGCTTATCAATGCAGTGGACACTGGTATCGTCGAATTATATGGTGGTAAATACAGTGGTACTTATAAGTACCGTCAGGGAGGAAAGGGTTAAACTTGTTTATCTCACTAAGGGTTCATCCAAAATATTGTATCTTTAAGTTCTTCCTTTATTCTTTTGTTGCAGCCCTCCTGCCTTCATATTTTGTAATTGTTTATTTTCTATAGTTTTATGAGTTCAATATATTAAAAATACAAATGATATCGAGATAAGTGACATCATATGGAAGCATCTAATGCCAACCACCTGTTCATTGTGCTCTTTAGTAACAATTATCATGATGTTATCTGAGCAATAATCCTAATTCTTAATTTTCATTGTAACTGGTAACTGTTCATTAAATAAACAGAAAGTTAACACAATCTTGCTCTGTACTAATACTTTTTATTTTTTACATATTTGTGTCAGTAGTATCTGACTGAGCTGTTGGTATCTGAGGTTCTCGAACTAGCGCCAACAACTTTTCCAATTTAATCAATTCCAATTCTCTTGGTTCCATCTGAGCACCTTTCTTTGGTTGCTTCACTTTCTTACGTAAATTTGGGGACAACTTCAGGCTTGTTACACATCCTCTGTTGGAAATGAACAATCTGTGAATACTTAGGTTAGGAGTATTTCACATTCAAATTATGTGTTCTATAATTAGACATCATTAGACTGTTATTAGAAAATGTAGATAACTGGTGGTTCTTAATAACTAGTATTAGCACAGAAACAATTGGTATTGGCTCAAAATCTTTCTGCCAATGAGAGTAAGTTTGACATATAAAAACCTATCATTAACCATTATAAGCTATGAGAACTGCAGTATTAAAACAAATGCAGTGTTGAAGACACAAAAATTAGAATTTTGATAGTAAACATTTCTATGGTATGGGTTCCACATATTGGGTATCAAATACAGGAGATGGAAGGCATGCAAAGGAGAACATCTAGATTTTTTAAATGAAAATTACCATAGGATACATTCAGTTATTTATCTGTTAAAGGAGCTGGACTGGAAGACAGAAGGGTGAAGAGAGTGCTGGGAACTGTCTGATATTTTGATGTAATATATTAATACATTTTTTAATTTATGTATATCTTTACTATTAGCTGACCCAGTAAGATTATATTAAATGTGGAGCATGATGAATATATCACTGTTTGTTATAGGGAAAAACTATTCTAATTATTGATATTATTTTCAATAAATATACATGTAATTCTTTAATCATACCTGTCATCTCCAACAATTAAAACAGGGAGTTTATAATTGAATGTCAGCCTAGTAAGCTTACTTTTCTTTCTTGATACCACTGACTGAACACAAATAGGTTTGTACTTATTAATGTTGAGATCAAACACATGAACCCTTCCATCATTAGTAACAGCAGCAAAAACTGTACTTGAGTAAGGAGCCCATTCAACATCACCAACAGAAGAAGCCAAGTCAAATACAAAAAGTGGATCTCTGTGAAAAAAGAAAATATATATTTTTTGAAGGTTCTAATCTAAGAGGAATATAATTGATATATCTACTTTAATACGCTGTAGTTAATTATATTTATGACATACAATATTGTATTACAATTATACAACGTACATCCTGCCATCTTCCCATATTTTCACTCTCCAGTCAGCACTGCAGGACGCAAATATATCAGGGTAGTATTTATTAAAATCTATTTTATATATGGGCATATGATGGGCTTCATATGTTGCCAAAAATAATGATGAATAAGCAGTACTGCACTTATATATTCGACCTTCTTCAGTTCCTACTAAAAATATCAAAGGTTGCTTTGGGTGAAAAGCAATTGCTGTTCCACAACCTGAAATTTATAAAAAGTCACTAAGACTTCTCTTTTACCAATCAAAAGGGAAGAATAAAAAGCTAATAAAAGCATATAATATTTAATAATAGTAGAGAATTTGCTAATAATATCCTCAAAAAAAAAAAAAAAAGATTGGAGAAGGCATAATGTTTTATCAGTGGTAGTCACTGAGTTACCTGTGAGCTTAATCATTGCACCATCTGGACCTGTTATTGGCTCTAGGTCTAGAAGTAATGGAATAACAATGGTCTGTGATAGTCCACTTTGGCCAAGCACCCAGTTGAATACATTTCCATCAGCCGATACTGAAAAAAAATTCATTTCTCCATCTTGCATATCTTCTGCCCATCGAACCTAAAACAATGAGATTGCAGTCACTATTTTCTCTAACTGATAAACTAGGGAATCCTTTAAATCCACAGTATTATGGACTAAAAATAATAGTAATATATTCGCTAACTTTCACATTTCTGGCACAGAAACATTCCATTAGCATTATTTGGAGATTAAGTTTAAACATTTTTGTGAAGGCAAAGCACTTTTATTCAAGCATTTTTCTTACTGCAAAATTGGCTGGAATGCATTTCTCAGTTTTCCAAAAGAAGTGCTAAGTGTGGGTTGTGTGATAAAGTGGTAACATTTTTCCAATGTCATGTATGCAGCAAGTTGTATGATGGTAGTATCAGATGTACACGACCTCATGTACAGATAGCAGTAGTTGTTTGAAACAATTGACAGTGGTAGAAAGTACCAAGCTTCAGATCTTAAGTTGGAAGTTTGACTACACTATGTTGTTTAGTATTTGTTTGACAGCCAGCGATAATAAATGCTCTGAGTAAATTTGTAAACATTGACAAAATAAGCTATAATTAAAAAGACATTACTCCAATCAATATTAAATGGGAGCTAGATTGTACATTATGGGAGTCTGCTCCTTTGTTTATAACAGTACAATTTTGAGTGGCAGAGTGTAAAAGAGACTAACATAGCAGCAATCGACCAAATGATGTGACTTTGCCAGAACTGGAGAGGAAAAAAAAAAAATAAAAAAAATCACAAAATGGTATAAGATGACCATTGACTGAAAGTGTGTGAAATAGCATGGTAGGCATAGCATGTTAATCGAAAATTTGTATGTGAGAAAGCTGTACAGAAGATGGTGTTAAGGGTAAAAGCCTTCAAGCAGGCCCGCCGCTAGCTGTTTGAATGCCTGTGTGTAATACCAATTATGCCGCCCCCAGTCTAACTATAGCCACTGGTGGATCTAGGAATTTTCCGAACAGGGTCAAAAAAACTGAGATTGCCACCCCGAGTGTCGCTGGCCGCCCGAATCAGTTGAGCTAAAAAAAAAAAGGTCGCCCGCTACATAATACACTGCAAATTTCGTCATCGCGGCGACAATGGAGTGGCAACTATCGCGGGGCGGCGATTGTCGCCCCCCCTCGACATGTCTCCTGCGTGCGGTGCACGCCCTGCCTTCAAGAATAGTAAAGAGAGAAGAATTTAAAACTATTGACATTGCAAATTGATAATGTAACCATAATCTTAATAATCAAGGACTATCATCCATGGTCACAGTAAACATCAAGATTTTGTCAGAACCCCAAGGACAGAAATGTGTTACAGTGAGTGATGTTATTGCTCACAACAGAACAAAAACAGCATTGTGATGATGTTCAATCGAGTGTTTGGTAAAGTTTTATACCAATAAAGCTGAGTTTATGCATTGATTCATAATCACTGATGAAACATGGGTCAGTAGTCACTACACAACTAAGATGAAGGAGCCATCAAAACAATGGATGAAAAGGGAAAAACTAGCTGCAAAGACAGCTCTATCTGCATGCAAGGTAATGGAATCAGTTTTTTGGATGGTGCAATGATTATTTTCTTCAGAAAAGAAAACCAGTCAAAGGTGAATACTATGTGAGCTAATTGCAGCGCTTGAGTAATGATATCAAGAAAAAACAATCGCATTTGGCGAGAAAGGAAGTTTATTTCATCAAGACAATCCACCATTTACACATCTATTATTGCGATGGTCAAAATCATTGTGTTAAGGTTTGAACTGCTTCCTTCCATACCCTATTCGCCAGATTTAGATGCCTCAGCTTATTTTCCGTTTTCAAACTTGAAAAAATAGATTGGTGATTTTCTGTTTTCAAACTTGAAAAAATGGCTTGGTGCAAAAATATTTGCCAACAATTAACAGGAGTATTCTGTGGTTATGCCTATTTTCAAGAAAAATGTTATTTCTCCAAAAAAAGGGGTAAAATGGATAATTTTGCATTTTTATATGCAGATTTGAATATTGGCGACAAACCGCTCCTAGCTGTTATGTCTAGAGGTGGGCAAAGTGATTCACTAAAAAGAGCGGTTGTTCATTTGATCACTCAATGAAAAGAATTAGTTCTTTTGAATCGTTCACTTGCTCAGTAGCTCAGTTTTATTTGAGACAATTTTTTTTTTTTAGGTCTCACCCCTCACAATCCGGTTATACCCCCACTTTCTGTTGGAAATACCCCCTTATGTCAACGTGAGCTAGCTCTTCATGATCTTCGGAATCAACTGATTCACCTAGAAGAACGACCGTTCACTTTTTAGTGAGCGACTGCTCACTCGCTCTTTTAAATGAATTGCTCTAAAGAACTGATTCACTCACGAACGACCCATCTCTAGTTATGTCGTCTCTTGTGACGTCACATCTCTGTCATGTTAAACAAATGGCAGTTTGCTTATTTCATGGATAATACATTCTACAATTTTCAAGTGGCGTGTAGTGCTTCATTGTGTAAACACAAGATTTAAAACGCCATAAAAATTGTTTTCTTATTTTCACACAAGGAACATTGCCAAAAAAAGTGGCTAAAGCTTGCACATTGCAACCCAGCGTATTTGCCTGAAAAGTATTCAATATATTTTTGAGAAGATTACTTTGACTTAAATATTTTATTATGTTTAATAAGCTATGTACCTCACTAATGAGAAAACTTAGAATTTTATCTACAAATAAATTACAACTTCAGACATTAAAACGCCGTTCGTTATAAATGTGTGGAAATTTTTTATTAGTACAGTTGTCAAATGATTTGGAAAATTACATGAAGTATCATAGGCAGCTCTATCATAATCGTGGGCCGGAATTTGATGATGAATCGTTATATAACTCCACAGAAAAAACCGAAAGTAAAGAATAAATTTTTTGATATCTCGCTTAGTTCTTGAGATATCGAATGTCAAAATTTAGTCATATGTATAGTTCGTTGTCCTTTGTTGACGTTTTTCTTCTGGTCAACCTAATCACAACCGCTATAGAGATAATAAATGCCTATTGTGCACGTCCAGCGACTTTGGCGAATTTTTATCTGGTCGACGTTGCATTCAACTTAACTGTGTTAATTTCGAGATACGATATCTCGTGAACTATGCAAGATATTAAAAAAAAATTAGAATGGAATCAGTAATGCCAATTGGTATGTCAATTATAATCCTTAAATTTTCCATGATATATATTTTCTAATATGCATGGGAAATACCTAGATATCTCTGAATTATTTGAAAGTATTGCAGATACAACACTAAGCTTCCCATTTTTTGCTTGCACGAGAGGAATCCTCAGCCTAGTCAATTCCATTCTTGTATTGGTAATTGCCAAAATTAACTGCTAAAATATTTGTATACTGTATTGTCGATGAACGACTAGTTATTCTAAATCCTTCAGGTTTTGACTCAGGTTGGTTTGCTCCCTGCAGGGGACTGGTACGTAAGTGCCAGGTACGGGTTTGGCGAACCCATGGTGCCCGTACTGGAAACTTGTGAGCGCCGCAAGTTTTCCACAGCGTAAACTCATACCATGCTTCAACGACCACCATAGAGCGTGAAGGTGGAACGTTGTGTGCCTAGGAGAACGGGGATCTTGGCTTAATCACCCGGATCGCGGGGACGGAACAAACATCTATTAAAAAAACCCTCAACCTCAAGGTCAGACACGTGCCGAGGCGGTGCATGGGTGAGAGGCAGATCACTCTCTAGCGTGAAACCTCAGGGGCACCTGCGCACCACTGTTGTATTAGCTGGCGGAGCTATAGAGGGCTCCCCGTACTCTTCCCCCTTACTCGTGGAACCGAAACGAAATATAAACCATTAAAAAAAAAATACCTTGTGGCTCGGGTGGACCATAAGGGTCTTCTAACACCCAGGTAAGTAGGAATAAGCGGGCAAGGGTAGAAAGCCCTCCTCTAGAACATGACCAAAGTAACAGCAAGGGTTGTCTTATAGATAACTTCTTTGTAATCATGGCAAGAACGGAGGGATCCTTTGAAAGGTCTCTCCGTTCTATATACAGATAGGACTGGAAGGGATAGCGGGACGCTTAAAGAGTGTGAAAAAGCTGAGGAATGGGACACTGCTTCTGGAAACATCTACCCACAAGCAGGCTGTCTTACTACTTAAGTCTGAGAAGCTCGGGGAGTTATCAGTGAAATGCGAACTCCATAAAACTCTAAATCCCAGCAAAGGAGTGATTACTTGCAGTGATCTTTAGATATAGAGTCTGAGGAACTCCTTAAGGAGTGGAGATCAGAGAATGTGGTCGAGGTTCGTCAGATCTCACGAAGGGTTAACGGTAATCTTGAGAAGACTGCCACCTTCGTCCTGAGGGTCGATAGTCCGACGTCACCCAAGTCCATAAAAGTTGGATATCTAAATCTGAATGTTCGCCCTTATGTTTCGCACTAATGCGCTGCTTCAAGTGCCAGAGGTTCAGGCAAACATCGGCGAACTGCACCCACCTGTGGGAAATGTGGTAAATCGGCACATGAGCCGGGTACAAGTTGCACCCTCCCATAGGGGTTCATTAACTGCTCTGGGCCACATCCAGCCTGGAGCAGGGAGTGTCGAGTTTACCTTGAAGAAAACAAGGTACAGGAGTTTAAAACGAAAGATCGACTATCGTATAGCGAGTCGAAGAAATGGTTTAAGGCGCTTGTACCACCGGTCTTCGCCACAAGTTTTGCCAAAACGTTGTCAACTCCTCCGTCGTAGACACGGGCACGATCGCAATGTGTTCGTGTCAGTGCAAATGTGGTGCAAAGCCCATTAAGGTCCTAACACCAAGGACCGCGGCCGTCGGCAGCAACACTTCTGCAGCCACGACCACTAAGACAGCAGGTACAACAGGTCCACCAGCAGAAGAACAGACTTCTGCTGCATTAACTGGATCTGCAGGTCACTGCCGCGGCAGAGGTAGATCTAGCGGCAGAGGCAGCTCCTGCAGCGGAAGCAATAAATGCAACGCCATCGGCTGGTAGCGGATGGCAAACAGTTCAGAAAATTCAAGCATACGGACCCCAGTATGTTTGTGAAGTCCCCTTCTGCATCTTCTCCCAGATCCCCAACTGGCAGGTAGAAGAAGGGGAAAAGGTCTTGGCGGAAGAAAGGTCTGCAAGACTCCGAGGCCTTAGAACAAGAAGACATTCCAATGCTGTTGGACGAACCTGGTCCCGTTTCTCAGCAGTCACCATCGGAGGACCCTCCCGAACCGGGGCGGGTGAAATTCAATACGTAGGATGGCTCCCATAGTTCAATGGAACGTAAACGGTTTTTCAGGCTCACAACGAGGAAGTAGAACTCTTAGCACGGTCTAAACCCTTCTGTTTGTGTCTACAAGAGACACATTTCAGACCGACACACCAACCTGTGATAAGAGGCTACGACCTGTACAGGAAAGACGATACCGAGAGTGATCGAGCGAAAGGGGGAGTGGTGGTGTTTGTCTTAAACATCGTACATTCCAAACCAGTCGCTCTCACCTCCACATTCCAAGCAGTAGCGGTGAAAATACAAGGTCCAATTCAACTGACTGTATGCTCTCTCTATCTGCCACCCAGTTTGTCCATCGACTACGACGACCTGGTTGGCATCACAAGACAACTCACTCGGCCCTTTCTGCTTTTGGGAGATTTCAGCGCCCACTGTTCGTTGTGGGGTTCCACCACCGATTGCCCCCGGGGCCGAGTGGTTGGTAGATTGATAGAGCAGGAGGAAATTTGTATCCTGAATACAGGGAAAATGACTCATTTCACCACTGCTTCCGGTTCATCTTCTGTCATTGACCTTTCATTGTGCTCTCCCTCAATCACGGACTCCGTGCATTGGAGATGGATCGCGACCTTCAGGGAAGCGACCACTTTCCCATAATGATGCATGTAGAGTTTGAACGTGGAGGAGGTAATAACCTACGCAAATGAACGCCAGCAAAGCCGATTGGGAACTCTACCGCCGCTCCATTACTCTCAAGGAGTATAACAGTATTGAGGAGAAGGTGAATGACCTTACACAGGTGATGATTAACCAGGCAGCTGACGTTTCCATGCCGAAAAGCTCCGGAATGCTGCGAAGGACGCCTGTCTCTTGCTGGAACGACGAATGTCGTTCCGCTATTCAGGGTCACAGACGGGCGTTGCGGCGTTTTAGGTTGTACCCTACATCCGTAGCGTTCCATAGCGTAAAGCCAGAGATAAGGCACGTCGTTATATTAAGGCGAGCAAGAAAAGGTCATGGCAGAACTTTGTTTGCACTATAAATCATTCCACACTTTCGTCGAAAGTATGGAAGTCTATCCGCCGTATATCTGGAAGGTACTCCCGCCACCAGTATCTGGATTACTGGATCATGTACGCAGCTGATGGCGGAGAACTTCGCCATTATCACTTCGTCCGCCAATTTGACCCTCGGTTCCAGCAACAAAGGATTTCCATGGGGAGGCGCGTGCTGTGCTTCGATTCGTCGATTACAGAGGCCTACAACTGCCCATTCACATCTTGGGAGCTGGAGTCAGCGTTAAACGGTGCCAATGATACTGCACCAGGGCCTGATTTGATCCAGTACCAGATGCTGTGGCATCTTAGTAAAGATGCTAAAGAGTACCTTCTGGATATTTTTAACGATATCTGGATCGGAGGAAACTTCCCCGACTAGTGGAAAGAAGCAACTTTAATACCTATTTTAAAACCTGGAAAGGATATGTTGTTACCAGGTAGTTATCGTAGTATCGCCCAGACAAGCTGTGTGGGGAAGACACTGGAGAGGATGGTGAATCGTCTGGTGTCTAGAAACCCGAAACCTTCATAGCCGCTTTCAGTTTGGATTCAGGAAGTTCCGTTCCACTTTGGACAACCTGATCCTGCTGGAGGCGGCAATACAGGATGCGTTTATCCGCAGCCAACATCTTATGGGTGTTTTTTTTTTTTTCGATCTTGAAAAGGCCAATGATACTACCTGGCGGAATGTTATTTTAAAACAGTTACATGAATGGGATTTTAAGGGTAACCTCCTTTGTTTTTTAAAATCATTTTTATCTGGTCGTTGCTTCCGGTACCGAGTCGGTAGTGGAGTGTCTGATCTTTTTATTTAGGAAAACGGTGTCCCTCAAGGGTCAGTTTTAAGCGTGACCCTTTTCGCTATTGCAATTAATAGTATCTCAATCGTTGTAAGGAGTCCCATACGTTACTCCTTATATGTGGACGAGTTTTGCACATCATCCAGCCTGAGAAGCGCTGAGTGGCAGTTGCAACTCGCGCTGAATAGGATGGATGAATGGTCAGTGGACACTGGTTTTTCTTTCTCTGCCGAGAAAACCCGGTGTGTGCTTTTTAGTCATAGTAGAAGTCTTTTACCGGATCCCCACCTTACCTTGCAGAACACTGTATTAAGTTTTATGGAATCTGTCTGGTTTCTGGGCCTCATTTTAGACAGTAGGCTAACCTGGCTGCCACATCTTAAAGATGTGCAAACCAGAGCCTCAAAAGCTTTCAATGTTTTAAAATGTCTGTCTGGCAGGAATGGGGCACTGACCGCTCATGCCTGCTACAATTTTATATAGCCTTTGTACGGTCGCATCTGGAATACAGCTGCATTGTTTATGGATAGGCACGGGATAGTTATCTCTGGATTCTGGGTAGTGTCCACCATGCTGGTATTCGGTTCGCCACGGGTGCTTACCGCACCAGCCCGATTGTCAGCATTTGTGCTGACTCTGGCGAGCTATCGCTTACCATCCGCTGGCATCTCCTCATGGTACGACACTACCTATACATCGCCATAATACTAGGTAGTCCCGTGCACGATCTAGTTATGCATCCAGACGGTTATATACTAATCGCCATAGAGTGACTAAACCGTTCAGCTACCGTACAAGGGCTATTTTGGAGGGATATGGTTTTGAACTGCCCACTTTTTATCACCAGGGTTGGAGTAAATCTCCCTGGCTTTTAAAGAGGCCCAGAATAATTTTAGATCTGTCTTGGTATAACAAACTGTTTACCACTGACAGGGTTTTTATTAATATATTTAGAGATATTTTAAACCAGTATCACACGTTTACCCCAGTGTATATGGACAGGTCTAAGCAGGCTAACGGAGTTGGTTGCTCTGTAGTGTTCCCTTGAGCGACTTACACATTCAAACTGGATGGCAGGTGCAGCGTTTACACCGCCGAGTGCTACGCCGTGTTAAAGTCGCTCCAGCATATGAAAGTAATGTGCGATAAGTGGTTCATCATATGCTGCGATTCACTCAGCTGTATTCAGGACATAGGAAATAAGTATCCAGTAGACTGTCTAATCCAGGACATCCAGGATGCCCTCCTTTCCCTCCAATCTTATGGAAAGGAGGTTTTATTCTGCTGGGTACCCGGCCATGTGGGAATCCGAGGGAATGAGTCAGCTGATGTAGCTGCCAAGTTAGCCCACAACAAGGTCAGAATTGACTTTGCTCTGGTCCCAAAGTCAGACCTTGCCTTGGTGGCGAAGAGATTTGTTTTTGATGTTTGGCAGAGGCAGTGGCTGGAAGTTGAGCATAATAAGCTCTGGCTGGTCAAACCAACCGATCAGCCGTGGAGCAGCTCCTTTCATTGGGCGAGGAGGGATGAGGTACTCCTTACTCGCCTCCATGTAGGGCACTGTCCTTTGAGTCATAGCTTTCTTCTCCGCCGAGAGGACCCTCCAGAATGTGATGCTTGTGGCGTACCTTTGACGGTACGCCACATTTTAACCGAATGTGTACTGTTTTTAGATTTAAGGGCAGATCTTGGCTTATCTGTCCCTAGTTTTAAACAATGACGGTGACAACGTGGCTAAGGTTTTAAAGTTTTTTAGCTTGGCCAGTGTTTTCCCAAAAATTATGGGCAGATCGGCCAAGGTTTAGGTTGGATTGGACTAGTTTTCTGTATGGTGAAGTCAACGGTTCGAATATCGTTATGACTCCAACTATCTGGCAGTATCGCCTCGTGACTAGAAAAGAGTAAAATCTTTACACTGATGAGCCAAACCATTAAGACCACCTGCTTAATAGCGTGTTGGTTCGCCTTTGTAGCACAATACAGCAGCGATTCATATGATCTGAAACTTGTGCCTGCACCAGCATTGTACTCCGCAGTCAGATTTGTTACATATCGCCATTTATCCTGCTTTACAGAGTGGGCAAGCCTCCAAACTCCACATTTTGTGATGACGCATGATCGTCCACGACCTTGTCACCCTCACCTTTCTGAGATTCTCATATCCAGGCGCTTAGCTCACAAACCCCCTTCTCATAATTTAAGGAAATTGCACGCTTAGACATCTGGTGCCAGATACCTCCAGAAAATTACCAAGGACTTGTCAAATCTGTGCCAAGGAGAATTGCTACTTTAATGTGTTTGAAATGTTGACCAACACACTATCAAGTAGGTGGTGATGTGACACATCAGTGTATACTTACCTACAGATTAAGCTAGCATAGTTTCTATTACTTAAATTATACTAATGACTACAATGTTTAACTGCAGTGGGTCTCTCCTTTGTTTTCTTTGCTTCTGCTGTTGTTGCATAGTATTTTCAATTTTGCTGGTTTGGTGATTTCCCAACTGGCATTGGGTGGCTCTGTTGGTGTGGAACCATATTTTATGAAGGCAATGCCTTCATTTCCAGAACACCTGAGTTTTGGGGCAGGTTTCTTAAAGGTTTTACGCCAGATACATGGCTTAACTTGATTTTTGTGACAGTTTCCTGTCTGGCAGCCTGAGTCTTTTGGTAAACTCACAAGGGAAAGAAATTATTTCAAATGGGATTAAAAAAAAAAAAAACTTACATGTTTTCTGTGTGGTTGCTTCAATAATACAAATGACCTAACAGCCTGTGGTTTCAGGGTTTTATTATATTTTCACAAAACCTAGTCAGTAACTGATGTAATAGAGGAATTCGATTGGGAGACAGGAGAAGGGTGAAGAGAGTTCTGGAAGTGTAGAAGGCATATGTTAGTGACGAGGCTTAGATAGATATTAATCGAAGAATTAGGAGTAATGAATGGAAGGAAAAAGATGGCCATGAGCACAAACTGGCAGTTTATTTTATGCATAAGGGAGTGGGAAAATTTTCTTTTGTGGTTAAAGATGTGAGAGACTGGAATAAATTATCAAGGGAATCTACCAAAAATGTTGTAATTTCAAATTAAAATTTGTATATGGCAAAAGTGGATAGGTGATAGATTTAATATAATATAATAATAATAATTAAAAGCATTGCCTAGGGAAATTACAACTGGAGGTTGCTCTCCATCATAATTGAATTCAGTTTTATGGAGCAAGCAGGATTAACTTCCAGGGGCTGGTATTGGGATTGAGCTTTAGAGTCATTCTGGTTCCTGGGTTAAGTTTTTGTTATAGAATAAATAATTCTAGTATGCTCAGTCAAATATGTACAGTACAGGCATATGCAAATGTTCATACTCAGGATTACGATGAAATGTCAGGTGTCTTCGTGCAACTTCCTGAAGTAGGTGTGGGTGGTAATTGCTTCTAATACATCTATAATATCACCCAAATCATTTAGAAAGGGGCCTATCACCTACCATTTGTGCTATAAATAACTTTTATAACCACTTTTTAAAAATAATAAAGCACTTTTCAACTCAATATCTTGCCATTTTTGTAAAGAAACAGAAAAATCTAAAAGTTGAAATTTTAGTTTGTTCCCTTTTTGCTACATTCATTTCCATGAATAAAGATTAAAATTATGATCAGTTTGAAGTACAGTTTGTATGAGATAAAAATTTGCCTATCACATGCAGCCTGTGATACAGAAAACAAATAACATAGTTTAGAAAAATTACTTACTGAATTAAATTTACAATAATCATCCCTCACAAATAGAGAACTCACACTGTTATTTGTTGGGAAGTAGTTGAGGCTATGAAGGTCACATGGTCAGCAGGTGGCACTTTCACACACTCTACAAAAAAAATTAGAAGCTGATGGCCAACCAGCCCCCTACGCCAACCAGTCCCCTACGCCAACCGGCCCCTGTCTCCCCTACCATTTTATGTTGAAAACTTAGGAAACGTATCTTAAGTGGATAAATGGCTCTTGCAAAATATCATGCTTGATGCACTGCATGAGGATGCCTTATTTTCAGTTCTTTGCCATCCAAAAATATAACTCTTAGCTCAATTAGTTCTCCGTTTTATTCAGCCAAATATAAATGTAATAACTACTCAATTTGTGTGTCTTCCCCCCTCCCCCCACCCCCATCCCAAGTACTTATAACAATTTGATGCCATCATGCAAAAAATAACAACTGTCTTTCGAACATTTGCTCCAGAAGTACCCAGGCACCATTGAGATGACCTATGCTAGATGCTATTGTGTCACAGCTCATTTTCTGCACTTTATCACATACTCAAAGCATCCAGAACAACTTCACCTTGGTCTTTATCACAAGAAGTTGTTCCCTATTATGAAATGTAATTATGAGATGGAGTGGGAGTCATTCTTCTTTGGAACTTCTTACACCCAGACCAGTCAACAACTTGCCATTCCACTGAATGGTCACAACTTGGGTCACTACATTTTATAGCTTCTGCTCATTCCTTCCTCTTTTGTGTCCCCATTTGTTGAATGGAACACTTGTTTAAAGAAAAATCATCAATAATAAGTCCAAGTGCCTCCACGATAACTTAAAGAATGTAAACTGAATCTCTTACACTTAACTGGCGTCTATGCAAGGCAGCTATTAATTTAGGAGTAATGATATTTTTTTCTTCTACACTTTGCAGCAGTTCCTGACTGAATTATTTTGGTTTGTTAAATGCTCTTCCTGATGTTCTCCAGAACATGTGTTGTTGAGTTCTTCAGTCAGCAGGAATAAAACCATAGGTCACTGAAGACCCCACTGAATCACTTATATTTAAGTATTTTTCTCTTCGTTTGTTTTACCATTTCTTATTTTTCAGCTAGTTTTACATACACACACATCAAGAAACCTACTCTCCCTGGCTGTCTCTATCATTGCAAGAAGATTTTACCCTACTTTTTTTACATCCTTGCGCAATACCATAAACATTTTCCAATTCACGTTGCAAATCCTCTTCCCTTCGCTTATAAAAATCCAGACATTTGCTTGCATTCTTTTTCAACTGTCTCCATAATATTCTCCAAAATATAACGCACTCATGTACAGTGACATTAGGGCTTTCACTCATAGTCAATTTTCCTTTGCGGATATTAAAAATTAAAACTGATAGAACTTCTGCAATTTGGTAGTTTGCCTCTCCTAATAAAAATATGCTCTTTCTAGCACTTTGTAATCCTAAAACTTTCTATTAGAACAAAACAATATGTGATACCTATTCAAGAACTATGATGGTAGTAACAATTAATGTAGGCATGCACCACTGCTCTTGCGTAACTTATATAAAGATGAATCGCTGCAAATAGGCATGGTTTACAGTTATCCAAATGGCGTAAAAATTTATTTGTGAGTGTTTTAGTAGTAAAATGAAAAAAAAAATAGGACCTATGCCTTACAACATTTCAACTTGAAAAATAAGGGACACACTAGTGTGGGTGCTAACAAGGAGAAAAGTGTTAAACAGAAAATTATCAGTTAGTGAAAACAGTTATTACAAATTTTAATATCACAGTTTGTTGTCAGCATAGGTTGATGCATTCTGAATAAAACTGGAGTAGGTGTGTAAAAACTAAATATGTTTTTTAGTAAAGTGAAAAATTTGAATTTTATAAATAAAGGAGCTAGGAAGATAAAATTTGGTGTAAATGAGAAAGAAAAATTCTTAATAATAAAAACAATAGTTTAACAGTAGTTTGAGATTTAAAGGAAGAAAAATGGAATTATAGTATTGAAGTTTGAAAACCTTGCCATGTGTGACTTTTAAAAATTAATAACTCTTAAACAAGTAGACTGAGAAAATTTGCCATGACTCAAAAAATTCGAAATAAATCATACTATAACATACAAAAGTTTTGGGAAAATCTAATTAAAAATAATGAACAATGAGAAAATGGGATTTTTGTAATTTCCAAGAGAATAGTGGTTTCCCTAGGAAATATCACAATATTCCAGAGCACTCCAGATGACGGTTAGCTGAGACTATAAATAAACAGCCCACTCTGTCTTGTGGTCAGCATCTAACCATCATACTCTACGTGTTGCGCCACACAGGTAAGTTTTCAAGAATGTAGTGTTTAAAACATTTATCACCTTGCCTTGGAAAAGTTTCATGGACTATAGTATTTGTTTTGATGGAAAAAGAAACCTAAAACTAACTTCAATGATAGGATCATTTCTTACGATGTGCTCAAATTTTTACAATAGCAGTGCATAAACAGTTTCATCTAGCACATTCTAATTTGCAAATCTAAGTATGTTTTCTCAAGAGTGAATGCTTTTAGAATTGAATAATAACCTGCCATATTCATATATGATTTCAAATGTCCAATTGAGCCTTCATCATTATTTCTAACATGTGATCTGACATCAGTATTTAATTCATCAACCCTTCCACTGTTATTTGTTGCAGTGATAATAGTAAACAGTTTGGTAACCAAAAGACAGTATATATGAACCGAGCAGCAGCTTAAAAAAAATCAGGCAAAGACACATACAGGCATCAGGATCACAGTTAAAGTTAATGTGTGAATGTTGCAAAACACCAAGCAATGTTATCTCATAACAGCTTTATTATATATGTGACTGATTGTAATAATGCTTTGTGATGAGTTGGTACTAAGCCAAAAGGATGGCGGGCACTTAGCTGACCCAAATTAATCCCTCGTATTTGAAATATGAGTAGACCTTGCTTCCATCGTTAGGCATTATCTCTTGTTTTTCATATTAAATAACTTTCAAAATCCACCAGATAACCCACTAGAATCTTCCTGCTACCTGCTGGCAAACATAAACTTCAGAATGACTGGTTGTAACCACTCAACAGCCAAGCTGCTATCTATTCTCCTTACTGACTGAGTCGAATAGAGCGAAATAGTGGAAACCTCTTATGCAGAGCTTTAATCCTGATCTCCAACTATAGTTTTCTAAAATGGAGGGGTAGTTGAACAAGCCCAGAATGATCATAACACACAGTTGTGCATTTGTAGGGCGAGTCTGAAGCATGTTTACAATTATATGCAACTATCCTTACTTGGTAAAGGGATCTTGGTACTTAAGAGACAATTAATTTCAAGGTATGATATAGGGAAAAAAAACTGTAAAAAGAAACTGTTCGATTGTTTAGAGGTAGTAAGTAATATTTGCTACTTATAATCAGATTTTTTGTGTCTAGCAGACAATACCATCAGTTGGAATCATTTCTGTGTTTAAATATTAGTAATATTCTTTTGACAATAATGATAGAATTTTTTACTGTGTACAAAAGGTAATTATTCAAAACATTTTCCTTATTTGTGTTGGTACATTTTTCATTTGCATATGTGTATGCTGACTTATTTTTTCATGAGCAGGTTTAAACATATGTAAAGATTATTGAAGTGACCACCACCATTAGATATCTTTGATATTATTTGCTATGTTAATGTTTGATTTATTTTTCTATTTCAGAATCAATTGTATCATTCAGCAGGTTAGATTTGTTTTCATCTTCATTACAATTCTTTGGATCTCATAACCAAAATCTTATGAGCAAAATTGAGGGATGGTGGCATACATCAAATCATGTACATGCCTTTCCAATTTTAATGTGAGGCTGATCAATAGAAGATTTGTTCAAATATTTTATTAATTTCGTATATAATTTTAGAATAATTTGTTCAGTTGAAATGAAATATATCGGTTTGTGAATTAAATACATCATTGACACACATCTAGAAAGATCAATTGCTAGAATACGGGGAAGGAGTTGGTTGAGATGAAAGAACAGTTTTGATTAGGTAAATAAGTAAAAATTAGTAGAGGGCAAAAGTAGATTGGAAGAGGAAAGGAGATTGTCACCAAAGCAGGCACTCCATCACAATTTTATCAATTATTATTATTATATCACCTGATTGCTTTGCCAATGGGAGCATAGTTTAGATAGGAGGTAGTCAGTTGATTGAACATCTTAATTAATTATTATTATTTAATTGCAATGGAGCACAGGCTCTGGTGGCAATTTCCCTACACTCCCATCCCCCCTATCCTGCACCACCTACATTTGCCCTCTACAAATTATCTTTGAATTCTTTCAAAGTTTCAGTAAATTATTCATCATTTCTCTTGGTAACTCATTCCAATCCCTGACACCCTTACCTAAAAAAGAAAATCTTCCCACACCCTTGTGCATGAAATTGAGTGCCAGCTTCTGGTCATGGTCATCTTTTCCCTTCCATGCACTACTTTTCATACCTATTCCAATATCTTTCCATGCCTCATCGCCAGTATATGCCCTGTACACTTCCATGACCCCTGATCTTCCTCCTGTCTTGCAATAATCAGTATGGCATCGTAGAAGTTACATTTTCTCAAAAATGAAGAGAAAGTCATTTGCTTAAGTAGTGAAAGCTGCTGTAAGAGAATTTAGAAACTTAGGATATGAATTTTGAGGATAGAGATGATGTGTAATGTGAATCGGACAGTTTAGTAATGTGAAATTAACAAAGTTGTCAAACCAAGTACTAATGTGGACATATAAGCTTCAAAAGATTATTTTAATATTATTTCTTGAAGAACATATGTGTTATTGCTAATATGAAATGAAAGTTCTGCTGTAACAAAAAAATTAGCAATTAAACAGTGGTTTTTCATGTTTTTAATTACTATTAGTGTTTATAAATTAAATGTTTCCTGACAACCTATTTAACAAACTTAAGACATTTCAGTATATTTCTGATTGAAGTACTGAGAAGTAACCAGATCAAAAACCAGTATCATTAACTTTAATTTTCAGTGATCATATCTTGAAATATTATTTAAACTGATTCTGGGTACTTGCTGTTACCAAAGAAGTGGAAAAGTGCCACAGTGCGGTGTTTTTCAATCTGTGACCAATAAATTGACAAAAATAATGTTACAGACCACTAAATTATGTGGGATAATATTTTACCTATGTGCATATTATTAACATTTGTGATATATTGTATTACACCATTATAACATAATAAATCATGTTTAAATTCATATGGAAACATTGTTATGAAACTGGAAGTAACTATTTAAAGTTCATACACATTGACTAGACTCTTAATATTTAATAACTGAATGGAGAATAATGTTACTGTAGGCTGGATGCTGCACAGTACCACAGACCTACATGCACAAAATAAAATAACGAAACAAGACATAACATCTTTTATGATTGTTTCCTTCGCCACTCTTATGTTACCAACACTACCACATTTCGGGTCCCTCACACCTACTAGAAGACCTCCAGGAAACTGTCATTCACATAATTGTTAAATGAACAGCACTCTCTTTCATGCTAACTGGAAACTTATTTAGTGAACAGACTATTGCAGGAACAGTGCTGTCCTATCCTCATACCCCAGAAATGCCAGATTTTTCTGCCCAATCACTGAAATATCATGCCTTTTAAGTAGTCATACTTATAGCTTATACTTGCTTATAGCCCAATATAGTACAAGTATGTTACCTAAGTTTTTAACATATCTCCTGCAGACCATCTATATTATATTCGTGGTCCACTGTAAGGAAAAACACCATAGTGCATACCAATCCATAAAGGAGATAATATAAATAGGTTTGAAAATTAGGGGCATATTAGTGGTAGGTAAGCTGATGGAGATAAATTTAGAATTAACACTAAGAATTTATCATTGATATGTGCCCATATAAAACTGAGGAATTATTTGATATAATCTAATTTTTTACATTATTAATCTTATATCATTTGTGAAATAATGTCTATATGATGAAGCCTATTTCAGTACCGTATTGAGTAATTTGAATAAAATGATTATGATTATTATCTCCTTGAACTCTTCCAGCTTCAACTCTAATATACCTGTGGCATCCTTCCATTTGCTGAAACTTTCCTGAAATATCTCTTCAGTTCTGAAATTTTGTGCCTTTTTATAACTGTATATATTTCCCCCTTCAATTTTGGCCACACATTTACTGAATCCCCAAATATTCATTAGAACTGTATTGTGATCACTTATTATTTCAGTAACTTGAGACCCCATCATCTTTATTAAGAAGATAAGCAACATGTTTGGTCCCCTTGTGTCTATTCTACCACATGTGCAAAGTTCTGTTCATTTGAGTTATTAATCTAGTATACTACCCAGACTACACATGATAAATTTAGATCTCCACCAATAATGACCATTCTACGTTCACTTCTGAACTGTGAATATTAATTTAGTTTGTGTGTTAATGTTTTACAGTCAGAAGTTAGTTTGTATGCAGATTGTCAGGTAACCTAAAATTTCGTAAACCTCTGTAACAAAATTTAATTACAGAACAGCGGACTCAACTGAATAATATGGTACATCTGTTTTAAAATCATTTACTTAGTCAATTCAACCCATAAATCAAGTTAAACAGCTATAGAAAGACAAAAAATAATATTAGCATATCTGGTGTATGGTTTCAAAATATTTCGTAAAAATAAACATTTCCTTCATTTCTAGATACATTTAAAATGATAACCAGTAAAAAACAATAGAAATATGATGGCTATAAAATCTACTAAAAAGTTTAAATACATTAATAGTTAAAAGCCGGTATGTAAACATAAGACGTAATTGCATATCTTAAAATTCTAGAAGTTGTAATTTGAATGATAGAAAGTCAGTTTATAGCAAGAAAGAAGTGTAATTTGGCTTACACAACATATAAAGTTTGGGAACGTTCATTTAAGTTTAAAAGTTGATTTTTTAGCAGTTTGTGAAAACTTTTAACACAGGGGTAAAGATGGAAATAACCAATTTAGAAGATAAGTAAATTCAGTCGAGAAAACTATACTCAAAATAAAACTTATCAAATACAAACAGTTTTCAGTAAGTTTCATTTAAATTCATGAAGTCATTGGGTCAAGATAAGAGAAGTAAATTTTTGCAAGATACAATAGCCAGACAGACAGCCTTCATGTGGATGTTTTTACAA
>JARYHS010009186.1:214440080-214460080 GCA_031002005.1 Vandiemenella viatica | reverse complement strand
TTAATTTTCAGTGATCATATCTTGAAATATTATTTAAACTGATTCTGGGTACTTGCTAGTTACCAAAGAAGTGGAAAAGTGCCACAGTGCGGTGTTTTTCAATCTGTTGACCAATAAATTGACAAAAATAATGTTACAGACCACTAAATTATGTGGGATAATATTTTACCTATGTGCATATTATTAACATTTGTGATATATTGTATTACACCATTATAACATAATAAATCATGTTTAAATTCATATGGAAACATTGTTATGAAACTGGAAGATAACTATTTAAAGTTCATACACATTGACTAGACTCTTAATATTTAATAACTGAATGGAGAATAATGTTACTGTAGGCTGGATGCTGCACAGTACCACAGACCTACATGCACAAAATAAAATAAACGAAACAAGACATAACATCTTTTATGATTGTTTCCTTCGCCACTCTTATGTTACCAACACTACCACATTTCGGGGTCCCTCACACCTACTAGAAGACCTCCAGGAAACTGTCATTCACATAATTGTTAAATGAACAGCACTCTCTTTCATGCTAACTGGAAACTTATTTAGTGAACAGACTATTGCAGGAACAGTGCTGTCCTATCCTCATACCCCAGAAATGCCAGATTTTTCTGCCCAATCACTGAAATATCATGCCTTTTAAGTAGTCATACTTATAGCTTATACTTGCTTATAGCCCAATATAGTACAAGTATGTTACCTAAGTTTTTAACATATCTCCTGCAGACCATCTATATTATATTCATGGTCCACTGTAAGGAAAAACACCATAGTGCATACCAATCCATAAAGGAGATAATATAAATAGGTTTGAAAATTAGGGGCATATCAGTGGTAGGTAAGCTGATGGAGATAAATTTAGAATTAACACTATAGAATTTATCATTGATATGTGCCCATATAAAACTGAGGAATTATTTGATATAATCTAATTTTTTACATTATTAATCTTATATCATTTGTGAAATAATGTCTATATGATGAAGCCTATTTCAGTACCGTATTGAGTAATTTGAATAAAATGATTATGATTATTATCTCCTTGAACTCTTCCAGCTTCAACTCTAATATACCTGTGGCATCCTTCCATTTGCTGAAACTTTCCCTGAAATATCTCTTCAGTTCTGAAATTTTGTGCCTTTTTATAACTGTATATATTTCCCCCTTCAATTTTGGCCACACATTTACTGAATCCCCAAATATTCATTAGAACTGTATTGTGATCACTTATTATTTCAGTAACTTGAGACCCCATCATGCTTTATTAAGAAGATAAGCAACATGTTTGGTCCCCTTGTGTCTATTCTACCACATGTGCAAAGTTCTGTTCATTTGAGTTATTAATCTAGTATACTACCCAGACTACACATGATAAATTTAGATCTCCACCAATAATGACCATTCTACGTTCACTTCTGAACTGTGAATATTAATTTAGTTTCTGTGTTAATGTTTTACAGTCAGAAGTTAGTTTGTATGCAGATTGTCAGGTAACCTAAAATTTCGTAACCTCTGTAACAAAATTTAATTACAGAACAGCGGACTCAACTGAATAATATGGTACATCTGTTTTAAAATCATTTACTTAGTCAATTCAACCCATAAATCAAGTTAAACAGCTATAGAAAGACAAAAAATAATATTAGCATATCTGTGTATGGTTTCAAAATATTTCGTAAAAATAAACATTTCCTTCATTTCTAGATACATTTAAAATGATAACCAGTAAAAAAACAATAGAAATATGATAGCTATAAAATCTTACTAAAAAGTTTAAATACATTAATAGTTAAAAGCCGGTATGTAAACATAAGACGTAATTGCATATCTTAAAATTCTAGAAGTTGTAATTTGAATGATAGAAAGTCAGTTTATAGCAAGAAAGAAGTGTAAATTTGGTCTTAACAACATACTAAAGTTTGGGAACGTTCATTTAAGTTTAAAAGTTGATTTTTTAGCAGTTTGTGAAAACTTTTTAACACAGGGGTAAAGATGGAAATAACCAATTTAGAAGATAAGTAAATTCAGTCGAGAAAACTATACTCAAAATAAAACTTAATCAAATACAAACAGTTTTCAGTAAGTTTCATTTAAATTCATGAAGTCATTGGGTCAAGATAAGAGAAGTAAATTTTTGCAAGATACAATAGCCAGACAGACAGCCTTCATGTGGATGTTTTTACAAAATTCATAGTAAATCGAAGAAAGCAGGTAGCAGCTTCAAACTTACACAACTTGCAAAGAAGAACATGTAGAATCATTTAAAACATGTTTTACAGATGTCAAGTACTTATTTACTGTTTTGAAATTAATGATTGCACAACATTTTGCTTCAAACTGTTCGAAAATAGTAAACCCGGAGTTTTTAGTACCAAACAAAAGAGCAGTAAATTAGAAGTAAACTGAAAGTTATTTCAGCTTCGTAGCTGCATAGTTGTGGAAATTTGAGTTAAACAGAAAATAATTTTTTACCGTCAAACTAATTTTCATAGGGCCTAAAGATCAAAATTAACACTTTTTAATCAGCCTAGTTACTGTCAAAATTTCAGATCAATAGGAATGTTTTGAGTCACTAAGGTTACAAGTATGACGAAATACACGAGCACGCAGGACTACATTTGATCAGATCGTGGGACTGCTTTCATGAGAAACAGGAAAATGAAGTGTCCCACCAGTTTTTCTATAAATAGATGCCCTAGGCTCTTCTCTGGGCTAGTTGTTGAAAATCAGTCAGAGTGTGACCATGCTACTTTGTGGAGCGCTGTAAGGCAGGAAGTGAAAGCATGGTGCAATAGAATGTAGGCGGCCATCATAAGATTTTGTGGAGCGTGGTAGAACAATTCAGATTTTCATGACTTTCATGCAGTAGGCGACTTTGGTCTGGTCTGATTACTTATCATAACTTGCAGTCAAATATTTTGGTGAAGAATTTCGATTGTCTATATACTGTTCAGGTTTGTAAAAAAAAATCTCAAGAATACAGTAAAGCTTTGAAGCAGTGATTTTATTTATTTGATGAACCTACCTTTTCCATTTTGAGGGTATCAAGATGATGGCGACCAAAACCTTTGAACAATCTAATATCCAAGGTACAACACATGATTATAGTTGAGGTGATAACTGTTTATCCTAACCCTATTAAACATTTAAGCCTTACAAGATGAGATAACTGTATATAATAAGATCAAAATTGGAGGGGGAGATGCTGGAAACATGAATTGGATATCAAGCTGAGTAGGTTCAGTGTTAAAAAGTTATTGTTTCTTTATGATTGTAAAGTGAGGAATGAATTTCTTATTTAAGATGTTAGGTGTAAATATCTTGATATAACATCTGATAGAAAACTCAGTTCGGCAGGAAAAAACTTCGAAATCCTTAATTTTTTTAATATGATGATCAGCGGATATAATGTAGAAGTTAAGGAATTAGGTGAAACTGGGTTGCAACACCTAGGTCAGGTAATTGGCTGAATATGGTGATGTAGTGTTGGACCCACATATTTAGTATGACATACAGGAGTTGGAAGGGTGAAAAGGAGTGTAGCTAGATTTGTTTGTGGAAATTACTGCAGAATACAGCCAGTACCTGATATGATACAGTAACTGGCTTGGGATTCATTGGAAGGTAGGAGGCTGGAGAATGGAGTTCAGTTGATGATGCTTGGATGGATATTGATAGAAGAATAAGGGAATAGTACATGGAAGGGAAGATAGGGGCATGAACACAAGCTGGAACTTGATTTCAGGCTTAAAGTAGTGGGAAAATTTTATTTTGTTAGGTAGTCAGGGATTTGAACAAAAATACAGAGATGAGAAATTAACAATTTACTCACACACTGTTAAATTTAAAATCAGTAATGGGCGAAAGTAGTTGGGTGGTGACATTACAGTCACTGAATTTTAAATTTAAAAAAGATCATGAAATGGGTAAGCAGATGAATAGATAAATTATCACCTGAGTGTACGCTCAGTCACAATTAAATTAAACAGTTTAATACAAAAAACCATCCTACAAAATTACAAACTGGTAATAAATAATTAGCATTCCACTACAAACTGTCTTATTGAACATACCTGCCACACAATTCCACCATGTTTGTTTGTTACAGAAATGCTCTTGGATACTGGTTCCCGGGAAGGAACATTAGAATTATATACTGCAACATTGCCATCATACAAACCAATCACTATGAGGCAAACACATTTTGGATGTATATCAACACATGCTACACCAGTATCTGTTGTGCAGATATATTCAGGATATGAAGGATTTTTTAGTGTGAATAAACACATTGCTCCTTCTGGCTGTGGTTTTATGAAGTCAACTGGAAAAGGATATATTAAATAACTGTCTCTACAATTTAATGAAAAACTTAAATTGTTTCAACTACCTTGGAGCATTTAATTGTAAAATATGGGCATTGAAAGTATAATAAACATGTTATTTAACAGAAATGGTTGACAAAAAAACAAAACATAATATTTACTAGCAATCCAGAATCTATTTCTCTACATTGCCTGAGACATTTAGTTTCTAATGGAGGGTTTTGCCTTTTTTTTTTTTTGTAATTGTTGCAATCTTCTCTTCTGTTCTTAGCCACACAAAACAACAGACAATAAAATTTAATATACTAAAAAGTATGATTTTAGCCACATAAAACTGAAGCAACTTGGAGAAAAGGTAAAAAGAATGGCAATTTAGCTTTTTCAAGTCAGTTTGTTATTTTCCTAATTCCAATGAAAAGAATGAGAAAAATTTCTTCACTTTTCCTTTGTTGTAGAATAGTAACTGAAAAAAAAAAAAAAAGCTCTACAAAATTTCAATTGATTTTGTCAAAATCTTTCTGGGATCAAATATAATTATTTTCAGTTTGATGACAGCAACTTAATCCTGCAGAAAAATGTTTTGTGAATGAAACCCCAACAATAATCATATGATTTACAAAGAATTACATACATAGCAGTTTTGTTATAGATCTACAACTGAATTAATTTATTTATTTAATACAAAATAACTTACTGAATAGAGGTTTTCAATGATGCTGGTAGTTAGTATTACAATGTTTTATTACAAATAACTTGAAAACATGAAGGAAAACATTATACAGGTACAGAAAATCAAGAGAAAGGGTGCATATTAAATTGGGATTGGTGGAAACAGCTTAGTAATTACCAAGGAAGCCAGTCATGACAAATACATATATGCATATTGTTAGGAAACAAAGGCACTCTGCAGTGGAATAAATTAAATACTTGGGTAGGAGTATAACCACCGCTTACCAGAATTGAAGGCAGGAACAGTTTAAAAACAAAAATCGAGATGTACACACATTGAATTTTGTGGTTTATATCCCAGCATCAACAATGGAATGAGGTACCTGCTACGTGATGGCAGCTTGCAGCTAACTGGAGGATCACTCTGTTGGTTGGTGCTTTGTGTTGGGGGAAATTAACAAGTAGGTGAGTGTGAAGTGGGGATTGAGAAGCACTGAGTATCATAACTATACAGTGGAAACACACATATGCCAGCAGAAGGAAACAAGAGCGAATATTGTCCTGAAAGTTCTTTTGCACAATAAATAAGCTCAATTGTAAATAAAATAAAATTAAAAGAACAGAAATTCAGAGTTATTATACACTAACTTAAACAATATGTCTGATGTATGTTTCATTTGGTGAAGAGAAAATGGGGGTGAGGATGGGGAAAAATGAAGATTGCAAAGTGCTATCTTAGTTTGAGACCCAGTTGGTGCCTAGTACCCAGCTTGTACTGTAAGCCAGTTCTCACATTCTAAGTGCAGAGAAGCTGCTTCTGTTTGCGAGGACTCCGACAGCACAGACAGTGAAGCAAGAATTATAAATGTTTGTATCATATGTTGTGGCATATACTAAGTAGTTAGTGTTCTGGGTGAATACTGTTTGGCTGTGGCCATTAATTCTAATGACCATTGGATTCGTACTTAAATCTGTATAGGAGATGGGCAATAGTTGCATGTTAGCTAGTATACTGTTTGCGAGGTTTCACAGATGGCATATCCTTGTTGGCGTAGCTTGCTGGGTTGGTGAAGGTGATGGAGGCATGATGTATGTTACACAAAACCCTGAAACTCACATGAGCCTATTCTCACAACCATGCTACTTTCCCAGATATGAATTCGTTCCTATGTAATGAGCACCTCGATTCATCTGTGCACACCATACACACCAACCTGCAACAGTATATCCATTCCAACAGTTGCCATCCTTATAACACTAAACACTCTCTCCTCCATAGTCTCAGTATTCTTGGGAGTAGCAAATGCTCTAACCAGCAAGTTGTCACACTTTTCTCTAATAACGTATCCCAAGCTTTGATATCCCACAATTACTCACAAAATGTTTTTGAAATTACATCATATCTTGCCTTACCTATCAACCCTTCACAGTACTGGGCACTCAGTGCTCTCATGGGTTCAAAAAACCGAGTCCTCTGGCTAGGTTGTGGTTTCCTTCAAGATGGCCCAGAAAGGAGATTCCTCCTCCCCAAAATCCTGTCCAACTCTCCTAGGACATGCTTCAGTAGACACCTAATATCAGCCAACATGTAGTCCACAAACATGGTCTTCCCCATCATAATCGACAACTCCATATAAAGGTCAGGTCACACTAGTCCCCACTGAGCCAGCACTGACACTTTTCTTATTGTTGTCGCTCACTCAACTGAAGTGAGTTCAAATGATACTGTATGTCATCCAGCACTCGGATGACACTAGGGGGTCACTCGGCCATCATTAGTTTGGTTTACTTTTTGACAGTATGGGCCATTGTAGGGCTGGAGGATGTGGAAAAGCGTACAGAAAGAGTTCGGAAATTTCCAGTCCTTTATGACTAAATGTTGTTTTAGCATTACTGATTGCCTTATAAAACTGTCTGTTTTTCAGAATCACTTAAGGGTCATCAAATGTTTCTAAAATGTAAGTAGAGTCCTTGCATGTTTGCATTAGCAAATCAAAGCTTTGACAGAGGTGAATGTTGATTTTAAGGCCCATAAAACTTGCATCCGAGTCCTGGATTTTGAACTGGAGACCTTCCATATCCAAATCATATGCCATAAACATCAGAATCTAGAAGTACTGAAAAATATGTATTAAATCATATAAAAGTACATTTGTGTTTTGTGATAACAATAATAAATGATATAGAAAAAGAGTATGTTTATTTTATTATGTTTGAATATTTATTTTTCATTACCTCCAGATTTGTCTCTTGACTCAGATGGTTACGGTGTTTGATTGGAGTACTGAAAGCCCCTGATTGAAATCCTTGTCTCAACTGTAATTTTTACTGGTCTTAAAATTGACATTAACCTCTGGCAAAACTTTGATTTGTTAATTCTAAGATGCTATGACACTCTGTGGTTTGAATTTCATGTTAATCTGTAGGCCTCCTTTTCAAATTAGATGACAATGATAGAGATGTACTGCGCAGCTGATAAGAAACTCTGAAACTGTAAGTTTGAGATCACATGAAATTATTATTATCATACAGAATCTTTGTGATCTGTATTTAAATTAATATATGTAATAATCTCATTCTTTATTAACAAAAAAATATTGAGTAAATCGAAAGGAACCTCCACCTCAACCAAAGCAAACACGTCAAATGAGAAGCGAGTGATGCTTGACATTTTGTTGTGACCATGTTGAGATAAGCAAGAATCTTTCAGTCCAGTACAGTGTGATGATAATTTGTTAAAACTGCATTAGGATACTATTTTTGTATATAAGAGATCAAACAGTGATGTGATAACAGGAGTCAGGCAAAAAAAAAAGTATTTTAACATACTTTATTAATTTCGTGGATTTTAAAGTATGCCTGTGCAAAATAAAGTACAGTACTCTATAATAAAGTACAGGTGTTATCCCTAGCTGCAATCCCCAAATCACTTTTAAGGTAATTTTTTAACATTAATTCTGTGAAACAACCAAGTGTAAAAGTTAAAGGAGATTGAGTAGGAACCTGTCCGTCACGCAGCCAAGCTACAGACCAGTGTGGATGAGAGGGGAGCAAGCCGACACTCGGCTGACTGTCGGTGTGATCTAGTGTGGCCTGAATCGTGCTGAAAAATGTGAAATGTGTAACATATACATGGCCGGCGCTAGGAATTTCGGGCCCGGGGTAAAATGGGCGACCTTTTTTCCTTCTTCTTCTTCTTCTTCCCTTTTTTTTTTTTTAGGTCTACAAATTGGTCTGGTGAAAATGGGCTGACCCTTGGCTTCATGGCCTGAGGGCCCCTACAGTTAGTGATCGGGGCCCCCCATCAGCCATCGGGCCCGGGTACTTTTGACCCGCTTACCCCCCCCCCCCCACCCCTTAACGCCGGCCCTGAACATATACCACTTTCAACAATCCAGTAACAGAGATAAGCTTTCCCATCATAGGACATGCCACATACTAAATCTCCCATACAATATACCACCTAACCTGCAACCACTGTCTGGACTCCAATACACGTACTAACCATTAGAATGAATGGCCACAGACAAATGGTATTCAACTAAAACAATAACCATATGCATACGCTCCGGTGGCAATTTCCCTAAGACCCATCTCCCTTTCCTGCACCCACCCACATTTGCCCTCTATAAGTCTATATGTGTTTCCACACTGTTCCTAACTACAACTCTGGCAAGCTGTAGTTATACTCCTGTTCAAATATTTATATGTTTGAATACAGCAGTTACAGAACTGTGGGACAAATAAAAGATATTGGAAAGAGGGTAATAACAGCCTAACAAAGTTGAAGGCGGGGCAACATTGAAATATGGACAGACAAGTAGATACAATGAGTTTTGAAATTTCCAGGTTTATATCCCTTCTGCAAGAATACAGTGGGGTGCCTGCATGATGGTGACAGCTAACTGGAGGTGCAATTCGTTGGTTGGTGACTTGTGGTGGAGGAAATCAACATGTTGAGAAGGATGGGAACTAAGAAGGATAAAAAAGAGCTTTGTAAAATTGGAAGCTATGTTGCAGGAACAAGTCATGTGCAGGTGAAAGAAGTCAGCAAAAATATATATTTCAGTAAAATTTTTGTATAAATATTTATACAATTTGGAAAAAAACATCAAAGCTATTACACATTACTTAAAAATTAGCACTGGTATTTGATTTTGGATGAGATTGAGGGGTTGAGAATTGGTGGAAAAAAAGGCAGTTAATACCAGGTGGCTATCTATTACCCAGTTTGTTCTGGTAAGCAGTGTCCACCTCCTGAGTTCAGAGAAGCTGCTTCTGTTTAGGAATACTCTGTTAGCAGAGCTGGTGAAGTGAGAATTAAAATTGTTGTTACAATGCTTGGTGTCATGAAAAGATTCTTAGTGGTTTGGATTCTGAGTGAATTCTGTCTGTCAGTGGCTATTCATTCTTATTGCTAGTCATCTGGTGATCAAACTTATGTAGGATGCCAGATAATAGCTGCAGGTTAGCTGGTATACTCATGGCGGTTTCACAACTGGTATGCCATTTGACAAGGAAGCTTTCTGAAGTGACTAGGTTGGCTATGGTGATAGAAGCATGGGTCTGATGCACATTTTTCAATGGTATGTGTTACATGGACAAGAGCCTTGGGGGTGTCTGGTGGGATCAGGAAGACCATGTTTGTGAACTTGGAGTTGGGAGTTAGGAGGTGTGTTGAAGCATATTCTAGGAGGATCAGGGGGATTTTGCAGAGAAGGAATCTCATTTCTGGGCAGGATCAAAGGAAATCATAATCTTTCTGAGATTTGGTTGAAGGATTCGGGACCTGGAAAGTACTGAATGACCAGAACTCGAATTTGTTTTTGAGGGTCTAGAGCAGTGGTTCCCAACGTGGGCCGTACCGCCCCCTCCGGTGGGCGTTAGAGAGCTCGAAGGGGGCGTTTGTGAACAAAGGCAAATTTGGGGGGCGTTGACGCCCAGCCAGCGCCCCCCTAGCCAACACTGGCAAGGACTTGCCGATAAGATTAATTAATAACAAAAATCATTGAACAAATGTTTCAGCAAGTAATTCCAAATGTCCTTTAAGCAGGATCAGTGGGTATTAAGAGTTGGTGTCAGTATATTATATCTTTGTTCCTAACACCTGCTTCAATAGTTAATGAATGAGTCGCAGCAAGCGCTGTGCACCACAGAGATCACCATTGTCAGTATGTTTATGTTCCCGCTAGATCAACAATGTTTATACGTTTACGCTGATCAGTGTTCGATTATTCGGTAGTGCCTTCAGACAGAGTGACTGTGAACCTGTGCGGTATCTACAGCTTACGTGGACCTACTTACTAAAGATTATTTATTTTGGAATATCTATCTGCCACAGTGGTTAGTACATATTCATTATTATTATTTGCTTATTATTCTATTTACTGGTCGATATTACGTGAGGAATGTGATTTTTATTTAATTTTTGTATCATGTGCTAACTAACTGCACTCGATTCTGTACTGATAACTCCTACTATTCCTGTTATTATTATCAACATCATTTATCACACATTGAATGGAGGGTTAAGAATCATATCATTTTTGACATTTCGAGGTTTTTACAAAGGGAGTACCTATGGTTGACGGGGTACCTATGGTTCACATGAAGTTGTATGAAATTCAAATTTAAGAAAATACTGGGATCCAGAAAACCAGCAACACTGTCAGGTTAACTGAACGGGTCCACGGATTCGGTGATAGTCTCTTCTGTCGATGGTGAACAGTTTCTGTAGTGCATGTGGTTACCATATTCGGAAGCGCGTATATTGTTATCAAAATAGGAGCTTCGTTAAGTACTTTAACTCTCAGTTAGTGTAAGTTTGCTTTACTTTGCACTGAACGTGAATATGGAAATGTTATCACGATGAAATAAACAAATGTATGCTTTCGTAGTTTAAACTGGAATAATATTTCTATTATGGTTAGCCTCTCTGTCTAAGGTAGGTGTTCCTCAAATCGGGAGGGATGTCGAATTTACGTTCATCAATAATAAATGGGCTTTAATTTAAAACTGAACAAACCATCATACCGTTTACAACATATGCTACGGGAGGCGCTAAGGCAGCCAAAATCGATATGTGGTGTCTGTTTTCGGTACAAACGATGTCATATTTGGGAGCCTACAGCTCTTATATCGCATCGCGGGCAGATATTGACCCTCACTTGCTAAATACTTCGTGTAAGGCCGGCATATATTGAAATGGGATATTGTTAGGCCGTTTTCACACCGGCGCGGCGCCGGATACAATGTAATCAAATGAGAGCTTTCACACTTACTCTGGTCCGGCAGATTATCAGCCCTTTGATTTAATTGTTTCTTCTGCACACTTCTCCACACTGGTGCCGATAACGGAGAGGATCTATTCTCAGTCCCGACAATTTTCTTTAGTTTTGTAATAATTACTCGCACGATACTATAATATTAAGTGAATTAGTTGATATTAAACCTTATTTGTGGGATAGAACAGCTGACTATTTCAAAGTTAGAACATAATGCGTGCAAAGAGATTTACACATTTTTGAAAGAAGATTTTGAAGTGAATGAAAAAAGAACAACTGAAAGTTGATCAGCTATACATTTATTTTTAGTTATAACAATACAGAACAGGTTACACAATTTATTTTGTTGATTTGCCATGGCAAAGCGCCCTCGATACTGACAACGTATCGTTGTGTTAATGATATGTGTGTTTGCCATTAAGGACTCAGTGGGAAGCATGTGAGAGCATGGTTATAAAGTGCAAACCTTGTTCAAACATTTTATCACAAGAACCATGGTCAAAGATTAATCTTATACAGAATATCACAAATAATATAATACAATATAATACATAAGAAAGCTTCGATCTTGCCGATTATGATCTTAATAAATCCTGTACCAATACAAATATATGTTAATGCGATGACAAGCTTGTTAAGCCATGAGAATATCCCTAATCACAATATCTCCACTTGTATTAAACACCCAAACAGAAATCCTTACGTGCTTGGAAACGTAATATAACAGGGCAGGCTCTTATCAATTTACCATCATATAACAAATTTACAGCTAGTACAAAACACAAATTTGTACATAGGAGACAAAATACAGCAATTATTTTAAACAAACAGGAATCAATTTACCTTAGCGTCGTTCAGTTTAACCTTAAGAATCAAGTTCTTACCAAAAGGTTCTGACACACACCAGCGCATAAGTCGTTACCACCCACACACACTGATAAGGTGGCGGGAACGATTAGCACCACATATCGGGGAATTTTGTCCATTACCGTAACAAAATTATTAAGCACAATTAACAAGAATGCAGTAAGCGACGCACTTTGTAGTTGTAATCATCAGGTATTCTACCTCAAATACCCGACAGTGCTAGAAAATGGCAACTTATCACCTCGAAGCCACCGCCAGCCCCGCCCGCTGCCGTGCTCCCAATTGGCGGAAAACCGCTCACGAACATAGAGCGCAGCGGAGGAAATCCCTCGATTAATGCGAGCGAGGAACAGTCTCGGTCGGGTCACAAATCCACATCATGCGATACTTCCAGGCCGCCTGGTAAAATTACAAGTCCTCGCTTATACCAGCAGACCTCTAACGTCGCAGTCAATTAGGGAAAATATTAGGCCCAACGAACCAATCCGCTGCTGCCGACCGACTTACTTCCCGGTTTCGTGTCCCCGAAAATCAACTCCATCAGCTGGTAGAGGGCACTACCAGAGCCACAGCGCGCTCTCACGGGCGAGACTAGCACGCGGGCAGGAACCAGCATCAGAAGACAATCGAGGGCGGGGAAAATAAACAATGCGAGCCGAGCACGGCTCATTTAATACCGCAAATAATAGAACAACCAAATTTACATTTTAAATAAAGTATAAGTTAATTATAATGTTTGTTAGTACTAATGATAAATATGTAATTTGTCATATTTCAGTTGGTTTCTTTTTCTTTTCATTTCGAAATATTCTTTCAGAAATGTATACATCTCTTTCCACGCCTACGTTTTACTTTACTTGTGCTTATTCCCAACCTGTAGGTCTCTTGTAAGTCAGTAAAGTTTGCTCCTTTAACGAGATCCTTAAAAATCAATAGAAGAAACACAATAAATTGACAGTTTTTTGTATCCTATTTATAGATTTCAATCGCGGTTGTAGCTATTGCATAATATTTAAAAAGTTCAGTTGATTTCGTAACTGGTAAACATTATTCAAAGAAATAAAACTATAGCAGAATATTTGTGTACCTAATTTATTTCACTATTATTCTAGGCCTATTTTGTATTTGAGCCAACACGGGATGTAGCCAGTACTGTAAGCTAATTAAATATTTACTATATTTCGTTCTACGATATAATAATCTATTAAAGTAACGTTTGTTGAATGATGGATGCCTATTTCTTCCACCAAAGCAAAAAACTTATTGAACTCGGTGCGAAAAGGCCGGCGTTGGCTCCGGTTTTGCTGGTGTGTGTGAAAACGCCCTTAGGCTATCTGACATTTTTTTTAAAATTAAGTTTTATTTTTTTAATTTTTTATTTTCTATGGAGGGAATTGTGTAGAGGAGCTTCTCTGACCATAAAGTACCCCCTGAAGCTCACAACTCGTGATACCTGTGTTCTCCCGCATGGGACCGCATTTGGATCTGCAATTTATTTCACTTGGTCAAGGCCTTTGCTGTGTACTTTCTTCTCGATGTCAGCTGGTCAACTATTGTTCTCGGTTCCTCATGGTAATTTAGGGTTATAGAAAGAGTGTCCAGTATAGGAGCAAAGTGTATCGACTTAGCAGCTTGTCGAATTGAATGTATGGAGTAGGGAAGAAAGTGGTTCATAATTATTTTTTTAAAAGCTCAAAGAAGAATATTCAAGATGTCTATCTTTAGCTGGTATGTTTTCAGCAGCATCCAAACAAGACGCAGATGGCCTTCGTGCCTTTTACAACATGTCTTTGCTTATTGCTAAATCGGGAAAACCGCACACGATTGGGGAACAATTGATACGGCCACCTGTGAGTGGGGTTCTGCATACTTAACTGCACAAGCCTGCGTCTGATATTATTAAGAGAATCCCACTTAGAAATAAAACAGTATAGAAGCGAATCGACGAAATGTCCGAGGACGTGGAGAGTTCTCTAATTTTTTTAAGACTGCCGAATTTTATTTACAGCTTGATGAATTTACTTTACCAAACTGTGATTCATTACTTCTTGCGTACGTTCGCTTCATTAAATGTGAAAAAATTTGTCAAGAATTACTATTCGCAATAAAATTAGAAACTGATACTAAAGGAAAACCTATATTTCATGTTTTGGAACACTATTTTGAAGAAAAAAGTATTCCTCCGAATAATATCGTGTTCATTGCTACTGATGGTGCTCCGGCAATGGTTGGACGATACCGAGGGTTGATTTCATATTTGAAAAAGGCAGTACCAAATGTAGTCGCCGTGCATTGTGTAATTCACAGACACCATTTGGTTTCAAAAAACCTAAGTGATCGTCTTCACTGCTCACTACAGTATGTAATTACCGCAGTTAACAAGATCAGAATCAATGCTCTCAATAGTAGATTATTTGGAAAACTTTGTGATGAAAATGACGAGGATTTCAATCGTTTGCTATTGCACATAGAAGTTCGTTAGCTGTCAAAGGGTACCTGTTTAACAAGATTTTATGACGTTTTTGACTCCATTAAAAAGTTTTTTGAAAACAAAGATGATTCATTAAGAGAGAATTTATTGAAATATAAGAATGATGTAGCTTACTTAACTGATCTATATAATAAATTTAATGAAACAAACCTACGGCTGCAAGGAGATAATTTGAATTTGATAATTGCAAAGTCATTTATTTGTGCAGTTCATGTCAAAACTTGCCTTGTACAAACAGAATGTGGGTGGAAGACAATTCTATCAGTTGCCAAATCTTTCCTCTGTGGAAACAAATGATGAAGATATTTTAGTATTTTGTCAACATTTGGAAGCACTTAACGAAGAGTTTAAAAACAGATTTCAGGATTTTGTTAACATTACCAGTCCAGATTGGGTATTAGAATCTTTCTCAAACCTACAAGTAGCAGATTTATCGCTACAGGAAGAGGTGATAGAACTGTTAACAAATGAAGAATTCAAATTGAAATTAAAAAACAAATTCCAGTTTTATATCCGGTTTTGTAGGCTGCAAAAAAAAAAAAAAAAAAAAAAATTATTGCATTCCCGTGGTCATATTTAGCTGAAAGGGGATTTCAGTGTAGTAAGCAATTTACTAACAAAGAAAAGAGACAGATTGTCAGTAGTGGAACGCGGTGATTTAAGACTCCTGCTGACAAATATAGCACCAAATGTAGAAAAATTAGTATCATTACATCAAGCTCAGACCTCTCACTGATAATTTTGCAATAATTTTCAATTTATGTTTTTAGTCAAATATTGTACAAGGCACCAATATTGTTAATATTCTTTAATAAAGTAATTTTAAAAATCTGTCCTTGTTTTTCAATATTTAATATAGTCCAATTCACCTAAGAGGGCTGCCATCAAATCACTGTTTGAAGAAGTGGGCAACAAGCCAATTAAATTAAAGCGCTATGGATTACACAACGTTGATTACAACAACAAATAACGTCGGTGCTGTTTTTTTTTTCAAACAGAGGGGCGGTGAATATATTTTTTTTCGAAAAGGGGGCGGTAAGTCAATAAAGGTTGGGAACCTATGGTCTAGAGTGATTGATAGTGTAACATAACCATATATTATAGGTTACCCTTAAGCCCAGTGGACTGAGAGATTTGGGATTCATTATTCCATTTAAAATATCACCACACAGATTTTCATAATGAAAATTTCCCATGAGTATGAGTGAGTATTGCAGAGACCCCGGATGCATGCAGGTACCGGAAGTTCGTTAGCTTTGCCTGCAAATCCAGGAAATGTGTCATGGGAGGACCTTGGCTACCAGCAGTCTTCCTGGTGTTAAACAGACATGTTACATGGGTGCAGGTTCTTCCACCCAAAATTAAAAACAATATTTTAGCTTTCTCTTTTCACCTGCATAAAACCTTTTGAAGCAAACAGCATATTCATGCAATAATTTGGACTTTGGAATATGTAAAAGTTAGCTTATTACTTATTTCCTGTTTGTATGACTGTTGAACATGTGTGAGTGATAAAGATGGTTGATGTAAACTGTTATTTAATTGAAATGTTTAGATTCAATACTGGTGCAGGTAGGATATTTCAAACATTTCATTAAACTTCTTCTAACATTTCAAGTGACCTATGTACGAGGGGCGGTCCCACCCCCCCCCCCCCTTTTCCAACCTCCAATTGCACAGCATAGAGAAGAGACCAGACGAGTGGCTAGTGAATGGTGTGTGCAGTAGACGATCGTTCATCTCCCCTACCACACTCTCTGTTGTTTCCACATTTGTGACTTCATACTTTGGCAGTCACAGAAACATGACTGCATTGATCAATTCTCCCGCCAAGTGCGAGTTAAGAGGCGTTATTCGTTTTCTGCAGAGGGGAACAGCGCAACAGAAATCCATCGAACAGTGAGCCAAGTGTATGGAAAAAGCTTAATGAGTAAAGGAGTCATGCATAAATGGTGCAGAAAATTTATAGAAGGCCAAACTGATGTACACGATGAAGGAGGTCAAGGATGCAAATCTGTCGCTACAGGTGACCTTGTTCAACGAGTTGACAAAGGGGTAAAAGAAAACCGCAGGTTCACGGTAAGTGATTTACCAATGAAATTTCCAGAGGTGTCAAGATCTTCTCTGTACTATACCGTAACACACAATTTATGCTACAAAAAAATCTGTGCCCTAAAATGTTGCCCAACAACCACAAAACTGACCGAATGGCGTCAGCTTTTAAGTTCCTTGACCGTTATCACGCAGATGGAGAAGATTTTTTGAAATCAATTGTGACCGGAGGTGAGACATGTATTCGGTATGACATGCCCAAAATGAAACAACAATCCCAACAATGGATGCACACAAATTCATCGAACAAAACAAAAAAATTCAAAGAGGCCTTCCACAACCGAAAGGTTATGGCTACCGTGTTTTGGGACCAAAATGGTGTATTGCCTGCGGAGCTTATGCAGCCGGAGACCACAATTAATGCAGCTGTTTACTGTGAAACTTTGAAATGTTTACAGAGATCCATTCAGAACAAAAGAAGAGGCATGCTGATTTCTGGCATTGTTCTGCTCCACGACAACGCTCGCCATCACAGTGCTGGTGTCACCCAGCAACTTCTTGAACAATTTCAATGGGAGATTTTTGATCACCCGTCATACAATCCTGATCTAGCGCCAAGTGACTTTCATCTTTTTGCTGAAGTGAAGAAGTGGCTAGGAGGACAGCAGTTCCGAAAAACCGAGGAGCTTCATGACTCATTTAGTCATTGGCGGCAACATTTTATGAAGAGGGTATTGGACACCTTGTACACAGGTATGACAAATGACTTCAAGGTGATTATGTTGAAAAGTAACCCTAAGTGTACATAACAGTGGGTAATAAAATATTTTTCCATGTCCATTTGTCTTTTATTTATGGCCTATTGAAGGTTAAAAAAAAAAACACCCCTTGTAATATCCCACCAACCACAGTTAACACAGAAAATAGGTGAGATTAAAAATCAGAACATCACATACTTGATACAAAATGAAAGTGAATTAGCCCACTCAATAATTTATGCCATTAATAAAATAATGCCTTGATAGGCTGTGTAGGTTCAGTAGCAGTCAACAAGAGCCCCAGTGCAAAAAATTTATGAGCGACATTATTTGTGTTGCTGGTTGGGGTCCCCTGAGCTGAGGCTGGGGGCCCCCTGAGCAGTGGTTGGGGGCTCCAGTGTCTCAGAAGCCACCCTTAGACGACGGTAGAGCTTAAAGAAAAAAAAAAGGTCTTCAGTTTGCCATGAAGGCGCTTGGGGGCCTCCTGATGTATGCTTGGAGGCCCCCTGATGTATGCTTGGGGGGACCCGCTGATGTATGCTTGGGGTCCCCCTGGGCGTAGGGGCCCCGGTGCACTGCATCGCCTAGCCCCATAATAGCTACGCCCCTGTGTAGGTTGTGGTGTGGCATTCAAAAGTTGTTTGTGTAATAAATTCGGTGGGTAGTTCTAGGAAATCAGAACTTTGGAGATGTTGTTGGAATAATGAGTTAGGACCTACTGGTTGGAGCATAAATGATCCCCATAAATTCCAAGGCTATGGGGAAGGAAGAATTTGGTGTGGTAAGGAACTGTCAGGATGGAGATACTGCTGTAGGTTGGTAGGTTCGTTTTGGACTGAAGAGCTAAGGTGGTTATTAGAAAATGGCAAATGAACATCAAGGAAAAAGGACAGGATACAAGAGAAGGCCAGTGTAAAGTTCAGGGTATTGAAGGCACTGAGACTGTCATTTTCCCAGTTGGTTCAGGTCATAAAAATATCATCTATTAACCTCAGCCACATGAGAGGTTTCTGGTGGACTTCGCATACCTATGGCACAGACAACAAATCTGCTGGTAAATTTTGCCTTTGAACAAGAAAAAGTTGTTAAGAATTAGATAGGCCAGGGTGGTGAGGAATGATGTGCTGGAGAGGCTGTTGGGAGGTCACTGGGTCACTGCTCTAAAATAAAAGTTTCATTGAACTTAGTCTATGAGAATGGAGAATTTTATTATATAAGGATGTCACATCAATTGTTACCAGCATGGAGTTTGGAGGAAGAGGTGTGGGCATAGTGGAGAGAAGGAGGATAAATTGCTCTGTGTATTTTGTGAGTGGACCTGGCTGGCTAGGGGTTGTAGATACTGGTCTACCGAGGCACAGATACACTTCATCAGTGAACCATAAGTGGCATCTTTGGGGCATGCGGTATTTTTCAGGCTGATGGACTTTGGAAGAGGTTGGGGTGCATGGATTTTTTGGATTAAGGAGTGCAATAGACTGCTGGGTGAGACATTGGATGAATCCATTGAACTGTATAAACTCCTGCTGAGGACTGTCAGTACCTGTTCAAGCTTAAAGCTGACAAAGAGCCTTAACCAAAAAGTCACAATGATTCATGACAGTGGCTTAGACCTCATCTGCCAGGAGGATGATTAGGTCTCAGTTGGTCAAGAGCTCCCTGAAGGCTCAGGTTTTGGCTGGGCTAATGTTGATGCTACCGGGTTGGTTTTTCAGGAAACTTGCTGATGCCAAGGTGATGGATAAGAGATGTTGAAACATTTATAGAAAGTGGTTCTGTGGGAAGGGTGGTGTTTAAGTGTGGATGGTGGCTGGAATGTCTAGAGACATGTCCAGATCAAACCAAGGGTCTGGTTTAACAATCTGAGAGGTGAAGGGGTACCACTTGTAGAGTGTGCATCAGAAAGCTATGGAATTTCATTTGAGGGTATAGCATGACCAAATTTTGGGGCAGGTAAAAAATAGAGACCCATAGAAAGTACCAAAGGTTTGGGTTCTGATAGTTGAGAAGACAATAGATTCATGCATATAATTTTTATTTAGTAGGTGGATTCAGATTGGACATGCAAAAAGTAGGCTTTATAAGGGAGGTTGAGGAGTTGAGTAATGGATGGCCATGAGAAAATGAGTGGAGGTTGTAAATTGGGTTGGTGATCAGGTAACTGACAGGGAAGAGGCAGACTTGCGATGAGATGTACATTGTAGACAACTTCTGTAGGTGGCTTTGAGCATTTCTCTTCATGGACACGATATCCTGTTGCAGGATCTGTTGAAGGTGTGGAATGACTTGCAGAGATGAAAGCAACAGTATTTTATAGAGATATAAGAGGTGTCTGGGGTTATAACTAGCCAGATCACTTTATTTTTTTTTAGAACAAAGGATGTTAGGGCCAAAGACTGTTTGTACCAGAAAACATGTAGATCCCAATGAACTGGTGGGTGATCAGGAGGTCCTTTGGCGATATGTTGAAATTAAGACATAATCTTAGGAAGATGATGTGCAACTGTAATTTAGCTACAGTAGAACTCCAATTATC
>JARYHS010009186.1:214344618-214439080 GCA_031002005.1 Vandiemenella viatica | reverse complement strand
GTCTTTATTACAAAACATCAAAAAACAATATTTGAAGTTGAGTTAGTGCATCAGGAGGCAGGGTACGAATTTCCCGAAGATGGGTTTAATCTATGGTTACTAGAATTTTTTCTCCGAATCCGGGGACGGTTTCAGAACTTTTTCACCAAAATCCGGGGACGCTTTAGGCATTTTCTAATGACGCGTTGCACTTTTTAAGTTATAGGATTAAAAGTGGAGTTAACTTAAAAGAATCATTTATCATTGTTATATATTTGTATTCTAAATGATAGGTACTGATGTAACCTTCAACCTGTTGTCATTGGTATTTCTCAGAAGAATGAATCTTCTTGAAAAGATCTTGTCTGGATCCAAGCTGACTGAAAATTCTTGACACGTCATGAAAATTTGTAATATAGTTAACATAAACTTGAACTCATTCCATCACTAACCACACATTTTCTTTTCTTAGATGAAGACATCGTTAAAACACTAAACACACAGAAACAAGCAAATTGTGCGAACTTAGGCTTCACCTCAACAACAAACAGTTTACAACGCCGGGAAATGTAGTGTCGCCAAATGCAGAAATTAGAATATAGCTTGGCTACAAGACAGGTGCTAAAACTGAAAAAATACCTATAGAGAAATTTATCATTTATGGAGCGGACACCAATAAAATAATGCTTAATACAAAGAGACGCGAAAACAAAACCTTTTGGCACTACTGAATGAAATTTAACAATAGTTAGTTGTAGCGCAAAAGTGCATATTGTCAGTACTCTATTGAACTATCTACCAGTTCCAAAGAGGATCACAGACTGACGTGTTGCGAACATGGAGGAAGGAATAATATGGAGACGACGCAAGAGACCTTTACCACGCATGGGAGTGAAGCAGGCCGGCGGAGGAGTGGGGGGGCATGGCCGGAGTGGTGGGGGCTTGACCGCTTCCCAACAAACACGGGGAATATGTACAAACACCTCAAGGGGACTCTAGGATAAACGTGACGCCGCAATCTGGTGATGGATTATTATGTAACTCGATGAGACAAATAAAAAATGAAGAATAAAATTTTTTGATATCCTGCTTAGTTTTCGAGATATTCTGTCTCAAATGTGAAATGGTTTTGGTTGAAATTCAGAAGAAAAAATTGTTCAAAGTCAAATTTTATGATGAATTTTTATTTAAAAAGACGAGACAAATAAAAAATAAAGAGTAAAATTTTTCGATATTTCACCTAGTTCTCGAGATATACTGTCTCAAAAGTGAGGTGTCTTGAGTTGAAATGCAGAAGAAAAATTTCGCAAAAGTAAAATCTAATGATGGATTCTTATGTAACACGACGAAAAAACTCGATAATAAGGAATAAATGTTTTCGATATCTTGCTTAGTTTGGGGGATATACAACATCAAATTGAGGGGTTTAGGTTTGGATGCAGGCTGGACCAAAAATTAATTCTGTCAAAGCCACAATGATTACATGGTTGACATGCAGAATGGATATTTCAGTTTTATTACTACCACTTGTGGTTAGTCTGAAATGTGTCCTTAGACCAGAAAAAAGTAAGAGGACCCACTCTAGGGATGAGCAACCCAGACATTTTGTAGGTGGTACCAGAAATAAAATGTTTATTCAGTACCCTTAATGAACATTCTCTTGATCAAGATGTGTTGTCTAATTTCACACCCTACTTATTAGGACCAATTGTAAAAAAATCATCTCTCAGTTAGATTTAGATACGGTGGGGGGGGGGGGGGAGAATGTTTGTACAAAAAAAAGAGACTAAATTAGAAACACATTCCCCAAATTGATTTTTGTTCAAAGGCCCAATAACTTCTTTATTATGAAGCCCATTTTTATTTCTGCATGAACCTGTTTCCACATAAATAGATGAGAAAGATTTCAAAATCGGTAAAAATAGGTATAGACGTATTACAAACAGAAACAAGTCTTATATGAAGCTTTAAAAATAACCTAAGTCAATGGCCTGAAATAGCTACTTTAAAAATTAATAAAACTCACAGCTTCTCAACATAACAGTTAATTTCATCATCCATTGTCAGTATAATCAGCAACGGGACGAAAGAAATCGTAATAGTAAATTCACTGAATCGCGAAGTAAAACACGCCCCTTTAAATCTCATTTTAACACACTCGTTAAAAAAATAATGCTAGTCTATTATGTGCAAAATAGCTAGTTTGCTGATTTTCTACACTACACCAAGAAAAATTTGAGAACAAAGTCATCCTACATTGAGAGCTATGACTTAAATATTTATAGACGTGCTGCAAAGTTTGCGGTGTCTACCGCTCACTTTCAACAACGATAATTACAATTCAACTACTTATGAAATGATATTCCAGGTTCTTTCCTGTCTGGCCTATTTGTGCAACCGTACGCAACACAAGCTGGCATTTTTAAACACTTATACACAATACTAAATGAAATAATCACTGCATCTACCACAATGGTGAACACCTTAATTGTTGGGAAGCGCCATATGGTCGCTGCCGGTGCTGCCACCATGCGGGAGAGTTTAGTGCTCTGCTTCACCGATTTAACGTCACTTCTCCTCCATATAATTCCCTTCCTCCATGGTTGCAAACAGCAAGAAGATATGATTTTCCAAAGATGTTGTGTCCAAAGCACGTACAAGGAAGGAAGTGCGCTTTCTATTTCGTTCTTTAAAACGAATGAATTAGCAAATCAGAGCTTTTAAAAAAAACTCTCGGTTGATTAAAAAAAATTCTTGGGACAACAGAAAAATCCCGGGGACATTGCGGGGACGAAACCTGTCCGGGGACAGAAAGCTGAATACGGGGACTGTCCCCGTGAAACGGGGACGTCTGGTAACCCCTAGTTTAATCAGTTGTGTGCAGGATGAGATTATCTTTATTAAAGCTTTGTGTGCGGCTGAAACTACAAATAATACCAATTATAGAGTGAAAATGCTGATCCATAGAGAATCCAGAGAAATTTGTCAGGCTACATGCAGTGGCGTAACTAGGGTGGGGCAGCTAGGGCACGTGCCCTGGGCGCCGCTGGAAGGGGGGCACAAAATTGGCAAATTATTAAACTTAAAAAATCAAAATATACCAACAATATAATTCTTATTTCAATATTCTCGCGTGTGGCTGGTGAGATTTCGTGAAAGAGTGACACGCAGTTAGTAAACAGCGAATCGTGTAAGTTTTTAATAACCGGTACACGATCGGAAGGTGCGTTGCGTGCTCTGTCAAGATGTCCTTGAATTGGCCAATAGTAGCAGCCTCTGCCCCGCGCCTAATCTGGCAAGTTTTTGTTCTAAGGATATAAAACAAGCCATACTTTCTCGATTGGCTAATTGCTGATATGATTAGCTTGATGCAGTTGTAGATTTTATTTGCATTGCCTTTGTCGCGAGCGATCGTCAAGCTACTAGATATAATAAGTTAAATTACCGTCAACGACAGTGCTTTGAACAAATATATTTGATATTTTTGCGGTAAGTACCAACACTCATTAATTTACTGAAATTCTATTTTCCACAGGAGGTACTATGCGCGATATTAACATTCGTAAGTGACATGATCTAGAATCGAACTGTGTTTATTTACAGTGAAATTCATTTGAATACCGTAATAATTAATAACGTAAGTACATAACACCCGGAAACCTAAAGATAGTTAGTAGGTATGGTAAACACATTTTATGTGGCTTACCGACCGATGCAGGTACCTGCGCAGGGGCGCGTTCAGAGGCTTTGAGTGTGGTTGGTTAGTATTTTCAAGACGATTTTTTTATCAGCTTAGTAAATACATAGTTATATACAAGTTAAGGTAGTTAACTATGAAACTAACTTCGAGGCAAATCTGTCAACTCAATTTTCACCCACTTCTAAATTAGGCTGAAAATTTAGAATCTTTAATGGGTCTGGTGACAGTACAGTATTATGAACTTGGATACGGAAACCTTCGAAACCTGATGTGGAATTCTAGTGGTTCGGGTAAACTATTGGAGTCAGAAAAAAAAGAATCCTGGACAACTGCTAAAAAAGCGAAAAAAAATATATATACAGCCCTAACCCAAGCTTTATGTAGTTTTTACTGTCGTGCAAAGTGGCACACAACAAAACTCCCCTTTCTTATAACCTATAATTATTTGTTTATTTATTCCAGGTTATTTTAAAACCCTCATTCACTTCGCAATCATACTAACACAATATGAAATAATTGTTTTCAAAGAAACAAGAGAGTGGGGATGAGGGACGGAAAAAACGAAACTTGCAGGAGGAAGTAGCACAAAAATCCAGTAAGTACTTCGAGAAGTCCGCTACTGGAAGATCGACATGTTCTAAGGAATTGCCTACATCAACATGTACAATTAAATCCAAGGTATCCAACACTAATTTAGCACAAGACGAGGAGGATGTAACTTTAGAATATTTTGAGTTTGACGAGCCTAAGAAGTGAGGCTCCCAGTTCTAATGCTACTGAAGAATTTGAACAAACATTAGTAATTTAGTGGGAGGAAAACTTGGTGGGGGTGATACGGTGGATGATGTAGAAAACCAAATTAATGTCATACCAGAAGTAAAAAAACATCATGATATTGGAATTCTACACTTTGATAAGATTACTGGGAAATCATTTCTGACAGGTGGCCTAAAAACAGAAATAATTAAAATGGATTGTCTTTGTAAGGTTTGCTGGCAGGGGCCCTCCCCAAAGCTTGGAGGCCTCGGTGTACGGCACCGCCTAGCCCCCCGGTAGCTACGCCACTGGGTGGAGAAGTGACTCGCTCATGGCTAGTCTATTCCAAGTCTAAAAAAAATCTGCTTTTTGAATCTGTTGTCTTATCTTTTCAAATAAGATAATGTATCTTCATTAGAGCACGAAGATAAAATTGCCCACTGGAAGGCACGTGAATGGCTCATTGCCCATTATATGCGAAGAATCATGTTGAGTGTTTCACCCATGAAAAGAAACGGAAAGAAATTTTGTAGCAAATAGAGGGATTATTGACACTGAACTTTAGACCTAGATCGAGGCAGAATAACAAAAGTGGAGTAACGTATTAAAGAGAATCCTTCACTCCATCAAATTTCTTCCCACTTAAAATCTTGCATTACGAGGCTACAGAGAGTCACTGAGTACATGCAATAGATCCATATCCCATAATGTTGGTAATTTTCTTGGATTAAAAAAGCTTCTGGACATATTTGACCCCGTCATGAATATCTTATGAAGTTAAAAATCATCCTAGAACCCCATATTACTTTTCACCTCATGTTCAAAATGAGTTCATTCATCTGATGTGGACCACTGTTCGGCAAAGTTTATAGTGAAACATTCACAAATCGAAATACTATGATCTCATATTTGACTCTAATCCTGACCATGCACATTGTGAGCAGATGTCACAAGTACTGATATACCTAGAAGTTAATTTTCAGAAGAAATCAGTTCGCGTTAGGGAGACTTTTCTCTGTTTCATCCAGATGAGTCGAAAGTACGCTGGAAGCTTAGTGAGTGAAATCCTTAAAGTAGCTAGAGAAAGACGGTATGGCTATACAGGATTGTTGTTCACAATGTTATGACAACGCTGCTGTGATGGCTGGTCACCAAACTGGTGCTCACGAAATAATAATCTGGCGATATTTATGTATTGCGGTAAACTCAATTTGGTTGATGTACTGTACATACAGCCAAGTAGGATGCTATAACTTTTTCTGGACTACTGAAACTATTTATACATTCTTTTCTCGTTCCACTCTGAGCTGGGAAAAACTCAGGAACTACGTGCCGTGGTTGTAAAGTCAGAGTTTGGAACAAGATGGAGTACAAAGATTGAACCAGTAAAGCCAATTATAAAATATCTTGAAGGTTAAAAAGTGGATCCAGGATCCTAGCATGAATTTTCATGACGCTGCCTTGGACAAAAAGCCTTCCTAGACCAATTTACTAATGAAGAAGAGAGGTTAGTTAATGACACACTCAAGAAAGTTTTCAATCTTTGCCAGGAATGAGATGCAGTGATTGAAAGATGTCAAAGGTGAAAAAAACGCATAGCTAGATAGTATGCGAAGAACACTGGTGACTGCTAAGGAAGATTTAGAATGTGTTATGAAGGGATCACTGGATCTTAGTGTGAAATGAGAGAAAGGTTCAGTCGTCTACATGAAACCGACTCCAGATTTATATGCCTCCTAGATATTAAAATAAAAACTGTTTTACGATTGCGACCATTTAAAGAAGAAGTCTAAAGAATTTTGAGATTTCTATGGCTGTGATGCAAACGGAGAACAGTTATATGAAGAAATATGGAATGTTTGAATGCTAGTGTTCACAAGAAAAAACGTAAACATAAAAAATCTGAAGAGCTTCTTGAATTCATTGTTCAGTACGTAGAGTCGTAGATGACAACGTCTATCAGAATCTGCGCATTTCAGTTCAGATTATGGCTACGATTGCATAGCCATCGCAAGTTGCGGTTGATCAGTAAGCTAAAACTAAATACTGTCGTATCTGAGGGCTACAGTGGGTCAAGAAAGGTTATGCGACATACCTTTGCTCAGTGTTGAGCGGAAAAACACCGAAGAATCAGATTTCGAAAATGTTATTAATTTATTCGCGTTCGAGGATGCAAGGAAGGTGCAGTTTTAAGTTTAATACTATTAAACAATTTTTTTTTTTCTAAAACATAAAGTAAATGCTTTTTTGTAAGATTTATGATTGTTTTATTTAGTGAATCTCCTTAGTTTATATTTAAATAATTTGCGAAAGGGTGCAATTTCAATGTTTGCCCTAGGCGCCATTTTCGATTGGTACGCCGCTGGCTACATGCCATCCATGTCGATCTGAATTTCGGTGGTCTGTGGCATGTAAACTTGTTGCTGCAGGATGCTACAGCTTAAAACATTATGAGGGAGCTTTTTTCCAAGACTAGTCAGCCACAGGTAAGAGCTTGTTAAATTGAGCCTTTCGTATTAATTACTGTAATTTGCCTAATTGTGCATTATATAAGGTTGACTTTAATTTGCAGCAGTGGGGAAAGCCTATACCTAGAAGGTAAGTAGGCTGTTTGAAATAAGATGAAATATCAAATGTACAGACCATACCAAAGCCAATCAAAGTGAATAAAAAAAATGTTCAATTTTATGCTGCTTGCCATAGAGCCTATGAAACCCATTATTACTTGCCCCTTCATGGCACACCTCCTCCTGCAGTGATCCGGTACCATCAAACTGTACACTGGAAATGAGGACAAGGGACCAAGCCTACAGTGTTGAATGGAATTCAGCCCAGACAAAAATTATAACAGGATCAATGGTCTATGCAATTCTGCACAATGTAGAAGCAGGTAATGTACTAAGTAAGAACTGTCATAATAATAAATATTTTAGTAGTTTTCTTACTTATGTAATTGTATCTAACTTTTATGTACTCACTTTAGAAACATTGTAAAATTAAATATTTATTGTAACGGGTAATTTCTGTGAAGGTCCAACCGGAAGACACCTAAACACAAATTTTTTTTTTTTTTTTTTTTTTTCTGCTTAACGTCTCTTAACAGCGAGGTCTTTAGAGACGGGAAAGGATGGGGGGCAAGGAATGGGAATGAATTCGGCCATGGCCTTTTTTAAGGAAGTTATTTGGGGAAACCATGGAAACCCCAAATCTGGATGCCTAGACGGGGATTCGAACCGCCGTCCTCCCAAATGCGAGGCCAGGTAAACAAAAAATAAAAAAAATGTACCATCTGTAAAGTGGGGACTACAAAAAAAGAAAAAGTTGCCAGGAGATCTTATGAGAAGCTCATCAGATTGAAGGTAATGATGTGATTTTTTTTTTTTTATTTGCCTTTATTTAAGTGATTGTGTTATTACATATGGCCAGTTTTCAGTCCCAGCCACAGGCCAAACTGATATTTTGTGCTATATTCGTAAGATTTCAATAGAGATATATAGCCATATTCTGACTTAAAAAATGCTGTTTACCTTTCCAACAGATGAAATGATGTGGACTCTTCCAAAGTAAGAAGTGGGATTACTTTAGTGCTACTCCAGATTGCATTGCTGAGAATGTAAAGACCATAGTTGAGTTTACATGCCCATACAGTGTGTGATTTGACAATCCATCGCTGTGCCCTTATGTGTCCCCAAATGGAAAAGTGATGAACAAAAACTGTTATGCACAAATGCAGGCTCAGCTCGTAAGGACTGGATTTGACAAATGTGATTTTGTGATATGGTAAAAAAAGAGAGTTCTTGTCCAGTGTGTTCTTTTAAATAGATCCTAAAAAATCTTTTGATAAATCTGTTCAGACTCTACTATAATAGGTTATTTTTGCCTCTTCTCCAAGCCCAAAGTTCAGATTCTTGAAGATTGTCATAATTGTCTTTCTCGTAACGTCAAAACATTATTATTATTATTATTAACTCCCTTCCTCCTCCTACCCGCTTTTGCCCTCAACAAATTTTTACTATGATGCAATAACAAGTTTATTTATGAAAGAGATGAATGTTATGAAAGAGCTATATATATTTTAAAAAGATCATCTTATTTTATATAATCATCATATCAAGATTATTAAATTTGTTCTATTAATCAATTGAGAAGACGGATTAATTCTAGATGGGGATACCCCTGCAATCTCATATCTACTCGCGTAATAAACACACAGGTCGCGTGGTATATACGACGTCATTGTGACGTATCGTCCAGGCTGCATTACAACATAAACTCAAATGATTATTGACAAAATCATATTTTATAAATATGCGTTTTGGTCGTAATGCAGCCTGGATCGAAGTTAAACATAGCCATAACTCACGATATAGCAGATACTCAATTTTCAAATCATTTCTATCGCTGTTACTGTGCTTGTACGCGCAGACTGAATACGCTATATATATCACGTGATCTGTGTGTTTACTACGTGGGGTGGTAAGATATTGTAGCGGTATCCCCATCTAGAATTAAACCGAGAAGACTGCCATTTTAATATAAACCTTATTATCACACAACTCTTTTTTGTATTTATGGAAGAAATATTTTGCACATGTTCTTTGTAATAATATTGTGTCCTACTCATGTGTCATCTAAATTTTAAAATTTTATTATTGCATATAAATGTAAATATTTTTGTTTGTTTTTGAATTAAGTAGTAATTTTCAAAGTTGATAACTCCGTCAGAGCCTGAATCTATTTGCATAGTCACTAACTTGAGTGAATTGTTTTGTTATTTATTTTAAATTGGTTAATCATATTGCTTTATTATGTAGCCTAAATGGTTGTGTTTATTATTTTCTGTGAACATTGCTGCAGAGTGCAATTAGTAACTGATATGATAATAGAGCTAGATTGGGACACATTGGAGGACAGGAGTGGGTTCAAGAAAGTGCTGGGATGTACAAGGTATGCGGTGTTGAAAGATATTGGTGGAACAATTTAGGGTACAGTAGTGCATGGAAGGGAAAAGATGGCCATGACCACAAGCTGGCACTTAATTTCAGTAAGATTTTCTTTCGCAAATAAGGAATCAGGGATTGGAATTAATTACCAAGGTTAATGATGAATAATTTACGAAAAAATGCTGAGAAAATTTAAAATAAAATCTGTAAATAACTTTTTATTAAAGTATGCTTCTTGTCTTTAGGGTACTTGTTAAATTTTTATTACATAATAATTTCTGTAATAACTTATTTCTGAGAATTCATAATTTTTGCACAATGGAAAAAAGAGGCAACTGCAATACAATAAATTTTGGTTCTTGGAAACCACAATTGTTTTATTTTGTCATCTAAGTATGGAAAAAAACTGTAAACAAAAGGTGATGGAAGTTTTAAAACATGAATGTTTCATGCATTCATGAAAAGAACTGGAACTGAAGAAAGTACAATTTTTCTTTTATAAAGGCTCATTTATAATAATGTTAGAAACAATAGTGGAAATCAAACTGTTTTTTATTTGAAGTTACAAACGTTGAAAACAATGTAAAATATCTAATTTGCAATAGAACATGTGTACACTGGCATTGCGTGACGTAAAATAGCATAATATTTAGCTTTTCCTATGACTTGTTCCACCATAATACGCCGATTTGCGATAACCCTGCTAGTCATTTGGATTTTATGACTCTCTCTGAATGGTGGACTGTTAAGAGTGCCTCCTTTGGCCTCCAAGAAATCACTAATTAAAAAATCCCTGTCAACAAGAATAAAATTTCCTTCTTTTAAAAGGTCAAGTCTGATAACTCTACAATTTGACGATCAGATGTTCCTCCAACACATAAATCGAAACAATATAAAGCTAATCCACTCAATGATACCTACAAGTTCTTTGAAAATATGACCACCTTTGTAATTTGAGTATGTGGCTTGGGCTTAATCAGGGTAACCACGACTTTGTACTGGAATCACAGTACAATCATAAAGACATCATTTTGTCCATCCACTTATTTGTACGTACCCCAGAAATTTAATTTTTGGAAAGCATTATACATTTCATTTGCCCAACAGCTAAACACATTTCTCACAAAATGTTCCATAACACTAAAGGAGAACGCTAACTGGTGGTAAGACATATTATACACAGCTTTATTGAAGTAAATAATAATTGATCAATAATGTTCATTTAGCTCTGACAGCATAGTTGAATGCCATCGACTGTTCAAGTGAATTTTTAAAAACATTCAAACTGAAGCCTTTTGAATCCAGTGAAATGCACTAGTTGCTTTTCATTCATCAGACAAACATTGAACTGCTGATTGTTTCCTCTGATAAATTTAGGGGAGCACAGAGGAATATCTTAAGTCTGATTGGTCTTGGATGCTAGCAATTCATTAATTTGATTATTACTGCTGTTTTCAAAAGTAAGAACTTTGATTGTTTCTTCTGGAACTCTACATGAGGTGTCTGAAACACATGAAAGAGTGACACATTTTGTAATATTATGGAATGAACTCATTTCTAGTCAACTAAATTAGTCCATACACAGCTACCAGAACTGTATAAAAAAGAAGCAACATACTGTTTTGAACAGGAAGCCCAAGCTGTTGTTGCATCCAGGGAATCTGATCCTCCTGATGTTAATCAGGTGGATAAATGTCGGAAACTCCAATTTCTCCTTGATTCGAATTATGCTTTATTAGAAAATGCCAATGAAGAAGGTCTTGACACTCCGTGCAACCATGCTGAGTGCCTACTTGAAAAATCAAAAGTTCTAGCATCATCTCAAGATATCCAGTGCACAATACGCAATGCTTCAAATGATACCACCAGCTCTCCTGAAATAAAAAAAAAATTGAAGCTCAAAGATTCCATCAAGAAGCAGTGCCAGGTGCATTCACTTTTCAAGAAACCAGATGATACCCTGAAAGAAGATCTCAAGAACTTTATATAAAACAACAAAGAAGGATAATTAGATCAAATTTTAATACACTTTTAGTTAGTGTGATATTTTTAAGACTTTTTTTGACAGCACTAAACGTTGATTCACTGTAAGCAATTCCAGCATCCTACTATCAATTGCCTTAAAAATTAGCGATCTACTTTGTTACAGAGCCACTGTAATATTTTTAGGGCATTTTTTATGGCACTAAATGTTGGAGCACTCTTAGTGTTTCCAGCATCCAATTATTAATTGCCTTTAAGATTAGCTACCTAATTTGCTACAGTCACTGTTTATAAATAACAATTTTCTCGCCACACTGCCGGTAACAAAAGTATAATTCATAATTACCGGGAATTGTACCACTTTCGGAACTTTCGCGAAACTAGTATTAACCTGTTGAATTATATTAGTTACCATGAGTTACCATCATATGAATATCCTTTAGTAACTGTGTTTACATGTTCTGCTCCTGTTCAAGAAGACTGAAAATACGAATTTTCCGAAGTGCATCGACAGAATAACTTCTGAATATTACCGTGACGTTCTGAAATCAGTTTCAAATACGCGAAATATGGGGTTTTCTGCTAGTACTACAACAGAAAGCGTCTTCTCGCAGCATCAGACAATAGGAGCTCTGTATTCTGTGACGTCACCCTTCACACATATATAACATTTTCTGTATTTCAGTTTTTTTAATTTTAAAAAAGCTACACTATTCTACAATACAAAAAACATGTTTAGCTGAAAACGACAACGCTGCTTTACAATCCACAACAGTGTTTGAAGTACGAATATAATTAATTCTATCATATATCATTGGAACTAAGGAAACCATGTGCGTTAAACATAACGTAATTATCGTAATTCCATCAAACCACTTGTTACAGTAAACCACAGAAATAACGAGATTAAGACATTTATTCACTTTTCTGCTTTTCAACCAAAGAAGTTACACGTATCGTGATTGTGACGTCACTTCCGTGTGCTATGGAGTGGGGGGATTTGTGCTCGGCATCGAGTGTTCCGACAGACGCACGCCACGTGAGGACTTTACTGCAAACATACGTCAGGACCGTCTACATTCTTATATAATTTTTTCACGTTTTGTTAATAAGTTTATTGTTTTGGTTATTTTCCCAATTCAAATAGGTATTATTTTTTATTTTATTTCATTTTCATGTTTTATATACTTTTATGTAGTCAAGACGTACTTAAAATATAATACATAACATCGAGGGGATCGATTTTTCTTTTTTCTATGATCGATATGTTTAATTCATGGCTGTGATTGGATGTAAATAGTTGAAAAATAAAATAATATAATGTACGTGACGAAAACAGATCTACCTCCTGACCAAATTTCAGTGTCTATTGACGAGGCATATTAGGAAGTCATTGGCCGAAATTCCATGTGTTGTATCTGTTAGAAGTAATGAGATTTGTTTTAAAGTTGAAATAAAACAAAAAATTCATAATGTTATTTCTGCAGATAAAAATAAATAGAAATAACTGATAACGCGGAAATTTAAATCCGGTTTCGAATATTAGAAAGTGGACAGCTTACCGCCTACAACACAGTGAATGTAAAATTTTTAAATTTATTTTTATTGTTTAAATTTTTTATGTATTTATTATCATTATTATTATTATTTGGCAGGCGCATTTGAAGAAACGACGGTACCACAGACATATCATTATCAGCCAGTTCATTCATTAAATGATTTGGCCTCTTAAAGTCAAGAGTTCAGCTAGACATATTCCCTTAAAAATATATTCAGGAGATTGAAATCCGTTTTTAAAATGTCGGATGGTCTCCTTTGATGGCTTTAAAATGTTTGAAATTGCATTGAATTAAGCTTGATTAAGAAATGATTGGAAAAATATACCTTTTAAACTTTTGTAAACTAAGTTATGATCAGAATTAGAATAGGTAACGAATTGTTATGTATAATAACAAATTTAACAAAAGATTAAACATTAGATAGTTAATTATATAGTCAATTAAAATTATCTTCACGACTATCTACACAACTAGATGAAGATTCTTTACGTGTTTTCATAGCTACATACCAATTTTTTCTTACATTTGTATCTAGTGGGACTTAAAAATATACTCTATCAGGTGCATTTTTCTTGTATTTTTGCACATAGGAACAATACATTATTTATAAAATGGTTTTTTCGACCTCCTTCCATATAGAAATTAGTTATAAAACATAAAACTATATACAATATACAATACGGCAATGTAGTCTTGTACAATGACGTCACGATACAGCTCGCCTAATGGCGGCGTTTAAATCGTCGAAACTGGAATGCAGTTTTGAAATATTTTTTAAATGTTAGAGTTTAATATTTTTATAAATATTATGTTTTTTGCGGTTTCATAACAGTGTAAATAATTGATTTAAAATATAAATATAATAGATGCATATTCCCTATTGCACGCCACGTAATTTAATTATTAATTTAAAATTGGAATGGACACTTCGGTGGCAATTCCCTGTTAAGGAATAAACACTTTTTATTTTACTTTTTAATTATATTATATTCCCCCATCTACTTTGCGATTTACAAATTTTAATTTTAAATTCCTTCAGCAATTTTGGAAACGTTTGGGGAAACTCTATACAAAGTAAAAAAGTTTTCATAGCACAGAAAAGAGCTAGTAGGATGTTGTGTAGGGTACAACCAAGAACGTCGTGCAGTCAACTTTTTAAAAAACTAAATATTCTTACAATGTCTTCTCAATATATATATTCTCTCAAGGGCTTTGTCATAGACCATTTTAACCTTTTTACTTCAAATTCACAGGTACTCAATTTCATTACAAGAAACAGAAATAACTTGCACAAAACACAAACATCTCTGTCATTAATACGAAGAGGAGTTAATTATTCTGGTATATATCTGTTTAATAAACTTCCCAAGAGTATAAAACAGTCTGCAGATAATAAAGATATATTTAAAGAAAATCTGAGAGATTATCTTATTGGCAACTCCATCTACTCCTTTTTGAACAAATTAATTAATTGTATTCAATATGACTTTTGCAAAATTCAGTTGCAAAAATTAATGTTTATTGTCATTTTCTTTATTTGTGTTTGGAACCTATACTTGTTTTTACTATGATTATGACTAATATTGTATATATGTGTATTAACCTTAACATTTTTCACATCCCAGAGGTCCTTCCTCAACAGGGATCCATGAAACAAGATTGATAAAAAAAATAATAATCTTCACTTCACAAAGTAATTTGTTCCAATCCTGACACTCTTACCCACAAAAGAAAATATTCCCACTCCCCTTATCAATGAAACCGAATACCAGTTTTTAGTCATGGACTTTCCCCATCAGTGTACTATTCCAAACTCATCGACCAAACCCCATCACCAACATGTGCCCTGTTCATTTCCAGCACACTATTCACCCTCCTCCTTTCCTGAAATGACTCCCAATCCAGCTCCTTTATTATATCAGATACTGACTGGGTCCTTTGATAATTTCCACAAACAAATCTAGCTGCCTTTCTACGCACACTATTCAACTCTTGCATTTTATGCCCAAAATATAGGTCCCAAACTGCACCACGATACTCAAACAACCCCCTCTGGAACATCCTCTCACCACCCTCTCCAGTAAATGTAGGACTTTGTAACCCTTTAACACCTTTTGTTGACTTTGCTCTGCCTAGTTGAAATTATTATCACACGTTGTGCTAAGATATTTACACTTCAACAAGCACTTCTGACCCCACCCTATAACAATACACTACCCTGTGGCACCCCCATATTTATTTCCTCCTCTTTTGATAATGTATTTCCTACCCTAACACTTTGCTTCTTCACATTTAAGAATTGCTCAACCCAGCTAGTAACTTTTTCATCCAGTCCAATACATTTCTTCGTCTATCACGATCTGTAGCAGGTTCAAATTCTGTTACCGTCAGAGTGTCTTCGTAAGAAAGTCCATCTCTGGAACGTACGAAATTGTGCAAAATGCAACATGTTGTACAAGACAGGAGGAGGGTGAAGAGGGTCAAGGGAGTGTACAGGGCGTATACTGGCGATCAGGCATGGAACGATATTGGAGCAGGTTTGAAAAGTAGTGCATGGAAGGGAAAAGATCACCATGACCACAAGCTGGCACTCGATTTCAGGCACAAAGGTGTGGGAAGATTCTCTTTTTTAAGTAATGGTGTCAGGGATTGGAATTAGTTTCCAAGAGAAATGATGAATGATTTACCGAAAACGTTGAAAGAATTTAAAGATAAAATTTGTAGAGGGCAAATATGGAGGTGTAGGGAAATTGCCACCGCAGCCTGTTCTCCATTGCAATTATATTAAATGAATTCTTTTTTTCTAAATCTATGTGTACATTCAGTGGCCCTTGAAATATCCTCCACTTGTTAGATAATATACCAAATGTGCATTCGATGTAACGGTGTGCTCTTGATAATAGGTAAATGAATAATTTTCTCATAACTGAAATTATGTCCTCCGTATGGTCTCATGAGGTTTTTATGTAAGCCAAATCTTCATCTCCTACTATCATGTATGAAATATTGTCGCCATTTTGTAAGCACCTTAGAATTTTGAGTAAATTCTAGTTTGTTTAGCTTAAAGTATAAGTATAAGTATCTTTCCTTCATATATAAGGCTTCATTACAAGTATAGGTTATGGGAGAAACGTTTCATGTAGCTGATACTGCTATCAATTCATTAAATAAACCGATTTAAGAACAGTAAAGACACACAACACTTAACACAAGCTCTAAATAAACATTTTTAATAGTAAAGAACCTTTCAAATAACGTGGAATAGGATAGTCCATTATTGTCCAACTTGCAAACAAAGGATTTTTGCTACGTGATCATTTCACTAATTCTCGACACGTTTTGATGCAGTAAAATAATTTCAAAAATAATAATAATTCAAAAGAAAGATAAATTCACTAAAATTCCATAGTTTCAGACCGAGTAAATAAATTTTTAAACATTTAGATAAACACGCTTTCATTTCCAACATTTTTATCATATGTTTTCGATTATTTCTCGAACTAAAGAGTAGATTTCCTGAAAGAACTAAAAATCTAGTATAACATATTAAAATTTCAGAACTGTAGTATATTGAGGAATTTTAGCTATAGTATATTGTAATTTTTACTCGGGATAATTTTTCTCAAGCTACAGCTATGTACATTTAATTCTACCCGACGCAGTATAGTCCAAGGTTAACAGGTTCTCTTCCCATGAGAAGAGGCCTCCCCTCCAGGGTACATTCAAAAGCCCTTAGTAAGAAGTTTTAAACGAATAGAACTAATGTCTCATGACTTCCCCCACTCCACCTCTACATGCGATAGCGCAGTCTGAAACAGCTCTCGAGGAGTCTATTCGTCGAGCCTCAGGATGGAGCACGGTGCCCGTAGGCATGAAGATTCTATTAGGTAAAGGCTAATGCCTTTGTTCCCTTCTGCTGGCTTAGAAAGAATATTCCGATTGACAGGATTTTATTAGTAAGAGATTTATTTCATGAGAGCAATTTTATGCAGTATTTTTCAGTTATTTCAAGTGTATTACTATTTGCCTATTTTTATTGAAGTTATTAAAGTCACTCCATTCTTTCAACCACATGTTTTCATTTGTATCGGTGATTCCTGCTCATTACTATAGGGCGCTCCACGAACGATGGCGGCCCAGTTTAGCGAGGTTCTGCGCAGGTACGTCATCACTCTGCCAGTAGCCAATCGAATTCAGTAGCAATCCAGCGTTTTTGTGTAGTGAGCCGTGAGTATTGTTATAATTCCTATACTAGATAGTGGAAGACGAACAGCATAAGCGTCAGGTTCTGCATAGGCAAAGCAGAGAACAAATTTTTAAAGTTTACACATATTTTAAGCGCGAGGCAGACGCTGGAGCGCCAACCTACGACGTTGCCAAAGCTCAAGAGAGGACTGCTGAAGCGTGTGGTGTTAGCCTTAGAACTGTGCAACGAATAGTTAAGGAGAGTAAATCTTCATTACAGGTAAGTGGGAGCGTGCTTTTGAAGTCACCAGGTAAACATCATAGACGCCAAAAGCCTGTGACAGGTTTAGATGACTTTAGTAAAGACGTTCTCAGGCGCAAGATACACGTCATGTATGCCGCAGGAAAATTTCCTACTGCGAAAAATCTGACAGTAATAATGCGCGAATCTATAGGGTTCGAGGGAAGTAAAGGGTCCATGTTACGTATTTTAAATAATATGGGTTTCAAATACGCGAAATGTAACGATGGGAGGAAATTTCTTATGGAACGTTCAGATATCGCTGCTGCAAGGTCCATGTTCCTGTGGAAAATGCATGAAATAAGGCAACAAGATGGAAATACTGAAATTTATTACTTGGATGAGACTTGGGTAAACCAGAATCACACGAAAAGTACTTGTTGAACATTGAATGGTAGTTTAGGGGGCCTGAAAGTTCCGACTGGTAAAAGTGCCCGTTTAATCATTTGCCATGCTGGGTCTGCTGCATCTGGTTTCATTCCTGAAAGTAAATTAGTTTTTAGGTCCAAACATAGCAGTAACAGTGATTATCATTGTGAAATGAATGCTGCAACATTTATTCAGTGGTTCAAAAACCAGTTCCTACCATATTTAGCCCCACATTCCATAATTGTAATGGATAATGCAAGTTATCACTCGGTTGTAAGGGAAAATATACCAAGTAGCAACAGTAAGAAGGCTGATATAGTTGAATGGCTCTCCATAAATTCATTTCCACACTCTGCTTCTCAGACTCGTGCAGAATTATTATAATTAGTTCAAATGTACCGTCCACGCGAGAAGAAATATGAACTTGATGCTATCGCTCAAGAACACGGTCACAGGGTTTTGCGTCTGCCACCGTATCACTGTCAGTACAATCCTATCGAGCTTGTGTGGGCACAGGTTAAGCGATTTGTGGCAGAAAGAAACTGTACTTTCAAAATCGCCGATACAGAAAAGTTAGTTCATGCCGCTATTGAAACTGTGACTGTAAAATCATGGGCAGACTGTGTTCGACACGCGGAAAATTTTCAAGAAGAAGACTTCAAGAGGGAGAGTTTTATAGATAATGCCTTGGAGCGATTTATTATTAAGCTACGAGATTCTGGATCAGATACTGATACGAGTGATGAAGATCAAGACACAGAATAAATACAGGTATGACAGTGCACTTTTGCTTGTTATAAATCATGACGGTATATCAGGATACGAATGTACGAGTATCTTAACTTACCTCAATTTAACTGTGTCTGTTTTTACTTGTTATTTTTCTAAACAAAATCTAAGCAATGACATACGTTTGATATATTTGAAGAGCTTTGTAGTCGTTTATTGAAGGTTGTTCACTGTTGTAACAATTGGAACATAACTGTTTGCTGCTGCTGAAACTTTCTGTCATTCTTGTCTCTCTTTAGAGTATTATCATGTAAAGGGTTTGCTAAAACTCATATTATTATTATTATTATCATTATATAGAAGTATTAGTAAGAGTAGCGCAATTACTAAACTTTCTTCCCCACCCTACGTCGCTCGTGTCCGGCTGGAAACATGGCAACGTCACATACCGTGTGCCATTACTATTTCTCTCTCTCTCTGCGCGGGCCGCCGTTGTTCGTGGAGCGCACTATAACACTAAGTGAGGGCAGAACGTAATTGCTCTGATCCTTCGGTAAAACTGTTCGGGGAGTGGTTGATCAGAGGCGAATTCAAACTTGGTTGTGGTGAAAAGCCGCTCGTTTGCTACAGAACATTTCATGCAGTAGAACGGATTTTATGTACATTTGAAAGTTATTTGGTCATAAATCACAACGTGGCAATTTCGGAAGTTATTTGCAAATAAACCAAGCCACTTATGTAAATAAAACTACTGTCAAAACACGGAATTAAATTCAAAGAAAATTCCGATAACTTTACTTTTTCGATATAAACAGCAGAAGAATAGTTATTCAGCATAAACCGAGTTGACTTCTGAAACATTTCAAACCTAATCTTCATAAACTAATAACTTTGCTATCTAATCTATTGACAAAATTTACATCACTGGAATCAGGAATTAATATAGAACATTTTGGCACTAATTTTATTTAGATTTTTCGCAATTCAGTAGAGTGACCTAAAAAGTACTTAAATTCAACATTCATTTAGGGGAACCACCACTGAACTTTCGGATTCTTTATCAATGCGCCAGTTAAACTAAATTCGTTTATAAGCAAACTAATCATTTGATAATTCTCACTAAACAATTTTTTGAAGACAAGGCTATGTGCAGTTAAAGTTTGAACACTTTCTATAATCACAATCATTTTATATTATTTTGGGTAAGTAGGTGAATACCTGATGTCACGCGGATGTGGTATATAACCAGGAGCCTAGGAGAGGGGGCTGTCTTTGGTCTGCCGTCTTTTGGTCTTTACTCCGGGAACGTTGTGTAAGATGAATCTGTGTCGGTAGTTTTGGTGTGTGTCGGGAGGGTAGCCGGAACTCGATGAGCCAGACTAGGAACGTATGTCGGCCATAATGATTTTCTTTACCAAAAGTATCGTGTTAACAACTATTATGAACTTATAAATTTTCAAAAGGGGTTTTCGGTTGGTTCTATCCTCTCCATAATCTGCAATTTTTTGGAAACGTTTGTTCGATTGCCTACTCAACTGAAGAATGCTAAATTTTGAAAATGTGACTTTGAAAATAAAGTTCAATTTTTTTTTATTCAAGTGAACTTTTTGTGCTTTTGTAGTAGACTGAAACTTTTTCTAAGTTTGTGCGTTAACAAACTTGGTGGTGACCATCAAGCATTTCAGTTGAGAATTCCAGGCAGGCTACATGGTCAATTAAAAATTATTAACGTTAAGTCAGATAACATTTTTCTTTTCAACTTTCAGTTAAGGTACCAAGCCTATACTCCGCCCCTGATATCAGGCCATTGTCTCTTACAATTTTCTCTCAGTGGTTTGGCCTCAAGAATATTTAGAGATTTGTAATTGAAATTAATGTGAAAAGCACTATTTAAAAATTGATGAATCATTGCTTTCCCGTACGCTCCAACGTCTACATAAGTGAAGTTGTAATTAGTATCACACAGAGTAAGTAAAACAATTGAAAAATAATGTTTATAATTATAGTATAATGATCCGGTATGCTTAGGTTGAATAACTCTGATATGTTTGCCATCAATAGTACCAATGCAATGGGGGAAGTTGGTGCTTTTTTCAAAAGCACTTGCAACTTTTTCCCTATCATTTTCTGTATTTGGCATAGCAATAAATTGTTCTTGATATTGGAATATAATGTCACACACTTCTCTAATTATTGTGTTGATTGTTGTATAACCAATTCTATAGTTATAATAAAGATCCAGGAATGTACATCCTAACGCAAGATACCTAGAAGAAAAGAAAAAAATTATTAAACACATTAATTTCACAACTGGTTTAAGTACGGACGACTAAACTAAACGTATTTATTATTTTCAGCTGATGGTTTACAGAAAAAGGTGGAAAAGTATCCGAGATTGTTTCGTACGAGGACTTAACCGGCAAAAATATTTGAACTCCGGGTCTGGTTGTGGATCACGTATAAGTGAATATATTTATTTTAAACAACTTTTATTTCTGCAAAAGGTTGTTGCAGTAAGAGAAACTGATCCGGTTGCAGCCGCTGCAGATCCTGAGGAGGACTGACAGAGAAGTAGGAAATTGTGCGGAATATATATATAATATATATATATATATATATATATATAAATAAAAAACTGTGTCTGAGGATGACAAATTCATTGAACTTTTTAAGAAATCCATTGACTCTAGAAAAAAAATTGAGAATAATAATCAAGATGAAGACGGGTTATTTATGTCGTATTTAGTTAACACATTAAATGAGCACCTCCAGAAAAAAAAATGGTAACCAAAGTTAAAATTAAGTCCATACTCGACGATGCAACACGCTCTGTGCCTAACATTGAGAATAGTCAAGCATACTCCCAAAACGTTTGGTCACAACAACCAGAACCGCCGTTTAGAAATTATCATCCTGGATATTCCACTGGCCGCGGAGGACCTGAAACCCCACCTATGATGGACTACGATGTATAGTCTCCGAATCATGCACCGCCATCAAATATGACAAATGTTTCTAACGAATCCTCTATTTTAGACATTTATTTTTCTTAAACATTACATATATACAGGGTGTCCAGAAAAGGACTCCCTGATTTCAAAATTAAATATCTCGAAAACAAAGATCGATAGAGGAATGCAGTAAACGGTATGTTTATTGTAACAGCTGTAAGAAGTGTATACAGTAGTGTGAAATAATAGTTACAAAAGCTGCTAACAGATGGCGCTGTAATCGCCATACGTAATACCTAAATAGTGATCCGAAGCTCAGGGCGATACCATTGAAACGTGACAGTGGTGAACATTTTGAAAACATTGTGATGTGATTGTTTGCAAAGATTGTTTTCATACGATTATTTCACTTATGTATGCTGATATGAGTGTACAGCGCCATCTGTTAGCAGCTTTTGTATATATTACTTCACACTGCTGTATACACTTCTTACAGCTGTCACAATAAACATATTGTTTACTGCATTCCTCTATCGATCTTTGTTTTCGAGATATTTAATTTTGAAATCAGGGAGTCCTTTTCTGGACACCCTGTACATATGCGTTATGTTATTAATCCTCTAACCTTAATGTCACAAATAGTTTATCTTCTGCACTTATGGATTTTCTTAATATTGTAAATTGTTTGGTTAAATCATTTCTATTTAAGCTCAATAACTCATCAAAAGATGCTACTGACATTCTCACGTAGTTTCAAAATTTTGTAGGTTATTTTCTTACATCTTCATATAGTTGGAGAAAACACCAGTTTGGCTTCGATCTGGTACAGAAGGATGGACCCATAATTTCTTATGTTTCTTCTTTTTAATCTTTCTGAGCCGTACATAATAAATAAGAGCCATATCTTACACATACATTACTGAAGATGCAAATACTGACTGACTAGGTACTCGACACTCTTGGCTACTCTGTTTGGCGACCTTCCGTTGCCAGAGGTAGCCAGAAGTACACTGCTGGTCACGCTGCCATGGCATCCCAGTGAGAAAGGGCCTGATAAATCATATAATAAATAACCTGGAACGGGATTCATTGGAAGAAAGGAGGTGGGAGAAAAGATTTTAGGGATTGTACAAGGTGTTTTTTGGTAATGAGGTGGAGAAAATATTGTTGGAAGAATTAAGAGGGGTGCATGGAATGGAAAAAATGACCATGACCATTCGATTTCTGTCATAAGGGCGTGGAAAAATTATCTTTCGTAACGAAGGTTGTCAGCGATTAGAATATTTTAGAAAAAACGCTGAAAAGAATTTAAAGTTGAAATTCGAATAACGAAGAAGTAGTCGGATATAGGAAAACGTGAAAAATGAATGTATAATTGTCTCCGTGAAATTCTAAAATTTGTTTTTGCTTTTCTATTAACAGTTGTGTACATGAAGCAATATTTCTAGAATTTGATTACATATTTTAAAATATCGTCAGCAACAGGAAATGACGACTATATACGACATACCTTACCAGCAATGTGTGACCCCCTTTGGCAGTAAGCTGCCTACAGGTGTATCCACGACTTGGTCAACCAGTTCAACAACTTTGCCAGGAATATTTATCTGTTAGATGGCCATCTTCAGTTCAGATATACACCGATGGGTCAAATATATCTTTGACGGGTAGGGTAGGCTGTGCATTCTACTGCCCCGAGACACAACACGCTCAGAGGTTCCGCCTTCCAGGTCACCTATCAATCTACTCGGCGGAAGCCATTGTCATTAATGAGGCTCTTATACTGTATATGCAAGAAGATTTTTACGGCGAAGTATACTAATATTCACTGATTCACTAAGTGTTCTTCGCTCCTTAGCCATACCCCTTATACTCCAGCGAACTAATATATATAACATCAGTATGATTCAACAGACTGTAAAATTTTAATCAACGAGGTTGCACCGTTAATAATATCTGGATACCCGCGCATTCTGGAATTAGGCATAACCAGTACGTAGATATGTTAGCCAAGGAGGCATGTAGCTCGGGCCGAAGCTTAATAACACCCAGCAATACAACTGATTATCATTCAACAATGGTCAGCAACGCATACCACCAATGGACGAGGAGCTGGTATGAATCTAAACAATACAGTGGCCGACAGTACGCTTTAGTTCAGACGTACCCTCCACGAAAACCTTGGTATTCAAGATGGAATACTCAACGACCGTACATTACTTCTGTTATTCGAATGAGATTCTACCACGGCGCCTTCCGTAGTCATCTTTTTAGCATCAAGGTAAACACACCTTACTGCACATGCAACGGACAGGCACTACATTACCATAATCACTTATTTTTCAACTGTTCTAATTTTCAGCAACAGCAATTTACATTCATCAAGTCTCTTGTGCGAGCACAGCAGCCACTTCCAACTAACATTACAGTACTACCAGCTACAAATAACAACAGAACCTATAGTAACATCAAGGAATATATTAAGGACAGTGATCTACATATTTAATGTATCTTTATATCTGCATATTTTTACATACAATTAATATTATTACCTTGTAACTTCACCAGGCTGACAGTATAGTCTATTCAAGACCTAAGGTCAAATAAATAAATAAATGATAGTTAAAATCTATGGTGTGTCATATGACAACAAATATCTTTCGGTGTAGTGTCATTGTTTCTCATGTTATAGTAGGGATGTAGTAAACAAATCAAATAATTTCCCGCTTTTTACGGGTATTATGCGAATCAAGATTGCAAGAGCGGTTACGATAATTGTAGTAATTTTAAATATAATAGTTTTATTCCTTATATGGAAACTGCTAACGTCGCTTGATAAAGGAACTGTGGACTTGGACACAAAATCTTACCAGTCGAAGCCTGTTGACACTATAACAATTGACACTGCAGTCACTTTAGTAATTAGGAAATTCGAATATTTTGAAAATGATATTGTTGGAACTATTAGAGCATTCACATCCCAATTTCCTAAACTCAAAGTGCTAGTCGTTAGTGATGTGCTTCCTTACCCACCTATAGACCTTAAACAGCTAAATAAAACTGCTGGGAGGATACGTATTTTGGATCTTGAACCCAGACTTACCGACAGATTTGGTGATAGAAACCCAACACTACACATAAATACGAAATATGTTCTATTTGTTCCTGATTCAACTCGCTTCAAAGACAAATTTATACTAAAAAGACTATTAAAACAATTGCAAGTATCACAACATAAAATTTTAGCAGCTTCTTTTATAAATAGGAGGTTAGCAGAATGCTTGAAAGTAACTCTTAACTGGCGAGAGTGGTATATTCAGTACACTCGTGTGGATGATAATATATGCGATGCAATTACAGGCAAACATGTATTATTGCTTGAGAAACGGCTTTTGGAAAATATTTCATTTCCCTTCATGCTTCCTTTTCCTGAGGCATTCTTCATTCAGGCATCTGCCCAGAATATTAAGGTATGTTTTAATATCTTCAGTATTGATTTGATATGATTGCCAGTTGGTTACATATCCCTCTTCCCATATCATACTCTTATGATTAGATCATTAACCCTCTCAGGACTACATGGTGTTTTATATAAATAGATGAGGAATTTTTTGGGGGTAGGGCCTATAGGATTTGGGTATATGATGGAAAAGAAGAGAGTAGTATCTGCTTGCCAAAGTGGGAGGATGAATGAATGCGGTGAGACTTATTGAGCATGATGAGTGAGCGGTAATGCTCTGGTCTCACTTTCAGGAGGACGTGGGTTCGAATCTCCCTTTGACCAACCAGATTAGGGTTTTTCCATGTTTTCCCCAAATCACTCCAGGCGAATGCCGGCCAAATTCCTTCTGTTCCTTGCTTACAGTCCTTTCCCACCTCTAAGACCTTGACATTGATGAGGTGTAAAGCCATAAGCAAAAAAAAAAAAAAAAAAAAGAGAGAGAGAGAGACAGATTGTTTGGCAGAAACTGATTTAATTTTCAAAGGAGGAAGTAAAGTGATCAGAAGAAGGGTTAATCTAAATATACTAGGTTTCAGTTGGATTAGTAACAAAGGGGACAGAGATTTGTGAACACTTTAGATCATGACAGAGACTTCACCCAAGTGGTACAACAAAACATGTATCAAGTTTTTTTTGCAATACATTCTGTAGCTAACAAGTGATGCAGTGAATTTAGTTGTGCATCTGTGATTGAAGTTTTGAATTTCTAGAGGCAACGTTAATGGAGTTATTGGTCAGGTAGAAATACAGCCTGGACCAAAATGACAAACTTTTTGCTACACCATAAGGAACAACGAATTTTATTTTTGTTAATACTTTAAGCTTCTGTTTATTTGAGCACCATGTTATTGACTTCATATATTGGAATGTGAAATACTACCCAAATACAAGGTGGTACAATACGACATTTTCTTAATAAAGCATGATGAAAATTATATCTCAGGTGACTGGGAATAAATGTTCAAGAGGCAATCTGAAGAATGGAAGGTGGCTCAGGTAAAAAAATTTGTTACCAAGGAGGAGGGAGTATATTGTCACAATTGTAACAAGGCAAGGGGGTTCTACCGGAGATCACGATTCCACTAAAACAACATTGTCGCCCCCCCCCCCCACTGACTAACCACGTCATAGCAATGAAGTAATAAATTCCAACACTTTATTATTTTAAGCATTAGTTAGGTTGAAATAAACCCTGGACCAATATTTTCGATCTCTGATTAGTTTGTAATACAACCTAGACCAGAATGACACTGCTAGAAACGACTTCGAAAACTAGTGGAGTCTTATGACACCAAATGATCACGTAATCACGATTGCTGGTAATCCTAGCAAGTGTTTCAGAGTTGAATATTTAAGGAAGAGTAGTGATAAAACAGTAGTGATTAGGTGGAAATAGTTCAGAGGAATAATAAGAAAATGAGAAGCAAACTTTGTCTCAAAGCAAAGAATGAGGAGGAAGGCTGGTATATGAGAAGGCTGTAATGTCTGGCGAGAAGTGAATGTAACAGAGTATAGAAGCTGCAGAGTAATAGAATAAATGGGAAACAACAAAAAAGAGAAAGCTTTGATTGAAAATATCCTAATAGCACTGTGAACACTGAATGCTGCAAGTACAAATTTTGGTTTTATTCTAAATCGCAATACTGCAATGCCAGAATGCAACTAAATTAATACATATGTCTTGAAATATTGGTTAATTCCTTTCTTGTAATGTGTACTTGACATTTCAGTTCCTCTCTGTTGCAAAAAGTCAAAAGAAATTTATGATAGCAAAATGTTTTCGCTGTATGCAAATACTGCCTTTCTATGGCTTTTACAAAATTTTTCCCCTGGTTCTGGCCGCATTTCAACCTAACCATGACCACTAGGAATAAAACGAAACAGCTTAGGTTGATATGATCCCTGTGCCAGAGCCGAATTAAAACAGCACAGGGCCCGTAGCAAATGTGAAGAAGAGATCCTTGGTTTTCGCTGTCTGGGGTTAAAAAAAAAAAATCGCCTTTCTGGCCTGATGGGGAGGCTCCCCGAGAATCCTAGACGCAGTGGCGACCCCCCAGAAGGTGCGGGGCCCGTAGCATTTGGTAACTCTTGCTACACTGGTAATCTGGTACTGCCCTGTGCCTACAATGATATCAAAAGAAAGTGTTTACAACTTTATATTCAGTGTGGCAGAAAGATGTAGTGGTATTGTGATCTTGAATTAACCAAAATTTCTATAGCTATGTTTTGAATGTGAGGTGAAGAAAAAAGTCTTCTTGCATTCAAGATTTAGGCCTGTTGTGTTATCAGTTCCAGCTTTTCGTGGCCCAAGTTTCTCTTCTCTTAAGAGCCACTTTTGAAATTCTTGCATTCTAGCTTGTCATGCATTATTTGAAAATATATTCATTTCTTTTCTAGATTGTTCATTAGGGATTTTGCCCTTTCTTGTGTAGGCCTGTCTCTTAACTGATCTAAGAAATTTAGAAAAGTTAGTGAAATGAAGAGAAGGGAAGATGTTTAAGACTATTGTGCAAACCACAGGCAGTAGAAAAAAAATAAAAATCTTTCATTAAAATATGGTTAGCACATTCTGTAGGCATTACCATTCAAGAAAAAATGTCCTTCAGGACAGGATATTAATGTGAATCTCAGATGGTGCACTATATGCAAGATATTTCAAATGAATTGTACAATTAGAGGCCAACTTGATCTTGTAGCACTAGATCTTTTTAAGGAATTTGATTGGGTGAATCATAAAATGATTTTAAATAAGTTGAAAACTACTGGAGTGGATTACACAGCAACTTGTTGGATAGAGGAGGAAATACAATATCAAAAAAGGTGATAGTTAATATGGGAGTGCCACAGGCTAGTGTAAAGGACCATTGCTATTAATCATTCTAATGAATGATTGTGTTGATTGTTTACAGTCAAAATTTAGATTGTTTGCAGATGGAATAATGACATATAATAGGATGAAAATGAGAGATGACTGTGAACAGATGCAGGGTAACCTTGATAGAATATGTAACTGGGCAGGTCAATGTGGAATGGAGATACATGCCAAGAAGAGTCAGCTAATTAGTTACACAGGTAAAAAATTAATGCTTGTTTAGGGGGGGGGGGGAAGAATTGCTTCTTAAAGGGTTGAAATGTAAATTCCTGGTATAACAGTTGATAACAAACTCGGCAGAATGCATTGAGCACGTTGTCACACCACTCGGTAATTGTTGTATGCTCTGTACTGTCATCATGTAATAATGATTACCTTTAATTGCTTCATCCTCCAATTCACAGGTTACTGTCGTTGCTCGCCAGATTGTTCATTGACAATTCATGCGGATGAAGCACTAAACTTGTCCAAAGTTACTAAAGCACAAATACATCATGACAGCTGCTGAATACTTGTAACTGTAACTGAGCAGTAACTAACTGCTTGCCTCTGCCACTCACTTAAATAGTTGCTAGAGAATATAACAAAGAAGGCTGACCGACGTTTTTTCTAGTGTTGGCAAAGCAGCCGACAATCAAAACCACACTAAAACAATTAGCACTAGTACATAATTATTCACAATCATTATAAAACACTCAGAAATGAAAATTAAACATATTTACACACAAAATTATCAACATAAACCTGTCCAAACAGTTGAGAATTGTTATCCAAGCATCGTGGCCCACATCAACACTTACAAACTTTTAATTAATGTTTCCTACATAATACTGTCATACATTACATTACATACATTACATTACATATCATTTTCAGTTTCTGATGGCTGTTACAACACATAAGCAGGATTAATTTGATTTTAAATTATTAAAATTTAATGAATCCTGCATGAAGTTTGAAAGATGGTACAAACACAGCAGCTGAACACATATACAAATGATAGCTAATCAGTTATAATATTTATTACACTTATACAATCAAAGTACACAATCTTTCATTCCATACACCATCTATAAACCTTTTACAGCTCTTATACTACTCACCAGAATTATTTATCTATTTACAAATCAAATTATTTTCTTACAAGTTCACTTTCTTCATTCTTATTTTAATTACATTACATGATCTTAATCTACAAAGTCATTCATTCACTATGAGCTATACACATTCTGTCAGTTTGTGAATGACTACAGTTTGTTTACATTCCACAACAGCTGAGAATCAGCTGTCGTCGTGGACAAGTCCTAACATAATAAAAAAAACCAAAAGTTACTATACTGTGTTCAGTTGGGAGAGGTGGGTCAAGGTCACTCTACTATATCCCCACTCTGCTGCCCCAACCCCTATAGGCGAAGGGAAACAGCTGCCGCGCATGTGCAACGTATGTGGAACAATATGTTGCATTTCATGTGATGTTTTCTTTAGTAAAATCGAGCATTTTAATTATTTGTCATGAGCGAAATTAGTGAATCGTGTGTCATAGAAGTTGCGTGTTTACCAACTTCAATTTCGTATGTTAATAAATATAAAAGTTATTTTCATTACATCAATAAATATAATTTACTGTTTCTAGTCATTATTTTTAGTTTTAAAAGTTGCACAAGACATTTCGAAAATTAGTTCCAAGTTTTAGATGTGTTTCCCAGTGGAAGTTAATTCTCTAGACACGTCATATAAATTTTGAAATGAAAGTGGTAGTGACTGGATTTTATCTTTGAGTTTTGAGTGATTAGTTGCATTGTCCATTACGAGGACATACCCTTCTCTCAGACTCTTAAGCAAGTTAGAAAACCTTTCTCTGAACACTACACTACTGATTTCTTGGTGGTAGTCGCCAGAAACTTTATATTGAAACACTAAACTAGCCCCTTCAACGAATCCATGATTTGCTGACCCTAAATTTCCTTGTGGTAGGATATTCGCCTCAATTATAAAATTCTATTATAGAATGTCGAATGATATCATTCTGGAAGTCATCCATATCTATGACCGGTTTTTCTGAGTGAATGTTTTTCTTTGGAGAAGAAAAGGATGGCCCTGGAACATTCAGCTTTGCTGTGCTACATACACGCTGCACGTTTCGTTAAAATATGCCACACGCCTCTGCTGTAATTTTTTGTGGTTCCCTAAAAGGTATATTAACTTTCTTTCAGAGCTTTTTAGCATTTTGAAAAAAATTATACACATCAACATTTTTTTTTTTTTACTGTCGCCTAATATAACTACCTGATACCATTCCATGATGTGTTGGTACAAACACAACAATACTGCACCAAACGACAATGCCTCCTGCCTGCCTGTAGGCAGCGGTATGCTCGGAGGGGAAGGTATCGGGAGGGAATGGTGAGGTGATGCGCGGGGCGAGGGGAACATGACCTTGACGCGCCACTTGAGAGTGAACATAGTATAGACAGAACTGTTTCAGATATCTGAATCATTTACTTTAGCCATTCTATATAATTACATTTAACGTTTTATCTAGAGTGGACAAACTAGATATACACTTTTAAATCTTAAGTACAAAATGATATATTTAGATGTAGCTACCCCTTCCTGAAACATGCATTACATTATTCAATTAACATTAAAGTAGCAGACATCTCTCTCCAAGATATTGGTAGAGGTCCCTATATCTTACATTGAAAGCAGGTTTCAGGATTTTCCTGGAAAACCAAAACTGTAATAACTTTTTTCAGAACCTTCCAGTTTTATACTACTTTTATATATACATTTATCATTACTCTTTTATAGCTACAGAGCTTTATAACCCTATGAAATTTACATAAACATTGAATGAAAAAGAACAGCTGACTTTGACACATCAACAGAACAGCTGACGGAGCACATGGTTTTGTTTTCACAAATCGTTTGTCGCTACGCTGCAAGTTTGACGAATCAACCAACATCACAGATTTATAATCATAAGTACTGCAATCTGCAATTCAGCCTTTCATTACTTCCAAATTCACTATCCATTAACTGATAATTACTGTTCATACCTGAAACATTATCTGAATCTGTAGCTACACTTTCTCTAATGTTTGACTCCAGACTTCATCCAAAACTTAATTATCTCTTTCTTCAGTTGTCATCTCAATATTATCACCTACATCAAACAGATAACTAAACATTGTGTCAGCTAAGTAAATTTCAGGACATTTTCTCAACTTAGAAATTGGTATATAGATCTTTTTACTCTCATTTGCTTCATTGAACACATATCTTATCTCATGACTCTCCTCCTCGTCTAACTCTTCTGTTGACACCTCAGTGTCATCTTCAAAATATTTATGAATCTCATCAAATTCAGCTCTTTTACAAACCTTTTCTCCACCAATATAACCAAACATAATCCCAACTATGCCATGATGTAGTATACCAGTTTCTGAAAGCCAAACTGTAGTGCGAACTGTGAACTCAGCATTTAAAAAAAAAAAAAAAACACAAACTATGACCATTTCGCAAATTTTCCACATAAAATTTATGATTCCCATGGGTGAGGTGCTACTCTGGACATCATTATGAATAACTTCTCTCCCTTGAACAACCTCACTTCTGCTCTCAGAGTATACTTCTTCCTTAGGAACATTTATACTTGACTCTCTACTGTCAGAATCTATATTAACATTTGAACAAACATTATTGTTTCTGGGATTGTTCACAAAAATTGAATTCAGCTTGCATTGCTTTATAGATGTTGGTACGTGGGCCCACATTCTTTCCACAGCTGCAGGGTCCAAGACAGTGGCAGTCTTTAGTTTTGCAGCCACCCACACTGTATTTACATTTCAGGTTGTCGGTTTTGTCCTCTCACCCCACTATTATCATTTTTCCTTCCATAAGCATCACTACCTCTTCTGTTCACAAATCTCTTTAATTTTACTCATATATTCCTCTATGAAAGGACCGAGCGTGCTGGTGTAATGGCTAGCGTTCTGGCCTCGCATTCGGGAGGACGGCAGTTCGAATCCCCGTCCGGGCATCCGGATTTGGGTTTTCTATGGTTTCCCAAATCACTCCAGGCAAATGCCGGGATGCTTCCTTCAAAAGGCCATGGCCAAATTCCTTCCCATTCCTTGCCCCCCATCCTTTCCCGTCTCTAAAGACCTTGATGTTAGAGATACGATAAGCAGTTAAAAAAAAGAAAATCCTCTGTGGACTTTTTTATTTCTTGTTATGTTGCTTGAAAATTTTCTTTATACTTTATGAGTGGAATTGCTGAAATTGCTTATTAATCTTTTCATTGAAACCTTTAGCTATCTTAGAGCATCTAACATTATTGTCTTGTCTCAACTCATCCCTGAATGTGGAAAAATTGTTATAAATTTCAGAAAATTTGCTATCAAGATTTAATTCCCTTTTGAATTCAGCAAACTTGCTACCAAACTCAGAAAATTTCGCATTAAAATTAGTTACAAAGGATTCTAGAAATACCTACAAATTTTATCCATCAGCCATATTCAACCACTATACTAAGTTATTTGATAACATCCCAAACCACCATGCAAAAGCTAATATTCAATCACTTATTACTCACTGTTTGGCACTCACTGGATCCTGATGCACTTAAACACTTTATCTTAACACTTTTCACTACTCTGCACATGCAAAAACACTGCACTTTCTGCTCTAATTCATTGACGTATGTTTTCTTGAAGTCCGATGAATACTTGTATCCGGGACCCGAAAATTTTGCACTTGCCATTGGGACACCACAGTTGAGTCCTGTTCTCATCATCAATACCAAGTAGTCACGGTCCAAGCAATCACTAGTTGAATCCCTCCTCTAGGTTTTCCAAACTGTTTCATGTCTCTCAAATTGATCTACATGGGTAGTTTGTAGCCACCGTCAGGCTTACAACTCCATTTTTTTTTTTTTTTTTTTTTTTTTTTTTTTTTTTTTTTTTTTTTTTTTTTTTTTTTTTTTTTTTACATATTGCTTTAGTCACAGGTTCTTTTGATGTTATGGCATCTGCTAACTTACAGATGTCCTGTAACACCACATCCATCCACGGTTGACATGTCACACTGCTTGGTAATTGTTGTGTGCTCTGTACTGTAGTCAATTAATGATGGTTATCTTTAATTGCTTCATCCTCCAATTCACAGGTTACTGTCGTTGGTCACCAGATGGTTTTATCTTCCACAAAATTTTAATGACTATTGCTTTGAATGGATTAAATGGTTCTATGAAATGACAACACCAACAAATCACTTTTCACCTCACTTCTATTTCTTCGAAATTTTCATAGTAACATTACGTGGCGATAAAGATACTAAAGCACAAATACATTATGATGGTGTTTGAATACTTGAAACTGAAAGTAAACAATAACTGCCCGCCTCTGCTGCTCGCTTAAAAAGTTGCTCAAAAAACATCCAGAATATAACCCAAAAGGCCAACCAATGTTTCTCAACATTGAAAATGCGACCGACAATCAAAATTACATTAAAACAATTAGAAAATTACTAACAATCATTATGAAACATGTGGACATGAAAATTAAAGATATTTACAGGTATTTACACACAAAATTATCAAATAAACCAGTTCAAACATTGAGAATTGTACTCCAAACATCATGACTACTTAAAACATTTAATTAAATAAGAAAAGAAAGGGAAATTAACCCACCACATACCAAAGTGGACGGATGCGATGAGAGAACACTAATGCTGACAAACAAACAACACAATATTTCGGCATATGCCTTGCTCACAAATAGAAAAAACGGGCCATTAGGTAACGTTCGGTGTGCACACCGAACGTTACCTAATGGCCCGTTTTTTCTATTTGTGAGCAAGGCATATGCCGAAATATTGTGTTGTTTGTTTGTCAGCATAGTGTTCTCTCATCGCATCCGTCCACTTTCGTATGTGGTGGGTTAATTTCCCTTTCTTTTTTTATTTATATCGCCTAGAAGCCGCTTCCATTTTCCTTAGTTGCATCATTAAAACATTTAATTAATATTTCATACATAATAATGTCCTTGATCATATTACATAGCATTTACACAGTTTCTCTCCATAAACCAATGTTCATTTACTGTACGAATGTACACAAATTCACAATTAATCACATGAAAAATATATAAATCCACAATCAATCAACTCCCATGTTGCTATACATAATTCTTAAAATAAAATTTCATAAAAGGGCTCGGACTGGGGGCCGTTGCAAGGTGATAGGAAAAGGTTACAAAAGCTTTCATTTACTGGGAAGAATGATGAGAGGATATAAGAAAGAAGTGAGGGAACTGGATTGCAAAACTTTGGTCTGAACATTGCTTGAATATGGTTGTGTAGTTTGTTAAAGAGTTGCCTGAAGCGGGGTTTACTTCGGGGCATACGTTTAAGCTCTAACCATGAACTGTTACCATTAAAGGTTCGCCTTCCTGGTTGCCAATCCTTTATGATATCCCAAGAGATAAAGGTATTTTCATAAATAATGTTCACTGTAAACTTTGGTTGAGATTTTAAAACTGTTGTATTATTTTTCATAGGTCATTACAACTATCGGTTCCAGTTTAGAATAAGACATTGGTCTATTCTCCAAAAATATAGTTGATTGCAGATTAAACCATTCAGACACATTTTTTTGAAAGCAGCTTGCAATGATACCCCAAAATTTACAAAAAGTTTATACAGTCATTGCAAGTTAAGCATCAAGGTTAGACCACAATAAGACGACACTAAGGAGTCATCTACACCATGATATGCCTTTGCTTTACTAATTCGCTGCAGTTTTACTTCATTATAACTAGCAAAAACTGTACTTATAGAGGCATTGCTCACCTCATTTGTCACAACCTGAACTTCATAATCAGTAAGTGATGTCTGAACTAAACATCATGGAGTAATTTGCCATGGACTAGCCTTGCTAAGAATTGGTGGAAGACTGAGTAATTTTCAATGTGGCCAATCTCTATTTATCAATTCCTTCAGATCATTGACAATAGCTTGTTATTTCGAAATTCAGTATCTGATTAATCACCTTTACTTTGAGCTGTAATTAACCTGTGTTTCTTTGTGCAACCTGTTCTAAATATTTTGACTTTCCTTGTTCTTCAAAGATGTTTCTACTGGAATAAAATTTAATTCTGTTATGTCACTGCCTTCGCAGGAACCCAATAATGGTTCTAATAATGCAATTTGGAAAATCTTATTATCTTATCAAAATCATAACCTATTCATGAAACCAGCAACATGATTTTAAGCGACTCAATTTCATCTATGTCCGGAATCTAATTTTGTTCCTTTATCTCTTTTATTCTAGATCTTGATTTTTTACTCAATTAAAAATCATATTTACAATTTATCTAATTAGCTAAATTTATGCTTAGGGAAATCTTGAGGATGCTGACTACAGCTTGTGATAACAAATCTGATGTAGCTTATTGCATTGGTTAGAAATTCCAAATTTTTCATCTTCCTACTACCCAACCATGTGCTTTTACATTGCTGAAATTGTAATAACTTTTAAACTAAATTTTTCTGAGTCCATAAAATACACTTTAAAATGATCATCATGTTATGTTCTCTTAGTGAAAATGGATGTGGCCAAATCTGTGGCACTTGAAAAACAACTTTATCTGGATCTGACATCTTTTACTACAGTGATTTAAAAATAAGCTAAAGGGGTTCTTTACTACATGGAAAATGTTATTTAAAGTTGTTTACCATATAGGCTACCCATAATAGGTATCTTTCTAAATGGTTTTGGTAAGTTTATGGATATATTACAACTTTGGATCCTCATTTTGTGAAAATTACCGCAGGACCCAGTCAGTAAAAAATATGATAAAAATGCTGGATTGGGAGTCATTGGAAAACAGAAGCAGGGTGAAGAGAGTTCTGGGAGTGTACAAGGAATATGTTAGTTATTGAGGGATATTGATCGGAGAGTTGGGAGTATTGCACGGAAAGGAAAAGATGACCATGACTACAAACCGGCATTCGATTTCATGCGTAAGCAAGTGTGGATTTTTTTTTTTTATGCATAAGGCTGTCGGAGATTCAAATAAATTAATTTGCCAAAAAATACTAAAGGAATTTAAGGTTAATGGAAAAGTAAATGGTAGAATAATTTTTGCACTCAAAGTATAAAGATAAAAGTTGTAAGCTACCTTACTCTTTGTATTCTCTGTAGTTAGTTTAAAAACCGATGAAATTTGGGGGTTAACATTGACAGAAGATACTGCAGCCTAAAATCAAATCCACAACACATTAAAACGAGAAAAGTAAATAAACAGGACATAATAATAATAAATAAACAGTTTCTTGTAAAACAGCACTTGTAGACTTACCGAAATAAGCGTAATCCATAAGTATCCAAAATTGCAAGTAAACAGATTGGGTTAAGCAACCATATCATTAATATTCCACACATTTTTCCACTGTAAATCACTTTTATAATAATAATTCTGCCGTTGAAAGTAAAATCTACTAGTAACTTGTAGTTTCAGATAGATTTAAAACAGTAAATATGACTTTTAAAACATCAATCCACGTGCCCATTTCAGTAATAGAATTCAATCCAGTTAAGTAATTTCCGAGCTTTAAAAGTAGATTTAATAATACCAAATAACAGTCACATTAATATTCTTTAAGTTTCAAGTAGCTACCAACCGTTTAATAAAAGATATAAATAAGTTTAAATTTGTAAATCTACGACACAATTACAGCCAACTTTTAAATAGGTTTTTGAACCGGCAAACATATTTCAGCAACTAAAAACATTTGGAAATCACTTAAATAAACTAAAGAAAGACTTTAAAAATAGTATCCTGGCCACACAAGCTGTAAATAAAAAATTAGCAAAATTGTGTAAAGCTGAAAAAGTACCGATTTTAGAAAAATTAATAACTTTTGAACCACTCAACCGATTTGAAAGATTTTGACCTTTTTGGAATCAGCAGGCTCGCAAGAACATTTTGGTAATAGTTTAAACCCGATATTCGGAAAATCAGCACGGTCCCTTCGCCGGAAGTTTCCCAGAGTCGGTTAACTGTCCTATTCCACCAACTTAATAATTGTTTGACACTGATTTGAAGGCACTGAGAGAGAAAACACAACACAAAACATTTTTCGAAACACGCTCTACACATTGTGATTTTCTGAAAGCCCTCCGTAAACATAAAAATTTTGAACACCTTTGATTTGCGAAGTTTTTAGACATTTTCGATATATGGAAGTCTGCGACCGGCCATTTTACACAGTATTTGGAAGACCACGGTGTGAGTAGGTCATATCGCTTGCTAAGCGAATCTCGCGCTTAGCCGCGCAGGTGCTCATGGTAGGTTTATCTCACTGGAAATAGTAATGGCGCTAGCCAGGGAGGCTATCTTTGGAAAACTGAACTTTTGTTAGACATGTGATACTTCAGTATAAGAACATTTATTTTCCGATCGGGGTTAGGCAGTTACTTGTGATCTATCGTGTGACGTTTAGTCTGATGCCTTAGCTAACTGACATTTACTGTACTTTGTGAAATTTTCAGAATATATATTTTTCGTGACATGGACTTAAACAATTTTCATTTCTAAATTAGTACCCTCCTTACATAGGGTTAATTATGTAAGTGGCGGCCGTCTTTATAATACAGTTAGCAATTTCCCGTAGGTAATTCACGGTTTTAGAACATTTCTCTGACTTTTATCAGTGTTTGAAGGTAATCAAGTTTAGGTGTACAAGCCAATACATACCCCGGTATCAGGTCTTTTCCCTAACAAAGTAATAATAAGGGGGGTAATTAGATGAAAAAGAAACTGCCACCGGAGCATGCACTCCATTGCAATTCAAAGCTAAAAAAACCTTAAGGGGCCTCTGTTGATAATATTAACACAGTTGTATCAAAGTGGGAAGCAACATTGTCCTTTATCTAGTAAAATTATTTAGATAGTCTGGAGACTTTCTGTTCTCCAGAGGAATGTAAAAGTGTGTAGAAGTATTGGTCCTTAAAGGAGGGGTGACAATTAGAGTTAAAAATTACTGGCTGATTAGTTTTGACCGAGTGTGGTGGGTGAGTGGTTAACGCTCTGGCCTCACATTTGGGAGGATGCCAGTTGAAATACCTATCCTGGAATCCAGATTTGGGTTTTCCATGGTTTCCCCAAATAACTCCAGGCAAATGCTGGGGCGCTTCCTTCAAAAATGCCATGGTCGAATTTCTTCCCATTCCTTGTCCCAGGTCCTTTTCCAGCTCTAATGACATTGACGAGGAGTAGGAAATGCTGTATCAAAAGAGGAAGAATTGAAGATGGGAGTACCAAAGATTAATGTATTGTTACCATTGATTTTAATTATACTAGATAATAGTGTACATTCAGATGTTTGGTAGTTTGGAGATGAAATGATGTTACATAATTGGATCAAAAAGGGACAAGAAAATGAACAGTTGTAGCACAGTGTGGACAAGATTTCTTTCTAGCTGAATAAAATTTTCTGGGGTAACTAGCCAAGTTAATCCATCGATTAAACATGACATTTTAGTGGTCACAATCTGTGCCACCATTGTCATTTATCTGCTGTTTACATCTCTAGTTGTCTTCGCAACAACTTCAAGCCTCACAAACTTGTCCTCTCCCAATCTTCTGACCAAATCATTGATTGATTTGCTTATTCTGGCTCTGTTAACTCAATTTATCTTTTCCAATACAACTTCGTCTCCTTCAACATAATGACCCATTCCTTCAGAGCCTCCCCTCTTCTCTTCTAACATAAAAGCATCAAATAAAATGGTGTATGCTAGATACCTTTCCCTTGATTTCCTCTTTCTCCCAGGCTAATGATGTCTGTTATGGTTGCAGATTGTTTTTTCCTGTTCTGTACTCCATCCTAGTTATGTTATAATAATACTAATAATATTTAATTAAATTGCAATGGAGTGCACACTCCGGTGGCAATTTCTCTACACACCCATATTTCCCCTTTCCTGCACCCACCTACATTTGCCCCTTACAAATTTTAGCTTTAAATTCTGTCAACGGTTTTGGTAAATTATTCATCATTTCCTTTTATAGCCTATTTCAAATCCCTGACACCCTTACCTAAAAAAGAGAATCGTCCTACACCCTTGTGCCTGAAGTCAAGTGCAAGCTTGTGGTCATGGTCATATTTTCTCTTCCATGCATTACTTTTAAGTCTTACACCTATATCTTTCCATGCCTCATCACCACTATATGACTTGTACACTCCCATAACCCTCTTCACGCTCCTCCTGTCTTCCAATGAATCTCATTCCAGTTCTTTTATAATATCTGTTGCTGATTGCATTCTGTGGTAATTTCCAGAAACAAATGTAGCTGCCCTTTTTTGCACCCTCTCCAACTCCTGTATTTGATACGCAAAATGTGGGTCCCATACTACACTACCATATTCAAGCAGTGGTCTGACCAAAGTTTTTTAACCCAATTCCTTTACTTCTCTCGTACATCCCTTCATCACTCTCTCCAACAAGTGCAGAATTTTGAAACCTTTTCCTACGACCCGACCAATGTGTCCTGCCCAGTTAAGCTTGTTATCAAATGTAATGCCAAGATATTTACATTTCAAGTCTTCAACAAGCAATTCTTTCCTCACCTTATAATCATAATTAACCTTTAGTTTTTTATTTGTGTATCTAGTAAGCTGACTCTTCTTTGCATTTATCTTCACCTGTTTAATCTATGCTGGTTTATTCTCTTCAAAACGCCCTTTAAGCTAGGACAATGGCATCAACTAATTTATCCACCTCGTCTTGGAATTTTCTGGGTATCTGACACACCCTACATCCCATGGCTTTGCTCTACACTTCAGCCTCTATGCGTACTGCCGTTAAACTTCACACCAAAATCCTATCTTCCTTCCTTTTGATTATCATCTTCACACAGCCTCTTGTTGTGAAAGTATAGTCTTCTCTGAATTTCACACCTCTCTTTCCCTCGCACATCTCTTCACCTTGTACTCTTCTCTGGAATTTTACTATTCGTTTCCCATTCCTGGTTTCTTCTATTCCTTGTCAATATTTCTTCTTTTTTGTCCAACCTTCTCAACGTCTCTACAGCATCCTGCTTGGTACAGAATTTAGTACCTACTCATGAAAATAAGTTGCATCGGCCGAGGTAGTCTCAAGCTAGTGATACGGACATATTCCCCTTCCCTATATGGAGGGTCGAGGTGTCGGCAAGAATGTAAACACTTAATAAAGAAATGTTGTTGAGATCCATCCTTAAGCACATAATGTTTTCCTGGCATTAGCTTGTGTTTAACAATGATCTTGCGCTCCACCAACCAAAAGAGGCACCCTCATAAAAAAAAGCATTAAATTGTCCAAAAGTGTCAACTACACAGCGAACTGCTTGGCCCTCAGTCAGGTGCTTCCCTCTAAAAACTTGATTACTATGCCAGTTTTGCTAGATGCACCAAAGGGACCAAAGTTAGCAAAGTTCCTTAAGGAATCAATAGGATTGATCTCCCTCCGTCTCAGGAATACTTCCAATATATCTTTTCTTCCATGACATCAGCTCATTTTTCTTTGCTGTGGTGGTATATTTGTTCCACTTCTGATAATAGAACTTTCATCTCCTTTTCCATCTTGCCATACTCTTCTTTGACAACGTATCTCCACCCCTTGAATTTGGTGTGATTGGCTCTGACTTCCTCAGTCTGTTCCACATCTTAAACTATGACTCTTAACATTTGGCACTGACTCCTAGTTTGACTTTCAAGTTTATTTTGTAGGTGATCTAACTGTAATGTCATCTGCTTCCCTTGAGCTTCACAAGTTAACTTTTACTGCCCCAAGTCCCAGCATAATTCTGACAGTTGAAATTTATTTGTCTCTAGGTCTCCCTGCAAGTCGGTGAAATTGGCTCCCATTTCAGTTTTAAGACTTTGTTTGAGAGTCTCATTATCAGCTATCATCTCTGCCTAATACTTTCATTATTGGCTCTAAGATCTTCTCTAAGCCTCATTGTCTGAGTAGTCCATCACTCTGCCATGGTCATGCTACCCACAGAATAATTACAATAATAATAATAAACAACTTGTACAGTAGAACGTTGTGAATAAAATATATTGCAGCCAACAAGGGAAAATTTGTGAGCATGTGAATTATTAAAAGCAATTAGTGTTTACATTTCTATGCAACCATTTACTACGATGTCATACTCTGACAAAACTGTAAAAAAGAGGGAAAAAGAGTAAGTAAGAAAAAACCTTGTACATCCAAATTTTGCTATCAAAAAGGTTATGCTGAGGAACTGATTGAACTCTTCAGAAGAGAAAAAAATGAAAAAGGTTAAAGAAAAGGAAAAAGATTAATATTTTATGCCTCCTCTTTTTTAGCATCTTCTCCACAAAATTGGCTTTTGTTTCCTTTGGTCTGTTAGCTGCTCTCTTATCTGCTGTACCAAAATGCCTCCTGCTCCATTAGTGCTGTATCGCAAATGCAAAGTTCCACACTCTCTCATGCTCATGCAGTGCTGCCAATTTTGCTTCCTTGCTTTCAGTGTTCTTTGTTTGTTGCTGCACCCACTTAGCATCAAATCTACTGTACCAACTATTTCATGCCACTCCTTTATTGTTCCAAATTTGGTCTTGCATGTGTTTGCAGAAATTGAAAGCTTCACACTATATCACTGCCTGTTACTTGGTATTTATCACTGTCATGATGTAGCCAAGTAAGTTGAAAACTCTCTCCTGTTGTACTCAAAATTACCACTCAGATAAAAACATACAGTCAACATTCTGTAAGCTACCTTAGAACTTTGCAAATTCTAATAACAAAGTTTGTTTACAGTAGAACTGGCATAGGTCAATGACCCAATGCCGCAGGCTTTGAGCCAGTTACGCAGCTAACTATAGCTACAAAGTAAAATAAACAGTAAATAGAGATAATAGATCAACTTTAAATAGTAAAAATCACATTCAAAACCTACCTAAACAACTATAGCAGGAAATATAATCCATCACAGTAGATGCAGTATATTGTTACGATATAATTTCACTATAATTCAACATTTTTCTTCAATCTGAGTGTTCTTCATAAAAGTAAACAGTTAAAAGACAATAAATTTTGTTATAAAGAGTTATATAGGAGTTTAATGACTTTAAAAGCCTAGTAAGCCGGTACAGAATTTTATTACGTAAATATGCACTATAACATTCAAGTAATCATATATTAGAAGTGATCTACGAAGTCAGCTGATAACGCGAGACAAACATAATTCTCTCCCATATAACGTACTGAAATTTTAGAAAGTTCTATATACAGTTTAAAGATTGTTTTTAAATACAGGGTGATTCTAAAGTCACTACAAATTTTGTACTTAAACAAATTTTATTAAGCAATATGTAATGACATTGAAATGTATGTCACAATAGGACATAATTTCAGTACATTTCAATGTGACCACCTTGCACGTCTAGGCACACCCCCCAGCGCTCCACTGTAGACTGAAAAACCTGCCCAAGCATATCTGGTGTGATCTCAGCAGCTGCGGCTCGAATCTGCTGTGTTAAGTGTTCAGTGCTGCGGATCTTCACCTGGTATACCTTAGACTTGATAAACCCCCATGCAAAAAAGTCTAAGGGTGTCAGGTCAGGAGAGCGGGGTGCCCACATCCTTGGAGAGGCACGACCAATCCTTCTGCTTGGAAATGGTTGATTCAGATAATCCCGAACAATGAGGGCAAAATGGGGGTGTGCACCATCCTGCTGAAAACCAACAGTATCCACAATCCCATCAGATATCAACTGGGGCTCCAAAAACTGTTCCAACATATCTAGGTATATAGTTCCAGTAACGGTTTGTTCTGCGAAGAAGAACGTCATTCCACGAAGACGAGCAGAAACAACAGTGATTCGTTCTTCTTTGGTTAGCATTCTGTTGTATTACCTACAAGAAACAAATATTCCGTTATTATATCACTGAAATGTATAGTGACTTTAGAATCACCCTCTATAATATGGTAAAGTCACCCATGTGCTCATAGGAACTTTTAATTATCTCAAGCCATACATGCAAGTTCAGCAGAAGGAAATACTGTCAGAATATGAAATAGTTAATTTGGAACAATATTTTGTAAGCCTTTTTGAGAAACATGCAGCATTTTAATTAAAATGAAAGAAAATAGTGATATTTTGCATGTGGCCGACTTCAAATTATACAAACGAACAGGATGCATATTTCAAAAATTAATTATAAAGCAGTTAGAGACGAGGATAAAAGCTTTTTAGGCATTTGAGAACCTTTAGAATCCTTTAAAATATGTCTTAAAGTCATCACGATAATATCAGTGCAGTCGAAAATTTGTTACTGCGTCATAAATTGCATTTTTAGACTTTTTACTACATGTGAATAACAGGTCGTGTTGGGTATCAAAAAAAGAGAATCTTATTAGAAGCTGAAAAAACTTTATTTGAACCCTGTAACTTAAAACTGTAGAAGTTATTAACAGATTTCGTAACATCTTAAAATGACTTTTTACGGCTAATCCGTTATATATTTGTTTCTGGAAATTATCGCAGAATGCAATCAGTGACAGATATGATGTAGGAGCTGGAATGGGATTCATTGCAAGACAGGAGGAGGATGAGGAGGGTAATGGGAGTGTACAGGGCATATACTGGCGATGAGGCATGGAAAGATATTGCAGTAGGTATGAAAAGTAGTTCATGGAAGGGAAAAGATGACCTTGACCACAAGCTGGCACTCGATTTCAGGCACAAGGGTGTGGGAAGATTTTCTTTTTTAGGTAAGGATGTCAGGGATTGGAATGAGTTACCAACGGGAATGATGAATAACCTACCGAAAATGTTAAAAGAATTTAAAGTTAAAATTTGTAGAGGGCAAATGTAGGTGAGTGTAGGATGGGGGGAAGTTGGATGTGTAGGGAAATTGCGTGTGCTCCATTGCAATTAAATTAAAATTAAATATATAAAGAAAAATTTGTAAGGATTAAAATTGTTAATTACCTTAAAATCTAGCCACTGTTAAAGTTTTAGAACCGTAAAAGCAGTGTGAGCCAAAAAAAGAAGAAATATTTTAAGAAGTCGGAAGAAAATGGTGGTGCTTTTGTCCAAGTTGAACTTTGGTCTCGCTTAGGGATACCGAACCTATAAATATGACCAACGCGCTCAAACGTTGTCTTTTTGCTGGTCGACAGTCGGAGTGATAAGGTGGTAGGTCCGTGTAGCGCGTTGCGCTTCTGGCATTAAGTGGTGGGAAGACACATGGGATGGGTCAGCCATTTGCATAATGTGGTAGTACTGAGAAAGTTTAACTGACATGTGACGTTTAAATTTTCGTAACGGGGTTTGGTCTGGTCTGATCACATTTCATTACTTGCAATCTAAAATTGGTGAAGAATTTCCAATAGCCATTGATTGTTTTGAAATTGTAAAATGATTCAAGAGTATAGTGAACTTTGAATTTGAAACAATAACATCGACTTTCATTGTGATGTAATTTAATTTTATTGCAATGGAGCACAGGTTCCGGTGGCAATTTCTCTACATACCCATCTTCCCCCTATCCTACACCAACCTACATTTGCCCTCTACAAATTTTATCTTTAAATTCTTTCAAAGTTTTTGGTAAATTATTCATGATTTCTCTTGGTAACTCATTCCAATCCCTGACACCCTTACCTAAAAAAGAGAATCTTCCCACACCCTTGTGCCTGAAATCGAGTGCCAGCTTGTGGTCATGGTCATCTTTTCCCTTCCATGCACTACTTTTCATACCTATTGCAATATCTTTCCATGCCTCATCGCCAGTATATGCCCTGTAAACTCCTTTGACCCTCCTCATCCTCCTGCTGTCTTGCAATGAATCCCATTCCAGCTCCTTTATCATATCCGTCACTGATTGCATTCTGCGATAATTTCCAGAAACAAATCTAGCAGCCCTTTTTTGCACCCTCTCCAACTCCTGTATTTGATACGTAAAATGAGGGTCTCATATTACACTACCATATTCGAGCAATGGTCTGTCAAAGTTTTGTAACCCAATTCCTTGACTTCTCTCGTACATCCCCTCATAACTCTCTCCAACAAGTGCAGAACTTTGAAACCTTTTCCTACCACCTGTCCTATGTGTCCTACCCAGTTAAGCTTGTTATCAAAAGTAATGCCAAGATATTTACATTTCAAGTCTTCAGCAAGCAATTCTTTCCCCAGCCTTATATTCATAATTAACCTTTTGTTTTTTATTTGTGTATCTAATAAGCTGACTCTTCTTGGCATTTATCTTCATTCCATGTTTACCAACCCAATTAAATCAAGACCGGTGGTGGCTGAGATAAATTCAAGCAATTGATAATCCAGTGTCCACATATTACATGGTTGGAGATAAGGTGATAAGCATATATCCTAACCCCGGTATCACGCTTGTGCCTTACAATTCATTAAAAAAATAAATCCATAAATCAGTCATGTCATAGAGACATGGCTATTAAGGCAACTCATTTCTTCCTTTAACTTACAAATGGAGAGGTACTGCATGCACTTCACTACTGCTAATCCCTGGGACAATCTAAGGAATAAACAAGTTCATTATTAACACAGTCGCCTGGTTGAAATAAGCCCTGTGGTAAATGAAAAAGGGTGTGGTGATGGGGTAATGGTGAAGCACCATTAGGGTAAACAGTGAGTGACACTGTTGAACTTTGCGAGACCACCAATCAAATTAATTCAGATTCTTCACCAAAGATGCATTGGCTCTTGGGGTGGATATCAACTGTTTCTGATTGACTGTTATATAAAATACAAGGAAAAAACACTCTTTCTCACACAAACAGTTTTACGTAAAAAATATTGCAATTTGGACTGCTATCCACACCACATAAAGAATCTAGCACACATTTCTTATGTGTGATGCAAAATGCTTGCCATGCGGTGTTGAAGTAGTCTTATGATAGCTTAGAGCCCTCTCTGAAACTGAATCTCGGTGGAAAGATCTTTAACTGCAAACTGACCTCAGAGTCACTGTGTTGCCATAAAGTCTGTTACTTGACAACAAATTGTAATAGTCTGGAATTTAATTTGAACTGGAAATATTCTTGTCAATAAATTCTTGGCATCAATTTCCACTTTTTCGCTTGGCTTCAATCTCAACAAAACCTATTTCACACTTCTATTTTTTATTTTTATTTTATTGCTCATCACTTGCATAAGGCTACAATAAGAACAGTACTACCCTACCATGGCCACTGACGACTGTAATTCTAGTCACAAAGTATGAAATAATAGATTTTCATTTAAAAAAAATTTGTAATGTTGCTCTCTATAGATAGACTAGCCTCGTACCCGCGACTTCGTACGCGTGGATTAAGAATTTTTTTGCCAGAATTAAATATAGTAAGTTGTTTGTAACGAAGGATTAGTCCCAAACAATATCGAGTCGGCATAATATGACAGGAAAGCTATCGCTATATCATTCTACCGTCGAACCTGCCTCTTGAAGAGAATTAATTTCCAACATATTTCTGTCACTATTCGATAAGATCTCAAAATTTCGTGACTACAACTGTTAATCATACTGGAAAAAATATCCTGTGCCCTTCATACACATTTCCTTATAAAATTACATCACAACGATATAGCCATTTAGTCGTCAAAACGTAACAAAAAGACAGAGACTTACTTCCGTATTTATAATAATATTACTGTGGTTCACACTCACACACTGACTGTCAACAACACCTGAGGGATCATTATAACGTAAAAAAGTGTACACCTACAACATTGCAAGACTACCTACGATTTGCCTAACTTTCTAATATCTACAGTTTAACATTCAATCCGAATAACCTACGACCCAGGCCTGACTCTTACGATGAAAAACAATTTTTAAAAATCTGATCCCCGACGGAGATTTCAACCAGAGACCACGACGTTCGTAAGCAAGCTCTTTAGCCACTGAGCTTCCAGCTCACTACACGGAAACACGGTCTGAAGACGTGCATATCCAACGTGTCTGTCTATCGCCGTATTTCCAAGTTATGAGAATCAATTGCCAACATATTTCTGTCACCATTCGATAAGGTCTCAAAATTTCGTGACTACAACTGTTAATCACACTGCAAAAAATATCCTGTGCCGTTCATACACATTTCCTTATAAAATTCCATCACAACGATATAGCCAATTGGGAGTCATAACGTATCAAAAAGACAGAGACTTACATCCCTAATTATAATAATATTACTGTGGTTCACACTTACACACTGACTGCGAACAAAACCTGAGGGATCATTATAACGTAAAAGAGTATACACCTACAACATTGCAAGAATACCTACGATTTGCCTCGCATTGCACCCCTAACTTTCTAATATCTACGGTTTAACATTCAATCCGAATAACCTACGACCCAGGCCTGACTCTTACGATGTAAAACAATTTTTAAAAATCTTATCCCCGACGGAGATTCGAACCGGAGACCATGACGTTCGTAAGCCAGCGCTTTATCCACTCAGCTGCCAGGCCACTACGCGGAATCTCGGTACGGAGTCGTCCACATCCAAAGTGTCTGTCTACCGCCATATTTCGAAGTTATGAGACAAATGTGTTATTTATACAGATAATTTTTCAACCAAATGTAGACAGTATTTTTCTCCTTGTTTGAAAGGATAAGTGTGCAAAGTTTCATCGAGAACGGATAAAAACTGTGGATTTGTATGTAGAACAAACAAACCAACAAACAAACAAACAAACAAACATACATTCATCTTTATATATAAAGATATGTTTCCAGAGATATTTTGTAAATCTTTTTGTCCTTGGTCTAAGCCAACAACTTTTTGGAAAGGATGATAAATCAATGTGTGAGCCTGTGAAACACTTCAAATTTAATTCCGACTGAGTACATAGTCAGAAAATTAATTTTGCTGTGTGTATTCATCACTGTGCTTTCTGCATCTCTTCACATCAAATTTTGGTGGAAGTGAGACATAAGAACTTTTTTCTTTTTACAAATAATAAATTTATTAGTCCTTGTAACAACTCAGCTCTACTCTGGGCAAGGGATAACCGTAGGGCATTATGATTTGTCTTGTGAGTTATGCGTGGTTGAATGAAGTGTGTTGTACTTTGCTGATAAATCATCCATCTGGCAGAGAGAAATTTAAAATTGTTTTGAATTTTAGGTGAAACTAGTTCATAATGAAGAAATCACTGATGGGAAGCAACTCTACCGCAGCCAACATGCTTTACAGAAAGTTGAGCAACTAGACATTGCAAGACGTCAACAAATGTTTCGTCAGTTGGGGCTGAAAAAGGTTTGAATAAACTTCAAGAAGTTTCTCTACATGAGTAAGATATAATTATTAAGTAGCTAATTTTAGTTCAATTCCAAAGCCATGATGACATTTGTCCATGTTTCTGTTGCACTATAATTTTCTTAAGGAAATACCAAGTATCCTCTAAATAATTATTTGCCTTTGTAAATCATTATTTATTTGAAATGCATTAAAAAATACCAAACAAGTTCTCTCAAGAGCAGCAGTTCACGTCTTTTCACCCGTTTTCCATAACTCACAAGCCTGGGAAGCCAGATGTTATGTAACTAATGCTTATATTTTCATATATAAATTCAGATTTCATATACATTAATACCTACAACTTGCAATTAGGCATGTTACTTCCTATTTCTAGACTTATTTGTTTAGCCACAGCCTCCACACCTTCTTCATCTGACTTCAGCCCTATGACAGTAGAGGTCACATTCCTTCATTTGACATTGTGATGCACTAATTGCTTAAGAATATTTTGTGGACTAAACCCTTCTTTGCAAAATTTATTTTTCTCACATTAATTTATTTAATTGCTATGAAGTGCACATTCCGGTGGCAATTTCCCTACATATCCATTTTCCCCGTTTTGTACCTGCCTACTTTAATTTCAAATTCTTTCTGCATTTTTGTTGTAAATACTTCATCACTTCGCTTGGTAATTTATTGCAATCCCTGACTCCCTTAACTATGAAAGAAAATTTTCTCACACCCTTTTATCTGAAAGTGGGTGCCAGCATGTGGTCATGATCATCTTTTCCCTTTCATGTACCACTTTTAATTCTTCCACCAATATCTTTCCACATCTCATCACCAATATACACCATGTACACTCCAAAGTGTTTTCACCCTCCTGCTGTCTTCCAATAAATCCCATTCTAGTTCCTTTATCATATCTGTTATTGATGTGTTCTGCAGTTATATCCAGATACAAATCTAGCAGTCTTTCTTTGAACCCCCTCTTACCATATCTGATATCAAAAATGTGGGTCGCATACTACAAAACTACATTCAAGCTATGGACTGACCAAAGTTTTCTAACCAAATTTCCTCACTTCCCTAGTAAATCCCCTCATCACTCTCCCCAATAAATGAAGGATTTTGAAACATTTTCCTACCTCCTGCCCAGTCGAGTTTATCATTAAATATTATACCAAGATGAATACCATGAATACCAAGATATTTACACTTCAAGCATTTCCTTCACCACCCTACAATCATAATCAACCTTTAGTTTTCAAGAATGTCATATCCTGCTAAGTTTAAGACATTTGTGTTAATAATGTCTACACCAGCCTCTTTGTGTTTTAAATGTTCATAGTTCCTTCATAAAGGCACGTTTCCACTGAGGCAACAACGAGCAACACGTAGCATGCTACATGAGTTATTTTGTTGCTACTTGTCGCCGTTGCTTGTAGCATGCGGCAAAAGCATTTCACGTTATGCGGCCAGTAGTGTGCGTCATGGCATCAGAAGCAGTGGCAGCTGCTGCTTATTTGATCCTCGCAAATGGCAATAAAAGAAGAAAACGGAAAAAACCTAGGTGGTGGATCAGAGATTTATTTGTTAAAAGTAGTGCGAATCGCAAGGTACTTTATGTCTTGGCAAGACAAAAACATAAACTATGTATTCGTACGTAAAATAATGTATTTAGCTATGTTACCATTATATGACAATTTATCCCTATCATACACAACTGTATGAATGAAAGGTCGATTCAAGAAAAGTTTTTTACTACACTCCTGGAAATTGAAATAAGAATGGGAAACTTTATGTACACATTCCTGGGGTCAGGTACAACACATGATCACACAGACAGAACCATAGGCACATAGACACAGACAACAGAGCATGCACAATGTCGTCGGCACTAGTACCGTGTATATCCTCCTTTCGCAGCAATGCAGGCTGCAATTCTCCCATGGAGACGATCGTAGAGGTGCTGGATGTAGTCCTGTGGAACGGCATGCCAAGCCATTTCCACCTGGCACCTCAGCTGGACCAGCGTTCGTGCTGGACGTGCAGACCGCGTGAGACGACGTTTCATCCAGTCCCAAACATGCTCAATGGGGGACAGATCCGGAGATCTCGCTGGCCAGGGTAGTTGACTTACACCTTCTAGAGCACGTTGGGTGGCACGGGATACATGTGGACATGCATTGTCCTGTTGGAACAGCATGTTCCCTTGCCGGTCTAGGAATGGTAGAACGATGGGTTCGATGACGGTTTGAATGTACCGTGCACTGTTCAGTGTCCCCTCGACGATCACCAGGGGTGTACGGCCAGTGTAGGAGATCACTCCCCACACCATGATGCCGGGTGTTGGCCCTGTGTGCCTTGGTCGTATGCAGTCCTGATTGTGGCGCTCACCTGCACGGCGCCAAACACGCATACGACCATCATTGGCACCAAGGCAGAAGCGACTCTCATCACTGAAGACGACACGTCTCCATTCGTCCCTCCATACACGCCTGTCGCGACACCACTGGAGGCGGGCTGCACGATGTTGGGGCGTGAGCGGAAGACGACCTAACGGTGCGCGGGACCGTAGCCCAGCTTCATGGAGACGGTTGCGAATGGTCCTCTCTGATACCCCAGGAGCAACAGTGTCCCTAATTTGCCGGAAAGTGGCGGTGCGGTCCCCTACGGCACTGCGTAGGATGCGACGGTCTTGGCGTGCGTCCGTGCGTCGCTGCTGTCCGGACCCAGGTCGACGGGCACGTGCACCTTGTGCACCTTCCGCCGACCACTGGCGACAACATCGATGTACTGTGCAGACCTCGCGCCCCACATGTTGAGCAATTCGGCGGTACGTCCACCCGGCCTCCCGCATGCCCCCTATACGCCCTCGCTCAGAGTCCGTCAACTTCACATACGGTTCACGTACACGCTGTCGCGGCATGCAACCAGTGTTAAAGACTGAGATGGAGCTCCGTATGCCATGGCAAACTGGCTGACACTGACTGCGGCGGTGCCCAACCGCTGCGCAGCTAGCGCCCTTCGACGGCCAACACTGCTGTTCCTGGTGCGTCCGCTGTGCCGTGTGTTTGATCATTGCTTGTACAGCCCACTCGTAGTGTCCGGAGCAATTATGGTGCGTCTTACACACCGGCGTCAATGTGTTCTTATTTCGATTTCCAGGAGTGTATTATTTACCACAATCTAAATTTGGAAACACTTTTCTACATACGCTGTTAATACAGCCTATCTTAATTATATGTAAGTCCTTTTGTAAAGTTTTAATTACGACAATTTTAAAAATATATATATACATATTTTAAACCCACCATAACATTACTTTTATTTACTTTTATAACTAAAAAGATTGTAAAGCCCCTATTCCGTCTCTGGATCTGTCATTGGTAAACTATTCTGTCAAAAATAATTAGTTACATGTATTAATTAACGTACCTCATAATTTTCTGCTGTTGGAAAAGTTTGTCTTGGAATGTCAACATCTAACAAAAATGTCTGGAGTTTATAAGCAAACCATTTCTCTTATTTAGGAGAATAGCCGCTCTTTGGTTTAGTAATCCTTTTATGTTCACGATGAAAAGCAGACCTCAAATTCTTGATTTTCTTTTTTATTTCGTCTAATGAACATTTGTAATTGTTAGAAAGTAGTATTAATTTGTCACTTTTCGCTTTCCTGTCTTTACATCATGCACTTTTGTTATTCCACAACTCCGGTGAAGTATGATAATCTTCAATAAATAAGGTTGTTTTCTGCACATTCCACTCCATGTCGCCCATTTTTTGTCGCACTCATCCACCGCCAGTTGGATACAGGCAACATCTTGCGACACGCTATATTTTTTTCGCACAGTGACCCATACGACCGGCGACACAGCCCAACCTGTAGCATGCGTCATTGTTGCTTGCTACATGTCACAACGTGTTGCTTCGCTTGAAATACTCCTTGTCGCATGCGTCAGTGCCGCATGCCACATGTTGCCCAGAAGTTGCCTCAGTGGAAACGCACCTTAATACCTTCAGGATCAATTACAGAATATTTAATCTGTTCATTTGTAACTGTGTGACAAGCTCATTCTCTGGTTTACACCCTCCAATTCCTAAATGAAAGTCCCTAATGGTTGCACCAAACCAGTTACTTAATATCTCTCTGTTTTCAAATCCTCAGTAACATCTTCTCCATACTTAATTATCGTTAGCTTCCTCCTCTGCTGCTGTTAATTCCTTGTTTAGTTTTTCAAACTGTTCCCTACTGCCTTGCTATCTCTTAAGTCTAAGATAGTATAGGGAAAAATAAACAGTCACTTACCACAGGAGGGCAAGATAAACATGGAAAAAACACAAACAACATTACAATATATTTCGGTAAATAAACTTAATCATGTAGGAGATGAGACATATGACAGGGGGAAAGATGTGACCACATCCCATGATTCATGTGGTGGATCGGAATGTGGTCACATCTTTTCCCCTGCAATATGTCTTGCTTCCTGCATAACTAAAGTTATTTAGTAAAATATGGTGAAGTTTTTTGAGCTTTTTACATGTCTCCTCATCCTCCTCCCTTCATCTGTGATAAGTGATGGGCTATTTTTCTCTATCCTGTCTTATTTTCAGTGCCCAACAGCAGTTTATTTGTTTTCCACTATCTACGTACCTCTGAAATATGTTACGATCTCCTCTTACCAGCCTCTTTAATTTCCTAACTTTCCTGTTATAATAGGTAGGTTCCTTCTTCTTTATTTTTGCTGTTGTGTAAACATTTCTCTTCTCATTGCTATTATCTTCTTGAACTGTTCCCACTTCGACTTCACCATACTTGTGCCCTCCTTCCAATTGGTTAACCTTCCCATGAAATATCTCTACAGTTCTGAAGTATGTACCTTTTTATAGCTGTATCTAACACCACCTTCAATTTTGGTCTCTCTACTAATATCCTTGAGAACTGCTTAGTGGTCACTATATTCCTTCATCATGTTAGAATTAGTTTTTCTTGGCGTATGGCTGGCAAAAATTCTTCTCGTGTATTCTGCCGGATAAGTTCTTCTGTCTAATATGGACAGATGAACTTATCTGGCATAATATCCAAGAAGAATTTTTGTCCTTCATCACGCTTTATTAAGAATATATCCAATATCTTGGGTCCCTTAGTGCTCTGCTCTACCTCTTTTGTGAAGCCTCCTTTCCTTACTAAGGTATCTGCAAATATCTGTTTCCTTGTATTAGTAATCTTACTTCATTTCCAGTTGACACCTGGTAAATATAAATCCCCACCAGTTATGATAATTCTATGCTCACCTCAAAAATTGTGAATATTTATTTAGTTTCTCCCCAAGAGCCTCATTTTTATAATTCATTCTTCCACTGTGGGAAGCAACCAACACTCAAGAAATCTACCCTTAGCAACTCGTGGGTATGAGCTATTAATACCAGTCCAGTGGACTATAGTAGTCTTTGCCAATCTATATGACTATCCCTTTACCATCTGCTCCTCTATTTCTGCAGTGCTGTCTATAACCATTGGAAAAACCTCATTGTCTACGACACTCCTTCCTTTTACCAAGACACCACTCCTGTAACTACTTGTGGTTCGTGTGTCTTTATTAAGTTACCATTAAACTCTTACAATTCACAAACAAAATGTCTTATAACTGGCTTTGTAATATTTTCAGTGATTACCTTCACCTTCCCAGTTTCCACCCCATCTCTAATCGTTTTATCGACCTCAATTATTTAAAAAAAATGTTTATGATTTTCCCCATCACACATTTGCATTGAGTATCCCTTTTGTCACCTATTTTTGTCCGCTGACTGGCAGCTCCTAACCTAAAAAAAGACACAGGCTTAATCCCAGCATACCCGGAAGGGGGATCTCTCACAGCTTTAGCTAATAACTCAGAAAGTACCCCCTTGCCCCTTCCAAATAAGTGTAGGATGTGCCGAGTCAAACCCAACCTACTAATGGTATCCTCAGGCACAACATCAAAGGCAGAACTAATGCTTTTCCCAAGTAAGACCTCCATCTTCACATTTACGTCCCTCACAGGTCATGGTGCCTCAGGAACTGCATGAATTCAACCTTGGTATGCTGCATCTCCTTAATAATTTTCAATAAGTCAGTCTCTATACTGTAACTTCCTTTTCTATCGATACTATTTCACGCACCTCCCCCTATCACTTCTCTGTCCTCCTTAGTGAACCCCCTTTCAAGTGAGCCTATATCTTCCATTATCTAACATCATCTTGCACTAAGTACGGAATAATTTGTGACCTGATAGCCTGTGCCCAAATGATTCTGCAGTATATTCTAAACGATGAATATTTCTCTAAATGAAATCTTTACAGGAGTTCAGCCAGATAGCATCGAAAAAAGACAACATTTGTCATTTCCAGCTAACAACATCTGAAGCTATACACCTGATTAAGACAGCAGAGCTAGCTGTCAAAATGTTGTGTTTTTATGACACTATTTGGCTGAACTCCTGAGAAGATTTCATTTCATCAGTACGCCGGGAAAGTCTCCACTCACATAATGAATACTTATCCTTCACTGCACAAATTTACTATCAGATCTACAGTACTGCCATAATATTTGCAAACACCCTATTCACTATAAACAGTCATTTCCAAATCAAATTCTGTTGAAACTTCTCAAGTGGACTCAAATCCGTAAATGATGTTTTTATGGTTGAGCTACAAGGGAAACAACATAGTAGATTTTTTACACAATCTAATTCCTGCTATGCTATGGAATTAATTAACTTGATCCTACTCACAGATCCATGACGTAATCTCAATCATTGATGTATGTCTCAGCCTTAGCATCCTCAGAATTCTGTCCTGATCAAAAAACCCAACCTTCAACTATCCTTCCAAATTGGTGGGTGCCCCCTTTTCACATAGCCTGTGTATCCATCACAGATAAATATGTTTGTATCATTACCCCTTCATTCAGTTTTCTAATAATACATGTGAAACTCCACCCAAAGTTATTTAAACAATTTATCCATTAGTTATTTGTCCCACTAAATACAGAATGATCAAGTGATGAGACAGTTATATGCCAATGTAGAGCTTTATTTGTAGAAAAGTTAGTTAAAATGGGTTTGCAGTTATTTATTTACTAAGTTTGATACTGTTACGGATTATGACAAAAAATTTGTAGGGTTAAAAGAGCTATTTTGAATAAGACGAATTGTTTAATCATTTTAGAGACTTCAAGAATCATTGTCACGTTCCACTAAGACACTATAAATGACCTAGCTTCTTGATTGTTGTGTGTCAGTTCCAGTTTCAGAATGGCAGCTCAGTAGTGCAGTATCTCTTTATCTTGGCACAGTGCAGGGAAGCTGCAAGTCTGCACAATGTTTAGGTTATAAAGTGTTTGAAAATTAGTCAAATTGTATCGAAGGGGTAGTGTTGGACACAAAGAACTTTCAGGCATGGTGTTCATACCTTTTGGACAAAGTTTCACGGTAAATATTCAATGAGTTATAGAAATTGGTTTGGTTTTGGAGAGGTGTGTGTGTGTGTGTGTGTATGTGCGTGTGTCTGTCTGTGTGTGTGTTTGTGTGCGTTTTTTTTTTTTTTTTGGCTAATCCCACATGTGGCCACAGTCAAATAATTTAACCAAAGTGGTGGAGGTGCAGAATTTTATGTGGTTTGTGAATAAATGCCAATCAAACCACAAACCTAACAAAGTGTGTTATAATTTCATGTAAGCCACCTCATAATGCCGTTGGACTGAGCTAATTTGTTACGCCACCCTCATGATTGTTTTGTGACAATCACACTGTATGGTATAAGGCCGTCTACGATCAAGTTCTTGAGGACAGCTAACTACACCTCCAACCTAAATGTTACCTGTTTTATTATTTAAATCATCTGATTTAATAATTAGGTGATTTGTGTGTATTTAATGTACCGGTATTGAATTTGTTGAAAGTCTTCATAAAAAAATCTTCAGTTTCCGTTGCTTTTACTTCCTTTGGTGCATAGATTAATATTTATTTTTTAGGGTATGTATTCTTTCATTAGCATATTTATAATTTATTTCTTACCTTTACATCACATTGAAAGAACAGTAACTTCTGATTGTATGCACTTCTCCAAATCAGTGTATTATTATTAAAGTATACAGTTCATTTTAACATAATCATTAATGTACAATTTTCCTTTCAGTTAATCTGTCTCTGAGAATACCAGTGTTCATTACACCTTTAATTCCAATTGATTTTGATTAATTCTCTTCCGGGTTGTGACTTTCATTTTATTCATTATTCATTATGTTTCATTGAGCGGATTAAAAATAAACACTCACACAATATATATATATATATATGTAGCAACCAGGAAACAATAGGACCTAAGTAGCGAATGGATTTACAAAAAAAAGGATAATGAAATGAACCATGTCACATTACAGTAGGCTTGCCCCTTTCAGTAAATAACTTATTTTAATTATTATATTTATTCTATGCCAAGTACCGAATGCTATGAGTATCGGTGACTTGTGAGACTGACAGTTGAGGAGTAGGTCAGAGAGTGGGGAGTCGTGCGGAGAACGTCGTGTGTATCGTTCCTCTGGTTTTTGTGAAAGTGATGGAAAGAATTGTTTTTACACTCTGAAGAACCTGCATCTTAGGATTATATAGTCACTACCAGTAATTTTACTTGTATGTGCTTTAATTACTTTTTTCCATTGGTGGCCGGGTACATTTGTGCAGTACAAAACTGTGAATAAATCTTTGGTTTGTGTTCTGCATACAAGTGGAGTTATTTGAAGAAACTTTTCATTATATAGGTATTGATTTGTACCCTAGCCAGCTAATGGTGGCGGCCGAGATTAATTTAATTAACAAAGTCTGATCGTCCTTACATTAGGTGGTCGAAACTAATAATATAGGGGACTAATTTGAGAGTCGGAAGGAACTGCTATTATCAATCCCGACACACTATTCAATATGTTCTCCGACAACCACCACTTATCTTAGATGAAGGTTTCATGGGGTGATCACATAAAAAAACACAAGAACAGGAAAAACAATGAATATTTCGAGATTTGGTCCTTGTAAGGGAGGGGTGGTGTAGGAAACCGTCTCACAAAATGACTGTCACCATGTTGGTGGGGGTAAATTCAGAGGACAGAAAGGGGGGGACAGTGAAATGTAGCTAGTACCTGAATAATGCAAAATGTTGCAAAAAGAGCAGAAAAATACATTAACATGTTCATAACATAAATTTGATAAAGTAAAAGTAAATAAGTAAACATAATTGCAAAAAATTATATATATATACTAGGATAGGGAAATGAGCCACCACTTGCGTTTAGATGATGGATGTGGGGTGAGAACACACAGAAAAGACAAAAAAACAACTGATAAAGAAATTTTCGGGATGAGCCCTTTGTCAACAGGAGAACATTATGGGAGGTGGGTGATGTTCCAACATCTAAAGGTAAGTGGTGGCTTCTTTCACTATCCTAATTTAATTCCTTTTCGCTACTTAGCGCCTTTGTTTATGTGAGGAACTCTTATCCATCAGATTGGATTCTCCTAGTTTTCTGAACTCCTTGACAAATACCAGCAATCTCAGCCAGTTGAAACCCGTGCCAGAAAACAACTTTTGACTAACCCAGACCTTATCATTTTACCTGCAGACAAGGGCTCAACCACAGTAGTTATGAATCGCACAGACTATGTGGCTGAAGCCCTTTGGCAGTTATCAGATGCTAACACTTACGGTACTGCCACCTTGCTGAAGATCCCACACCAGCTGTCAACAAAAAAATAGAGGAATATGTACAGTTCAATGGGCCACTCCAAGGTGTCGCCCCACAGCCAGTCTCTCTTCATACTCCTCAAAATCCACATATGCCAACCTTTACCTCCTTCCCAAAATCCATAAGCCTGGCAATCCGGTATGTCACATTGTTGTGGCTTATGGATCTCCTACTGAATGAATCTCTGCTTTGGTGGACCAGTTCCTACAACCTATAGTCTGTCGGCTCCACTCCCATATCAAAGGCACACAACACTTCCTTTCCCATCTTTCCACTATATTCACACCACTTCCCTCCAACTCCATCCTGCTAACATGTCACATCACTGTAAACACACATTCCATTTTGCCATGGCCTTAGTGCCATGGAACATTTTATGGATAAGCGCCCTCCGAATAGCCGCCCCAGCACATCTTTCTTCACCACCTTGGCTGAACTGATACTTAACAAAACCACTTCTCCTTTGAAGGCAATATGTACCACCAAACCTGTGGCACTGCGATGGGCACTCGCATGGTCCCCTCTTATGTAAGCTCTTCATGGGCCTGGAACAAATGTTTTTGGAGAACGTCCTCCTTAAATTTCTCCTGTGACTTAGGTTCATAGATGACATTTTTATGATCTGGACACATGGAGAAAACACCCTTCTAAATTTTCTGAATGATTTGAATACCTTTAATAACTCGCTGAATTTCACATGGACCCATTCCCACACCACATTCTTGGATGTGGACCTTTCCCTCTCCAATGGCCACCTCAGCTCCTCAGTCCACACCAAATCCACCAACTCACAGCAGTACCTCCATTTTGACAGTTGCCATCCGTATCATACCAAACGTTCCCTCCCCTACAGTCTTGGCATTCGAGGCAGTCATAAGTGCTCGAACCAGAAATCCCTAAGGGAGTATTCAAATAACATACCACAAGCATTGGTATCCTGTAAATATCTCCCAGCTTTGGTTCACAAGTAACTTTCACGAGCCACATTGCAACCTGCTCAACCTATTGAGTGCTCCAAACCCCCAGAAACCAACCATAGTCCACTCCTGGTTACACAGTAATTCCCTGGCCTTGAATCCATCAGTAGAATCCTTCGGCAGGGTTATAATTTCCTACTAACATGCCCAGCAATCCTCCCTGGCCTTCCCAGAACTTGTTTCAGCAGGCCTCCCAACCTCAACTCCTAGTCCACAAACACAGTCTTCCTCATCCCATCAGACAGCCCCAAGGCTCTTTCCTATGCAATAGACCCCGTTGTAAGATGTGCGACATACACCATGCCTTCACCATCTGTATCACTGGCGAGAGCGTTCCTATCTAGGACATGCCACCTGTGAAACCTCCCATGTAATATACCAGCTAACCTGCAAACACTGCCTGGCTTTCTATATATGATTGACCACCAATCCATTAGCTATAAGAATGAATGGCCACTAACGGACAGTTTTCATTCGGAATCTAAAACATCCAGTAGCTATTCATGCCATCTCCCATGACACCAATAATTTTAATTCTTGTTTCACGGTGCATGCTTTCAGAGCCTTCCCAAACAACAGCAGTTCCTCTGAACTCAGAAGCTTTGGAGCTAGCCTACCAATACAAACTAGGCACAAGGCAATCTCCTGATCTCAATTTGAGATAGTATCCAGTCATTACTTTTCCTTCTCTCTATCCTCTCCTTGCCTTCATGTCTAGTGTCCAAATTGAACCACCACATCACCAGAGGTGATGTTTAACTCCATAGATTTTTTTATTTTTATTGTTTTTTCAATTTTATTTTGTTTACTTATTTACTTTTGTTTACTCAGATTTATGTTATGAAAATGTTAATGTATTATTCTGCTATTTTTGCAACATTTTCCATTGATCGGTTACTAGCTCCAATCCACTGTCCCCTTCTCCCTGTTTGAATTTACTCGTGTGTGTGTGTGTGTGTGTGTGTGTGTGTGTGTGTGTGTGTGTGTGTATATATAATAACAATGAGCAGGAAAAAGCTTTAAGGCAATAAAACTGAGGAAGGATAGGGAAATATGACCCAACACTTACCACAGATGAAGGCGGCTGGGACGACGAACAAAAAAAAACAAACACAAGAGAAGCGCAATATTTCGGCCGACAACAGCCTTAAACGTGCAGAAGGTGAAGTACCAGGCGCGAATGGTAGTTTAGGTGGAAGGGGGGGGGAGGGAGTAAGCTCAAATATTGGGTCGATAATCGGTACTGATGATGATATGTTATTATTGAAAGAGGTGAATAATAACTGGGTGGGGATATAATAAGTGCTGGGTCTGGTGGGCAGAGTTTATTGGAGATTGAGGCCAGGAGGATGTCCGGTGTCTACCAGAATATCCTTGACACCAGACATCCTCCTGGCCTCAATCTCCAATAAACTCTGCCCACCAGACCCAGCGCTTATTATCTATACCATTTACGTTTTTTGTATTTCTGTATTTACTATTATCTATGCTATTTACATTTATTTTACGTTTCACGTATAGTTATATATATATATCCCCACCCAGTTGTTATTCACCTCTTTCAATAATAACATATCGTCATCAGTATCGATTATCGACCAAATATTTGAGCTTACTCCCTCCCCCCCTTCCATCTAAACTACCACCCGCTCCTGAGACGCCATTCACCAGTCGGCCGTCTATGTGTACACATGTGACGGCGCCTGGTGCTTCACCTTCTGCACGTTTAAGGCTGTTGTCGGCCGAAATATTGCGCTTCTCTTGTGTTTGCCATCATCAAGCAATACCGCTGACCTTTCTTTTGATAACATTAACTGCCTCACTGTTTCTTAGATGTTTAAGGCTTGGAGCCAAAAACATTGTGTATTGATTTTGTTACTTTTTATCTGTTTTAGATTAGAGTTCTACAAATGTAACTAAATTCGATTATCTACCTTGCACTTACAACTATTTAATAATTATTTATAGTTAATGTAATAAAAATATATCTCTTTGTTGGTTTTCATTGTGTTGCATTTCTGTGAAAATTTGCAGGTGGTACGGGAGACTGGTTTTATTGAATGGTATGGCTGCAGCCGTGAAACCCCTCGCTGTTTTGGGACAGTGGTTGATGACATGCCAGAGTATCTATGGCAAGGTCGGTGGACACCACCTTGCTGCTTAGCTGGAATTCGACGCACTGCTCAGCATGTGTTTGAACGTCTAGAACACAATGGTGTTCGTTACTGGCTTGAGGGAGGTAGTCTTCTTGGAGCTATGCGCTCTGGTGATATCTTGCCATGGGACTATGATGTAGATGTTGGAGTGTTGCGTGAAGATGTAGTACGTTGCCCATGGTTAGCTCGAGCTCAGTCTCAGTCAGTCATTGATGAGGATGGTTACGTATGGGAGAAAGCACGTGAAGGTGATTTTTTTAGGGTACAGTACAGTCCAGTCAATCATTTGCATGTGGACATCTTCCCATTTTATTCAAGAAATGGCACTATGACTAAAGATACTTGGTTTCCCACTCACAAGCAAGATAGGGAATTTCCAGAACATTTCTTGAAACCTCTGTCCACAATAGAATTTCTTGGAAAAAAAGTTTCTGCTCCAAACAACATAAGGGACTTCTTAGAGCTGAAATTTGGCAAGGGGGCTATAGAAAACCCTGAGTATCCTGATCCAAAGAGATTAAAATTCTCAACAAAAGAAAAATCAAATACTGAAGTGTTATCGGAAAGATAACTTTTCACTATTGACACTATGATAGAGTTTTAAGTTTATTAACTTTGTTATAGGATAGTGGTGACAATGAAAGTGCCACTAGGCAATTAAAATAAGGAAGAATAGGTACAATAACCCATCACTTACCACAGACGAATGCATGAGGGCCAGATGAACATTTAAACATAAAACTGTAGGCAATGTTGTGTGCAGTCTGGCCCTTCTGCCTTCGTCTGTCTTAACTGACAGGATATTTTCCCTATACTTCCTTATTTACTTTGTTACAGAGTAAGTATAAAATGTTAACAGCTTAAACGCTGTGTGGTTGCTACTATGATATTAAAAAGTATTTTTGAACTTTTGAGAGAAACATATTCCTGTTAATGTATTTAAAACAGTCCTTAATCTTTTAAAATGTGTTATGAAACTTTTTTTAATTATATCAGAATATCTATGTTGAATTTGGAAACAGATCAGTATTGCTCTTTAATATTTCATCAGTTCTGCCACATTTTTAACATTTTTTGTGATATAATGTGCCAAAATATACTATTTCATCTCATATACCTTACAACAAATAAATCTAACATCATAAAAAGTGTTATGTTTTTAAGTGTTATTTCACAAACAAATTAGCTCTACATTCATTCTATTAGAACACAGCCATTTTCTCAAACTTATAAAAGTTAAGACAGATGGAGATAGCAAGAAACACTTTTTGCCTTAAAATTTAGAGTAAATTAAGATTTCTCTCTTCAGTTTTGCCTATGACTGAAAATTTCACCTTGTGTCACAATAGCAATGGAATTTGTACTATAAAACTGTTTGTTTTACACTTATTTTATTTTGTATTTGTAATATGTTTACTTGAAAATGAGAGCACAAGCATTTATGTTTACATTACTGCTAGCCTAATTTTCCCTCATGCATAAGTGTACAATAGTTTCACGTTGCTACAACATATTTAAGTGGATTCTTTAAAACTAGAAAACGGGAATGATTAACACTGCAAACTAAAATATAAATTTTACAGAGAATTTTTCAAATTACATATTGTGCTGTCCCTCTCTCCCCCCAAATAGTATTATTAACAGTAAGTTTGAATCTCTATAGATCTGCTGCATTTTTTAGAGATAAATAATATTGTAATGAAATGTGAATTCAAAATCCAGCAGGCTTTCTGGTTGGCTAAAGAAAGTTATTTTTATGTTGAGTAATTTGCAATTAGCATCTTGTGATCCATGTGCCATTTTAATAATATTAAAAATATTCAGTTGTATTGTGTGTGTTAGTAACTAATCAGTGCAGTTATAAACACTTTAATGAAATTTGTGGAACAGGCTGATGTTGAGAATCTAAATCAATTTGTTATTTATCATACAGTGAGGGGGGGGGGGGAAAAAAACTTTTAAATTGGGCCTCTGTATGTCATAATTATTTTCTGTTTCTTCCGTAACAACTTGTCGATTTGCCAAATTTATAATATGTAAACCATTTTTAAACGATAAAGAAAATTGAAATTAACCCATCACTTACCAAAGTTGACAGTTCTGACAAGAGAAAATGCATAACGCAGACGCACAAATACAATATTTCATGTAATAGAGAATGAGCCATTTGGCTCCAGATGTGTGTGCACACAGAATGTTACTCCATGACTTCCTAGGTAGTGGGAGAAATGGCGGGGGAAATGCTAAGGAGCAGACTATCGATATATGGGCAAAGTCTGAGATAATATATTTCAAGTGATGGTAAAATGAATGTATATAACAAAAGGAACCTAGTATTGACATGAAAAATTATTACTAGCTAAAATATGTATAAAAAAACTAATTAAATAAAAAAATGATGGGTTAAGTGGTAGGATTTTATTGGTGGTTAAGTATCCAGGATAATGTCGTACACTAGTAACTATCTCCGGAGTTCTGTTTCAGTGGTGCTATTGGAGAAAATGCTGATTGTTCCCACAGTAAAGTTGTCGTTGAGGTTGTTGGAAGGTACAAATTGTGGGTGTGGACTGTTTGTGGCCATTCATTCTGACTGAGAGTTGCTATGTGGCGAGGCCTATGTAGGAACTAGTGCAGTGGTGGCAAGTTAGTTGGTATATGACACGGTTTTTGAACACGTGACATAGCCCTGCATTTGCCACCCAGTTCTCTCCTTGCCTCGAGTCCATCAACCATATCTTATGACAAGGGTATGACTTCCTTTTCGTTACTTTCCTGAAATGTGCACTCTTCTACCCAAATTTCTACCTACTGTTCCCTCTAGATGTTTTAGCAGACCACTAAATCTTAAGAACATCTTGGTCCACAAATAACCTCTGTCAGACTCTCCAAAAACACCATATGGATCTTTTCCATGAAGTAGACCTTGCTGTAAAACCTGCAGCATGCTTCCACCCTCCACTACATATTCCAGTACTTCCGCAGGGGAAAGTTTTCCTATAATTGGACATGCCATGCGTTCAACAACTCATGTCATATACCAACTAACTTGCCACCACTACACTAGTTCCTACATAGGCCTTACCACACAGCAACTCTGTCAGAATGAATGGCCACAGACAAACAGTCCACACCCGCAACTTATACTTTCTGATACCAGAACATGCCAATAGCCATGGACCCAACAACCTCAATGACTGCTTTACTGTGAGAGCAATCAGTTTTTTCCCTGATAGCACCACTGCATCAGAACTCTGGAGATGGGAACTAGCGTATCAGAATATCCTGGATACCGGACACCCACCTCGCCTTAACCACCGATAAAATCTTACCGCTTAACCAATCATTTTTTAATTTAATTAATATTTTTTACATATTTTAAATGTCAGTACTAGGTACCTGTTGTTATATATATTCATTTTACCATTGCCTGCAATATATTATATGAGACATTGCCGATATATCGATAGTCCACTCCTTAGTAGTTCCCTTACCTTTTCCCCCACTACGTAGGCAGTCATGGCATAATGATCTGTGTGCACACACATCTGGAGCCAAATGGTTCGTTCTGTATTACATGAAGAAGGTTAAGACCGAAATATTGTATTTATGTGTCCTCCTTACGTGTTTTCTTTCACTGCAGCTGTGATATGCGATGTTTTAATTTCCCTTTCCTTTATTACTAATATCACTTAAAAGCCTCTTCCTTTTTCCTTAATTTCATTGTTGTAAATCATTTTTAGTTACACAGGTAGTGATCACGAAGCAGTGGAAATTAATTTTGTTTCATTTGAACCATCTGTTACTTTTCAGTTTATTCATTCTTTTTATTTCATTATATTTGATAAATTTAAAATTTCTTAACCGTGTCATATAAATTTTCTATAAACATTTATAATTTTTATTTATCACCGTGTGATAATGCCTTCTATTCCTCAACATATTGTTCTAATACTTTGAATCCTAATGATAATAAGGGCCTACAATAAAAGAACAACTTCATCAACTTCATTTCATTGCATTAAAAAAAAAAAAGGTATTAACTTCTCCATTCTAAAAGCAACATGGTTAATGTGTGGTGAAATAAATGAAGCTAGTAGTTTTATACTTTATTACCTAACTGCATCTATTATTATTCACAATACTATGTTCATCGAGCTGGCCCATAATGGAATAGATTTAGAGGGGTTTTGTTTGTCTTTGATAGTTAATTAAAAAACAAGTGATATCATATTAAAACTTACATGGAGAATTAATCAGTATGATCTCTGACCAGTAACATTCATACAGAGTTAATAATACCACCAAAGTGTCATTTCACGTAAGATGTTGGATGCCAAGTGGAATTACAGCATTATCTTTGTTTATAATTACTGACACAGATGAAAGTACCTCTGCTAATATCATTTTGCTTAGTGTTGCCAACTCAGTGCAGTGATAGTTAAATTAAAATTGGAGAGAGCTTCATAAATTTAAATATGTTTTAAATACTCGCCACATCTGTATGTTTATTGTTGTGATTTAGAATTTCAATCAGTAATTTTACATAAGCATATCATCTTGTGACAAATGTAATATTTTTCTTCTGCTGAATCATTGTAAAAGTAGAGCTTAACTCTATTGTGTACTATTATTTTACTAGTTGTTTTACAAGAACTTAATAATTAGAAGACTGTTTCTCAAACTCTTAAATAATCCAATCAGACATTTTAGATGAGGTCAATCAACTTGATTGGTTGTATATATTGTCAACGATACTCTTGAGTGAAAAATTATTGTAATAACTGATGTTTCATCAATTTTTCCCCCTCCTGTATTTTTTTTTTTTTTTAAATTTGTGTAACCTCTGTACAAAATGAAAGTAAAAGAATTCAAGTATTTCAAAATGAATGCTAAACTTGTTGGTTTCTTCTGTTTGGGAAAATACATTGTAAGTACACTAGTTCTGAATTCTGAAGTTTTGCAGTTCAACCTACAATTTAATTTAATTGCAATGGAGTGATGCTCTGGTGGCAATCTCCCCCCCTTTCCTGAGCCCATCTACATTTGACCTCTACAAATTTCAATTTTAATAATGCACCAAAAATGTTGAAAAATTTAATCATTTATCTTGGTACCTTATTCTAGTCCCTGACTCCCTTGCCTGAAATTGAATGGCAGCTTGTGGTCATGGTCATCTTTTCTCTTCCATGCATTACTTTTAATTCTTACACCAACATCTTTCCATGCATCATCACCAATATATGCCTTGTACACTCACATGACCCTCCTCCTGTCTTCCAATGAATCCCATTCCAACTCTTTTATCATATCTGTTATCAATTGCCTTCTGCGGTAATTTTCAGAAACAAATCTAGCAGTCCTTTTTTGCACCCTCTCCAACTCCTGTATTTGATGCTCAAAATGTGGGTCCCATACTATACCACCATATTCTAGCAACAGTCTGACCAAAGTTTTGTAACCAAATTCCTTTACTTCTCTTGTATATCCCTTCATCACTCTCTCCAATAAGTGCAGAATTTTGAATCCTTTTCCTACTACCTGTTGAATGTGTCCTGCCCAGTTAAGCTTGTTATCAAATATAATGCCAAGATATTTACATTTCAAATCTTCAACAACCAATTCTTCTCCCACCTAATAATCATAATTAACCTTAATTTTTTTCTGTATATCTAATAAGCTTATTTTTCTTTGCATTTATCTTCATCCCATGTTTACCAACCCAACTAGACATCCTGTTCAGATCACCCTGCAGCTGTTTACAGTTCTCTACTGTTTATTTCCTTTCTTTTAGCATTATGTCATCTGCATACAATGTGATTTCTGATAGTAAACCATCAACACAGTTATTCATGAGAACAATGAATAGCAATGTTCCCAATACGCTACCCTGTAGCACCCCCATTTTTACTTCCACTTCTTTTGGTACTGCATTTCCTACCCTTAATTTTTGTTTTCTACCTTTTAAAAATCTTCTACCCAGCAAATCACTTTCTCATCCAGTCAAGTAGTTTTTACCTTATTTACTACCATCTTATGGCTCACGCTGTCAAATGTTTTTGAAAGATCTAGTGTTATACTATCAATTTGGCCTCCCTTGTCAATTTCATCCAAAATATCTTGCATATATCCCACCTACTGAGAATCGCACGAATATTCTTGCCTAAAGCCATGTTGCCAATGTGAAAACCCCTTATGCTCCTCACATATATTTCTGATGTGGTTGCATATCAATCTCTCTATTAATTTACCTACCACTGATGTCAAACTAATTGGCCTATAATTCAGGATAAGGTACAATGTCTCATCCTGCTATCTTTAAGACATCTGTAGTGATATTACCTAAACCAGCCCCCCTTTTTTTCTGCTTTCTTAGTTCCTTCATGATATCCTATGTATGAATTTCAAATTTTTTGGTCTGCTCATTTCTAATTGTGTTGTTAAGCTCTTTCTCCAATTTAGACCCTACCATTTCTGATTCATTGTCCCTAATGGTCTCTGCCTTTTTCAAATCCTCAGTTAACTTCTTCTCCATCCTTATCTATAAGTGTCTCAACATCCTCCCTTCTCCTCAGTTTTCTAACATAGCCATAGAAATTACTTGATGCATCAGTCAAAGGTCCCCATGCACTGACAATACTCTTCATAAATCCATCTATAGCCACCTTTTTAACTATTATTAAGTCCTTGTTATAAATATTCCCTACTATCCTGCCGTCTCTTAACTCTGTTAAGTCCTCTTCGTACCAACGTCTTTAACCTCCTCACCTCCCTATTATAGTGCATAGGTTCTCTACTTCTCTTTATTTTCTGTTTTGGAATAAATATTTCTTCCCCCTTTCTTATTATCTCCTTGTACTCTTCCCACCTTGACTATACTGTACTTGTGCCTTCCTTCCATTTTCACTGATAACATTAATAGGATGTGATTTACACAGTACAGTATTGTCCACTAGATATTTATTATGTTAGTGTTACAGATATAGCAATATTTTAAAATTTATTAATCAGACAAATTTTAGCAGAGAATACTGAACTTAAGATACTGTTGTTTCTTATTGCAGGCCTTCTCCAAAATTTGCAAGTTTAATGTGCATGTGCCAATCATTTTAAAGTGCCAAAGTTATGCTAATAATATATTGCTGTTATACATGTATGTGGAATTATAAAAATAAAAAATTGTCTGCTCATATGTTCAGTCATCATATTCATTCAGTTTACTTGCACTAAAGTGATCAATATTATGTAATTTATCTGTATTCTTTTCTGAGAGATAAACATTTTGTGCTAAACATTAACATGAAGAAATAATAAATGTCTTAAGATGATAACATTGCACATTATCATCACTTTGCTGAAGTTAATGACAGGATGACAGAAATAACAAAATACACAAAACATCAGTAAGTACCTACAGTGGGAGCAATGTCAACACACCTCAACAGTGGAAGAGTACAGAAAATTGTAAATGTAACAAATATCAGAGATATGAAACAGAAGATAAAAACTGGAGTGACAAAAACTTCTAATGTAAAAAATTAAACAGAAGAACTCAAATTTTGTAATGCTATCATCTAATCGTGACTGGAGGGAGAATACTTGACTATGTTGAAGTAGCTCCCGCAAGGGGTGATTAGCAAGGTGGTGTTTTGTCAAACTAATTTCAATTGCATATTCGTGCTGCACTGACAGTCATATTAAGTTAACACAGAATGGAAATCTTGAAGCTTTTACCCCAAAGTGAGAAAATTATGGTGAAAGGGTAGTGAGGAAAATCCCTGTTATGCTACCAATATTAGGGTTGCTTTCTAAACACCACTTAACATTCATTCGATGAGGCTACATGGGAATTCCATATCATGTGAAGACCAGATCCATTGGTTTTATGGGCATCAAGAATAATTTCAAAATCTATTCTTTCATAAACAACAGCAACAAATATCACAATTAGATGGACTTCACATACCAAATAGATAAGGAGACACACTGTATCTGGGAGTAAAATAATGTAAAGCCAGCTTAATCTAAAATATGTTTTTGGTAATGGAACAGAAGTGGGATATTTTGGAAAATAGAACCCTTCTATACCAAAGGAAGGCTATCATAGACACTTACTTAAGGACAAGAGACATATGCAGTAATTGGTCAGAAGGTAACTTGGGGGATGGAGGTTCATTGTAAAACTGTTGCTGCTGATAATCCATTACATGCAAGGACTGAGGTTGCTTTAATTAACTTTTAATATATATCAGTTTTTAGAGCTGCATTATTGAAATCTGGCAAGGTAGTTTAAGAATGTCTACTCAGTCTCAGCCAATCTGAATTGTTGAGTACAATGTAATTTGAAGAGAGGGCATTAAGAGAAATGAGTCTCTTTCCCTGGAATTGTTTCATCCTAGCTTGCTATTTATTGGTTGTTACATCTTAGACTGTCAAATCAGGAATTTTTCAGTAATGTGAGCACACGACCACATGCTTACATCAGACAGGAAGTAGTTCATAACACATTCACCTCTCAATTAGAAATCATTAGTTAAGAACACACATAAAGGAATGACGAAGCACTGTCTGTCTGTCATCTTATGTAGATGAAGCTTAATGCAAATATTTGATCTCATAATTTCAACAAAAGTGTTGATAATTACACTGTATCTCACTGGGTAAAATTAAATGGGATGAACCTTGCCTTTCAATAAACATTAAACCATGTAGAGTAAGCTCATCTCCATCCACAAGAGATACTTTTACCATCAGTACAGTCCCTTTTGTGTTTTACAAGTGAATGAGTAGCTGCATTTGAGTGCAACATTGAGTAAATGTGTCTTACAGTGCACCTCTCAGCAACAAAATTTGAGGAGCATTATACCTTGGCATTAAAATAGACGAGAAAAACTGCTGGCACGAACATATCACTTCATTACTGAAGAAGTTAAGTAGTGCCACCTTTGCAATATGAACACTTTCTCTAACAGCAGATCTAGACTTAACAAAACAAGTGTACTACTCATATTTTCATTCATTGATGCTATATGGCATAATTTTTTGGGGAACCTTGTCATGAAGTAAAAAAGTTTTCATAGCACAGAATAGAACTGTTAGGATGCTATGTAGGGTAAAACTAAGAACTTCTTGCAGACAAATTTTTACAAAACTCATTATTCTTACAATGACTTCTCAGTATATATTTTCTCTCATGTGCTTTGTCATAGAATATTTTAACCTGTTTACATCTAATTCACAGGCATGGAGGAAAGAAATATATGGAGACAACGCAAGAGACCTTCACCACAAATTGAAGTGACACCGGACGGAGGAGGAGTGGGGGGCTAGGCCATACCCATACAGACAGGGGGTATACTGTATGTACAAAAACCTCAAGGGAACTTTAGGATAAACGTAACGCCTCAATCTGGTGATGGATTATTATGTAACTCGATGAGACAAATAAAAAATGAAGAATAATTTTTTTTGATATTCTGCTTACTTTTCGAGATATTCTGTCTCAAACGTGAAATATTTTTGGTTGAAATTCAGAAGAAAAAATTGGTCAAATTTGATGATGGATTCTTATTTAAAAAGATGAGATAAATAATAATAAAAAAATTATTCGATATCTTGCCTAGTTCTCGAGATATACTGTATCAAAAGTGAGGTGTCTTGAGTTGAAATGCAGAAGAAAAATTTCGCAAAAGTCAAATTTAATGATTGATTCTTATGTAACACGATTTCAGGATATACTGGGATTGGTTTGATATGCGGCCTGGACCAAAAATTAATTCTGCCAAAGCCACAATGAATTACATGGTGGACATGCAGAATGGATATTTCAATTTTTTTACTACCACTTGTGGTTAGGTTGAAATGCGGCCTAGACCAGAATAAAAATAGTTATCTTGTTACCATAGATCGTGAGCTTAATTGGGAATAGCTGGAAGTGGAAGTAGTTTCCATCGCGATACACGTTTTGTCACTAACTTGGTTCTCATGAAATTACTAACAGTAATAGATAAATTCTTTGTCCCTTATGTAACAACAAAACCATTCTGTTACATACTGCTTTTAGACCTAACCACAATCTCCATTACATTGCCGCTACAGTATCAAATTATGTATACACACCCACATACGCGTATTTGAATCGCAAACTGTATTTGCAGTAACATCGTTTGCTTCATCAAGATTCCTAGATTGCATAGCATAATTTAACACATTTAATTTCATTGTACACTGTCAGTATAAACTGCAATGTGATGAAAGAAAGCGCAATACTAAATTCACTGAGTCGCAATGTAAAACACACCCCTTTAAATCTCATTTTCAACACTCGTTAAAAAGTAATGCTAGTCTATTATGTGCAAAATAGCAAGGTATGCTGATTTTCTACACTGCACCAACAAAAATTTTAGAACAAAGTCATCCCACTGAGTGCTATGACTAAATATTTATAGACAGGCATCAAAGTTTGAAGTTCTTACTGCCCATTTCAACAACGATAATTAGAATTCAACTTACTTATGAAATGATATACCAGGTTCTTTCCTCTCTTGCCTATTTGTGCAACCGTATGCAACACAAGATGGCATTATAAAACACTTATACACATTACAAAATGAAATAATCACAGCATCTAACACAATGTGAACTTCACATTTGTTTGGGATCGCAATATCGCCACTGCGCATGCGCGAGAGTATAGAGCCGGCTTCAAGGATTTAATGTCACTTCTCCTCCATATATTTCCTTCCTCCATGTTCACAGGTACACAATTTCAATACAAGAAACAGAAATAATTTGTACAAAACACAAAAATCACTGTTATTAGTACAAATAAGAGTTAATTATTATGGGACACATCTGTTTAATAAACTTCGCAGATAATAAAGATATATTTAAAGAAAAACTGAGATATTATCTTGTAGGCATCTCCTGTTCTATTTGAACAAAATAATTAATTGTATTCAATATGACCTTTTGCAAAACTCAGTTGTTAAAATTAATGTTTATTTTTATTCTCTTTATTTTACTTGTTAACATAGAATTGTTTCCACTAAGATTATGACTCGTATGTATGTGTATTAATCATAACACGTTTCACACCTCAGAGGTCCTTCCTCAGCAGGGATCCATGGAGTAAGATTGTTAAATAAATATCCTGTGATGCTGACATTGTGATCTATTACTAACTACTCTATGAATTGATTGTATTGTAAAACGCCTACCAGTTTCATCAATACTGTACAGGTGCTGTTGTACAGGACACAAAATAGGTTGGTTAAATCATACGTATGCATTTCACACGCAGAATAATACAATATTTGCTATGAGATGGTAACACTGACACTGGTTAGATGAGCCCTAATAGATTTTTGAGTTGTTGAACCCTGTTTTCACTACAGAGATTGTTATGGACAAATAGGCTTTCCAAACAATAGAGAAAAATAATATAACAACAGCTGGGGCTAAAATTATGTTAAAAGGGAGAAAAATGGGGTTTAATGTTTAACCACCTGTAGTGATATTTACATGTGTAAAAGCAGACTCCTAAACAAGTAGAATTATAACTACAGTTGTCATGACTTAAAACACTCACAATATATCATACTACAACAAATCAAAGTTTCAGTGAAATCTGAATAATATACAACCCGAATCTGGGAATTTTGGGATTCACAGGACTGTAGTTCACCTGTGGGAAAACACCAATATTACAGTAGTTTTCAGCCATAGTATACATAAAGCTACCATTTCCTTGCCTCTTGGCCAATCGCGATCAACTTTCAAAGGTGTACGTCGAACCTGTGTCGCATAACATAACACAGTGGTGGACTTTGAATAATTTTCACAATAGTAATGATGTTCAGTGACAGAAATTTTTACTAACAACGTGCAGTCTAGCAAATATTCAAAGTGTAAATCAGTTCTTGTAAGCTCACTTTAAATGGGTTTGCAATTCAATTCAAAGATGCAAGAGTGAATGCTTTTGTCAGCCTGCCATCTTCTAACGTGTTTTCGAAGTCCGATCTAGTATTAAACTAACGCTGCTAAAACGTGTGATGTGATACCAGTTTAACTTCAGAACCTTAAAAATATATCGATTAACTATCAAAAGTGGCTTTTTATTTCTATGTGGAACCTTTCATCAATTATCTATTTTGTTAATAGTAAAACAGACTGGCCAATGAATTAAATAATTGAATAATCTTTCATTTAGGTAACAGATTAATGAACATTTTCATTAATGGTCACAGCATATGTGAGAATGTTGCATACCCTAAGCCATGTTCAGTCATAACAAGATGCACATTTTGCAACTTAAAACACAGTAAAATAATTTGGAGAAAGATGTCAGAATCACATTTCTTCCTTATCAGTCCACTAGTCTGAGCTCCAATGGAATTATCCCATACACCATTTAACTACATTTAATGCTAATTGAGGCGATCTCCTGACAAAGGGCAAAAAGGTAGTTTTGAGTAAAACGCAATTGAAAGTTTGTACCACTTTTATTTAATATCATTGTCAAGTTAAACATCAAACTGAAATAAATGCTGATATAATGAACACCTTCTCAAAGTATGTATTAAGTCACTCTATGCGACACATACATATTTCAATATATCACAACATAATTTGTAATAGTACTAAAGTGCCCTTATTCCAACAAACACAAAATGCTCTGCATAAAAAGTGAAAAATAATAGTACAATGCAATATACGATGTATAGGAAAATAAATAAATTCAAAGAAAAGAAACCTGTGGGTGCAAAACACATTTACAATGAATTCATTTGAATTTCTTCTATAACACATTCAAGCCAATTCCTTTCTGCGGGTGACTTGAAGACAAGAAGATCTGTAACATCTTTCACTTTTGCTGGTCCTGATTCAAGGTAATATTTAGTTTTGGATTCCTTGTCAACCATATTTGGAATGGTATGTAAATCTCAGTGTAAGTTGTAGAACACAGCAAAGAAGCAACCTTTGTGTACTTCATTTGGACAAATTTCTGGATTAGAAAGATGATATTCTTTTTTTTTTTGTTTTATCCAGAATAGACGCTTCAACACTTCTGTCCAATTCTTTATAATGCCACGATCCATTACAACATTGAAAGATGATGGGTTAATACGACATTCAACCATGGCTTCCAGATAAGGTTCAGCAGTGCCAACTACTGCCTTTTTCTTCACAACAGATTTAACAAGGCTGAAATGTCAGTCGCACTGATGGAATGAACATCCTTTGACTGGGAAAATGAGGTGAATGTCCACATAAACTTTTTGGTGAACCACATACCAAACTGCACCATATAAATATTTTTGTTCTATCCCCCACATGCGTTGGACAGAAAAACTATTGAGCTTATGTTACTATTCATTGAACAGTGAAACAGAAATGAAATAACAGAGTCAGCTCCTTTCTTGGCTTGCCCTTCCATAAAACTGTACATGTAGGATGATCCATTGTTATGAATGTGAACATTAAAAATGTAGCACCAGAGGAGGCACTTGTAAAACTGCATAGTCACATTCAATTTCAGAACCGGCTAATTTTGGCTGTAGTCAAACTCAACAACAAGACAAGTATGATAATTCTTACTTCGATTTAACATGTCTTCTCTTCTGTTATACAGCTCAACTTGGCGTTGGTGTTGCAAATACACTCTTTGACAAGGGCCTTTAGGATCATTTGTTAGTTTCTCGTCACACTCTGTACAAAAGTTACAGACATCAGTTTTTGGGGTACTGAAGCTGTCCATGTTAAGTGACTTGAAGTAATGAAAATATGAAATTTGTTTTGTAAGCCATTTTTAAGCTTTGTATTTTATTTGTAATACTCCTAAAACAGCTCATACCGCTTTTTTATGTTAAGTTCAGAATTTTCAAAGTATGTCCATTCAGATTTGTGTTGTGAGTAATGACTTGTTTTGCTTGGAATCATGTTAAGATGTGCCTTTAATAGATCAACACGTCACTGTTCAGCTTACGAGGCCTCTTGATATGTGAACCTCTTCTTTCCACAAAATAACTGTGATTAGACACCTTCCCCTGAATAACACATATACGCTTAACAGAAATTTGGTAAAGAGCCTGCATCATAGTTCGACATACTTCAACAGATTCCCCTTCATTTACAATAACATAATATTTCCATATAGGCTGGTGTATATGTTATGGATTCACTGTCTTTCTTTTTATTTCAAAGTTGAGTTTAATTACACACTGACCTATGATTGCATCCTGCTCTGTTTTACTGTGCGAGTAAAAATAGTTAAACTTCTCTGCTTGAGAGTCAGAATTTATCTTCTTCAAACACTACTTTAAACAACATTTCTGTACTGCTTTGAAAGTCTTTCCAGCTACAGCTATACCAGGTTGCGAGGTATATCCTTTTCCACTTTGTCGTTTTATTTTCTGTACCTCACATTTCACACTCACTTTCTTTTTGCAAAGCAATTCGCTTCTAATCATTTCTTCATCAGTATCCATTACATGAAACCCTAAAACAATTGTAAACACAGCTACAATAACTTATTTAATAGTATACATAATACAATAGAATGATACATATACAATATCATATAACACAATACAATAACTGGCAGAACAGACCACGATACACTCCCAATGTCAAAAGCTGTTTCTGGGTATGATGTTACAAACAAATGAATAACTTTGCGCAGTGCTGCCACATCAAAACGAAGATTTCAGAGATTGTAGATTACAATATACAGATCTCCAGAAAAGAGGCCCATAAGCCTGCAGGCCCTTTGTCAGGAGATAGCCTCAATTATCTTTTCCAAAAATGGCTAAGTACTGATACTAAGATAAATAATTTTATCCATATAAATCAAGTTGCCACTGATCTATTAATCCAAAAAACCAGTGATGATTGTGAAAACTCATATAATGAGTTATGCTTTCATCAATGAAGGCAGTGTCACTGCCTCTTACTGTAGGATTACAGGTCAGTAGATAATCAGGGGATATAATAAGAAGATTGTAGTGATCTGAATCTGTGAAAATTAGGGAATCCACATGTGGAAGCTACTCACTTCTCACTTATCCCAGCATGTAGTCAGTACCGGATAAACCATGTAACAAAAGTTAGCAAATGCTGTGAGCCCTGCACCTTGGGGGGGGGGGGGCCTTGCACCTATACATAAAAGTATCAAGTCTCAATAAGTTGTGACCCATCATCCAATGGAAAGACATACAGCTTGGCAAGAAAAGAGTAGAAATGGAACTAACAACTAGAACTTTTCTGCAGTTATCTGATTGAGACCTTATCATGGAATATGCTCTTTATAAATCAGTACAAGAGTATGTCCACACAATGTGGTCTACATTTTTGGATACATAGGCAAAAGCCAAAGCCCTAACTTGCTGTGAAGAATACCAGCAACTGACTTCAAGAAAACGAAAGTGAAATACAAAGTATGACCATTTCAGTGGCTCTACTACACTTGCTGTTGTAGAAAATCGAACACCTACACAAAATTTTGAAATTCAGGAGTTCATTGTCATAACTGATAATTTGCTGCATGCATTAGCTGAAAGCATGGCATCAAGTGACCAGTGTATTTGTAATGCTTACAAAATTAAAGTCTTTACCAGTGGAAGAAATACAGAAAAGATCACCAGTTATTGTCAATGCTTACCTGGACGATGCAGAAGAAAATCTCTGTAATGAATTAGTACATTTCGTTAAGTTGCTGAAAACAGAAGTAGCTGCTTCTTTAGGACAATAGAATTGTGTTTTCCAAATGTATAAATAGTGTTATGTATTTACTTGATTTTGATGGTCACCAACTGCAGAGGAGGAAGTTATTTTACAACATTAAAGCACTTTAAAAATGAGCTAAGGAACACAATAGAACAAGAACATCTAAATATCTGGCTTTAGTGAATATAAAAAATGATTTACTTAGAAATACTGATTTCGCTAGTGTTATTTCTAAATTTTCCCCACATTAACAAATGTGCCGTTTTATTTTTAATCCTAAACTTTATTACCCAAAGTAAACCAAGAGCCTATTGTTTATATTTGCTACAGGCCCTCTGCTGTCTTAATCCGCCTCTGCTTGTAGTACAAGATTAGTGCAGCGTTACTGACATGTAGTTGGCATACAATTAATGGTAAAGGCTTTGCTGTAATTACATCAATCACCAGTGGAAATTAGCTTTTTTTATGTGAGGAAGATATGGATAGGAAGTTTTCGCAACTGATAACTTCAAACTGCTCTACTAACAGCTGCTGGGAGAACAGTGCATTCCTTGTTTTTACTCATATAACTGCTGTTATCTTTTAACAGATTATGACATAAACAGCAAGGTAACTGGTTTTATTTATTAGTGACCTTTTTTATGCAGCTGGAAGCTTGAGAATTTATTTATTTATTATTATTAATTGTTATAGACCATATGCTTTAGTAGCATTTCATTTACCCATTAATGCATTACACAAAATTTCATTTTAAATTCTTTCAGTGTTTGAGGTACCTCAAACAGACAAAAAAATAAATAATCAGTTAATAGAAAGAGGATAAGGCTGACGATTATATGTATATATATATATTAAATAAAGAATACATGAAATAAGGAATACATGAATTTTAATGGAACATTCATAAACACAATGTTGTTACTTCTGTTCTTTCCAATCATCAAATGTTAAGAGAGTTGATACTGTGATTACAGAAGGATGAGATAATCTTTACTGTTAAATTCAACAAAACTAAGAACAATAATATTTACCATGATATGAAACAAATATATTTAATGCCAAACCTGGAAAAGAAGTGAAATTATTGCTAGTGTATCAAATCCAACTGACCACTATGAAGAAAGTAGAAATGTAAGTTTATTGTGTGTACTCCAGTATGTATATATCATCAATGTCATCAGTCTTGAATTATATCAAGTGGTTTCATTGTTGACTTTGTCTGCCGCATAATGACTAATGAAACGTGCTGATGGATCCGAGACATGCACCCATCGAGGCATCCAAAAATATGGTATCAAATGAGACTGCTTAGGGAAATGTTTCTCAAACTGGTGTCTGAAAATCAATAGCACACATTTTTAAAACATTTCAGCAACTATTTCTCAAGTACATTTAAGGGCAAAGTTTATAGTTCTTTTTACTTTAACATATATTTGTTCCAACATATGCAACTGAATAATACATTTTACCACTGGCTCCTTCAACCTCAAAAAAAATCTTTTAACTCTAGTAACGTGCATGGTGTGTCTAAATTTGAGATGCTCTGTTCAACTCCTATTGTAGTTAAAGGATAAATGATAATGCTAAGAAACTAGATAACAAATCCAGATCCGGATGAATCATGCAGTATATTTGACTTCATTTATCAGGAATGATGGGAATAAAGTCTGGGGTGCTAGACAATCAGGTTTTCTATAGGGATAGATTTCTGGGGAGATGAGAAAGGGAAAACAGGCTATTGGCTACATAACATGCTGGAAAACTGTGTGACCTAGCAGAGAATTTAAATTTACAGGTGGGCTGAGAACTGTCATTACTGGTAAGGATTAAATTTACTAGGTGTAGACTGGTAAGGAAGAAGTATTAATAGTACAAGAGAGGTAAAGATTTTTAAATGCCTTTGTGAAGTAAGAAGGGTTTATACAAGTGGTAGAGCAGTTCACATTGTAATGGGTCATATAATTACCAGGAAATTAGGATTCACATTTTTTATTTCATTTATTCATTGTAACTACAAGGTTGTTTAATAAGTTTTGTCATTCGATAGAGATGGCAGGTTTGTCGTTTTATTTTCCTAAAGTAGGTACTACATTTTTATGAAGTTTCATGTACATCTGATAACTTATTCATATATTTACAGCTGTTCAAAGTTGACATGTAATAGTATATTGGTAAAAAGGGAAAAATTGTGCAGTAATAAAACTCTTTATTTTGGAAGGTGTAACACCAAAAAAAAAAAACATGAACTATTGTTAGAAGTGTATAAGGACTCTTCACCTTCAATTAGAACTGTAGAAAGATGGGTTCCTGAATTTAAACATGGTTGTACAAGTCTTGAAGAAGATGAACGACATCCGAAAAGTGCATCAACACCAGAAACCGTAGCAAAAATACAGGATATGGTTTTGGAAGATCATCGATTAACAGAGAGAGATTTAGTAGAAGCACTAGGCATATTGTTAGGCAGTGACTGAAGTTTTGGATTTCAAAAAGCTGCGTGCAAAACTGGTGCCACATTCGCTAATGATGGAACAAAAACACAAAAACATTCGAATGTTACTTTCTTAGCACCATTTGGAGCATTTTAGAAAGAATAAAAAGGTTCTTGTACATCATTTCATCACTATGGATGAGACTTGGGTCTACCACTATGATCCTGAATCAAAACAACAGGCTAAGGAGTGGTGTGAACCTGGTACTTCAGCTCCAAAGCAAAATTTGGGACCAGGAATCAGCCAAGAAGGTGCTAGCATCAGTTTTTGGGATGCAAAAGGAATTTTGTTCATGGATTACCTCCAAACTGGTAAAAAAATAAACTCAGATTATTATTGTAACCTTTTGGACCAGCTGGATGTAAAAATTCATGAGAAAAGATCTGGTTTACAGAAGAAAAAATAATTTTTCATCAAGACAATGCACCCTCTCATACTACTCAAAAAACCATTGTGAAAATCAGTGAATTAAAGTACTAATTGTTGACACATCTACACTATTCCCCAGATTTGGCTCCCTCAGGCTTCTGTCTGTTATCGTATCTAAAAAAAATTCATGAGTTGAAAAATATGTTCATCGAACAAAGAGGTAATAGCAGCCGCGGAAGCTTACTTCGACAGTCTTCCAGATTCTCACTTTAGGGATGGAGTCCATAAATTAGAAGTTAAGTGGAACAAGTGTATTGAAGTTCAGGCACATTGAATAACAAAAGTGTATTTCTTGTTGAATGACAAAACTTAACCTTGTACAAGAAAAGAGTTAGTCTTGGATGGCTTTGTGCCATGACGCAAATGCTGCCAATGCAGGTTGAATTTCATTTTCAGTAGGATAACATCTGATAAACACCACATGTAGCAGCATTTGTATTTAAAACTATAGCTGGTCTTATTCAATACAGTGTTCTGTATACTGATTTCTCCTACCACCAGTTCACCAAATGTCACGAATTTGTTGGCATCCTATAGGCTGCATATGAATAATGGCAGTCATCAAGCCTGAATGTAGACATTATTCCTATGTTGATAAAAGGCAATTCCACTATAGTATTTGTACTTTATTTTGGCAGAAACATTCAAGCGTAGAAGATGTAGTTGCTATGAGTAATGCCTATGTTGTTTATTAAGACAAATTATGGATTCAACTGTATGCATTGTTTTATAAGACACATCACATCTATGCATTTGCTGGTTATTTCTCATAATGGTATCAGATATTGAAATGGGAGGGTGTTGTTTATTGGTTTGAATTAAGAGAAAAAATTAGCTTTTTAACTAAAAGGAATGCAATTGAGAAATTTATATCAGTAGATAGCCTAAATTAAGAGGATCATGAATATATAATAGTCTCGGTAAAAAGTTTAAGCATTTGTCAAATAATTAAGATTTGGAAAATAGATTGTCACTAATTGTTGTTGCAGCGCGTAACATCGCACCTAACCGGTGACATAAGAGACTTCAACGTTGAGCTTATAGAAATCATTTTGAATGCTAAATTAAATTACACAGATAAAATGTGATCATATGAAGCCCTTGTAAGAATTGCAAGTTAAACTATTTAGTACTTTAGGAGATATTAATTAGTGAAAAAGGTTGCTGATGCCATGGGCCTTGGAAAGCTTATAAAAGGCCATGCAGCCACAATGAATGGCCTCTTTCTTTCGCTGGAAATCAAACGTGTAACTTCATGCTAGTTAGTGCGGCAAGTTCCAATATGCCATAACAGTCATGTACTCACTAACGTTAGGGGGACTTAGTGAGTTTGTCTTCTCGTATGAATGTGCTTAATCTGTTAATCTTCAATGGAACTGTTGTTTGATGTCTTATCCATAATTCTGGTACCGACAATGTACAAGTGAACTTTTGCAAGAATGTAAGTATTGCATTATTCTCAAACTGTGTCAAGAGAACTCATTTCATACACCCTTCGTATTTGGGGTTTATAATACAAATACGTGGTGTCCAACTTATTAAATATTAAAGATACCAGAAGGCCACATCGGTCATGAACTTTATTGTTCACAGATTAGGCCAAGTGTTGCCGCCCCCATGCAACATTTGGGCCTAACAATGTGCTAAGTCGGAATACAGTTGTATTCAATGTGCTAAATTGCCCACATAATTCTTTTGGAATATTTTCTAATAAACAGTTTCTGTTATGAAACTAAACTGCCAATGACAGATTACTTATTAAGATCTTCAGCATCCACTCCAGCAGAGATTATCAAAGGTAAACCATAATGTTGTGTGTTATCAGTGATGATGTCTGTTGGAAAATGTACTTATTGATCATCCATTTGGTCTTCCATTCTGCTGGCTTTGCAGTATTTTATGTTAGATGAGGTAATCAGAAATGGGGTCTGAACAGGAATTATAAACAGGCCCATATTTCAGGGAGAGGTTCAGTACATCAAAAAAATCCAAGGAGAAAATAAGAATGGGAGAAGAAATGAAATGTTTATTCCAAAACAGAAAATAAAGAAAAGTCAGAAACTACTTATTGTAACAGAACGTCAGAAGGCAAAAGAGGTTGGTAAGAAGACAATGAAACAGAATCAAAAGAAAGCTAGACAGTAAGAAACAAATTAAACAACTAAACAGAGAATTAATAGCCACACAAAGAGAGACTACAGATGGGTTTATGAAGAATATTATTGGTGCAGGGGGCTGATGCTTCTAGAAAATTCTATGATTATGTTTGGAAACAGATGTGTAGGAAAGGTATACAAACAGTTGTGGATAACAAATGAGAAATAGTTACCGAGTATTTGAAGAAAGCATGGGTGTTAGGTATACCGGTTAAAAGTGACCATTGAAGGATGGAAGGGTGTATACAAGGAGAAGTTTTACATAAAAGGTGAAATAAGCATACAAAATATATATATATATAAAACTAAGGAAGGATAGGGAAATATGCCCCAACACTTACCACAGATGAAGGCTGCTGGGATGCCTTCATCTGTGGTAAGTGTTGGGTCATATTTCCCTATCCTTCCTTAGTTTTATTGCCTTAAAGCTTTTTCCTGCTCATTGTTATTATATATATATATCCTGAGAATATCATGAAAGAAAACCTAACAAATTATGGAAGGGGCAAAGTACATAATATTATTACTGATGTATAAAAGATAGATGGATATGATATCATAGTAAATCTTAATATATTGTTAAGATTGAGACTGGAGACATGTTGCTGACTAGGGGACTGGAATAATATTAGCAGTCCCTAAAAGAGATTATGCAAATAGTGTTCAAAATTAGAGGTCTATTAGTTTGACACCAGTGGTAGATAAACTGATGAAGTGACTGATATGTAACCTGTGAGATAACAACCATAGGGTTAGTTAATTGTAAAATAACTAGTGTAAGTGATAGTAAAAAATACTGTGGTGGCAAACATGTAATGCCAAGAGTTATACAATAAATATCGCTGACTGCATTCATGTTTTTTTTTCGTGGACTGGTGGTTGTCATGGATGTTTTAGTAGTAGAGGTTTGACTTGAAAGTCGTTGAATTAAGGTTTGTTAAGCTTGTGAGAAATTCAATACTGAATGTGAAATAAATAATCAATGTTGGAAAAATGAGAGAAGAATTATTTAGTGAGTAATGAATAAAATTTATCAAGATAAATGGTTTGTACTAATCAGCAGCGAGGCGGCTATCATTCGTAATTTTTGGTTTAAATCCAGAATTCATAACGGGCCATGTTAAATGGAAAAAGGAAGCATTAACCTCGCAAACCACATAAGAAATGTATGTGGTGGAAGAAAATGGCAGAATGGGTTGAGTCAAGGATAATCACATGAATCTTAATGCAAGTTGATAGTATAATACCGTATGCTTCCAAGGCATTTTACAGAATGAGCAATAAAATGGTACTAAATGCAATAAAGAACACTGGATTACAGTAGATGAAAAGATGACTTGCTGTGTAGAGGATTTTTAAAAGCTAAAAAGCCAAGAGTTAGTACAAGATTTGTGTTTGGGTTTACAGTCACAATTTAGGTTGTTTGCTGATGAATAATATTAAGGAATTGCTTGTTGAAGACATAAGAGCAGATATCTTGCCATAACATTTGGTAGTAAACTCAAGTGACCAGATGGTAGAAGAGGTTTCATAATCCTTCATTTATTGGATAAGGTGATGAGGGAATGTACCAGAGAAATAAGGGAACTGGGTTTCAAAACCTTGGTCATGTCATTCCTTGAATTAGATGTTGTAGTATGGGAACCACATTTTCTGTATCAAAGACAGGAATTAGAGGGGGTACAAAGAAGGGCAGCTAGATTTGTTTGTAAAAATCACCATAGAAGGGTAAATAATATGTGGTTTATGGGAAGAGAGGAGATTGGTAAACAGAATGCGCTGAATGTATAAGGTTGACATTGATTATGATGCCTATCTGGATATTGGTAGAAGAATTACAAATAGTACATGAAAGAGTAGAGATGACCATGACTATAGGCAGGACCACCATAAACGGGCATGCAGGCAGCACTTCCAGGAGGGCACAAATCGCTAAAAAAACCGTTGGATATAGGGGTTGGTGGAAAGTTCATGTAGCAGCAACTTTTGTTTTTTCTTTTTTAGTTCAACTGCTGCTCCAGGCAGCAGTTTATTATCAATGCATATGAAATTGCTACAATTTAAACTAGAAATTTAAAAGCTTCTTGTTAGGTAAATTCAATATGTATTACATTGTAAATAACAATCAAATTTAAAATGCACTAACATCACTGACCTATAATAATATGCCTCCTTGGTGTTAGGTGTGCAGTGAGGATACCTCTTGGAAGCAGATGCAAAGTCATCATCACTGACTTGTGGTTCCACTATGTCCTGAATAATCTTGAACAGTGATTTCTTTTGCGATGCTACTCCATCACTATAAAAATATAAATTAAAATCATTTAATACTTTACTCATTTAACTATATTGTAACTAGTGAATCTATCAATTCTTTTGACAATAAATCATAATCTCTGGTTTCCAATAAAATATTTTAAATATATCTTTAAGAAAATACTGTACAGGCTATATAGCATGTTTAAAATGGTCTACTATATTATCTATTAAACTAAAACCTTCCAAACAATATTGTAATGCAATTGATATTAAATATTTCTATTGATAGATAACACTGGATTTAGTTAAAACCAGACTAAATTTAAACCTTATTTTTTTAACAATTATAAAATAATTATATTTAAGATACTAAGGATAAAGCCCAATGATAGCCTTGTAAAGTGTCAAGTAACTAAGGAACAAATGATCATGAAGCAGTTCTGATGGATATTAGAGGATTTAGTAAACCAGTGGCCAAAATTAAGGGGGAAGTATGTACAATTATTAAAAAAAAAAACCATAGGTTTAAAAACTGAAGAGATATTTCAAGAAAAAAAAAATCAGCAAATGGAAGGAAGGCACAATTACAGCTGAGTCAAAGTGGGAAGAGTTCAAGGAGATGATATAAAAGGATGAAGAAATATATATTCCAAAACAGAAAATAAAGAGAAGTACAGAACCTACATACTATAATAGGTAGGTGAGGCAGTTAAAGAGGAGAGGTTGGTGAGAATATACCAACACTCATTCATTACAATAATAAATAGCAATCATCCAAATACACTTTCCTGAGGCACTCCCATTTTCACTTCCACTTCTTTAGATACTGCATTTTCAACCCTAACATTTTGCTTTCTACATTTTAAGATTTCTTGTTCCCAGAAAATCAGTTTCTCATACACTCCAATAGTTTTTACCTTATTTAACACAATTTTATGACTCACTCTGTCAAAAACCTTTGAAAGATCTAGTGGTACACTATCTATTTGGCCTTTCTTGTCTATTTCATCCAATACACCTTGCAAATATCCTATTAACTGAGATTCACATGAATATTCTTGCCTAAAACCATGTTGCAATGTGAAAACCAGTTACACTCTTCACAAATATTTCTGATGTAGTTGCATATCAATCTCTCCATTAATTTACATGCTATTAATTACTACCTACCACTTAATTATAGGGCAACCATTTTGATAAGAGATTGGCCTATTATTTTTGTCTCTTTATTGTCACACTTCCTTTATGTAACAGTACTACTACTGCACTTTTCCAGTGTTCACATAAGCAGCAAGTAACGAGACTCAATTGAAATTATGTTTCAAGATAAGGTACAATGTCACATCCTCCTATCTTTAAGACATCTGTAATAATATTATCTACATAAACCCCTTTTTGTTTTTTCAGCTTTATTAGTTGCTTAGTTATTCTCAGGATGAATTTCAAATTTCTTAGTCTAATCATTTCTAATTGAGTAGTTAAGCTCGTTCTCTGATTTACACCCTCCCATTCTGAATCATGGTCCCTAATAGTCTCACTAAAGCAGTTACTTAAAATATCTGCCTTTTTTAAAATCCTCAGTAACTTCTTCTCCATTCTTATCTATATGGTAATTGTCTCAACACCCTTTGTAAGCGACAAAACTGCATACCAAGGTAATAGTATCAGTCATCACCTTAACTGACTTAATTCTTCTATAAGTTCTACAAAATTTAAAGGAAATGTTCAAAATTTCTAGACCGTGAAAAGCACCTTTAGATTTATCAACTGTAAAGTTAGTACGGCCACCACTTTCCCCTATTAACCTTATGAAAGAAAAGGTGAGGTTGTCACTACCAATGAGGAGCACTATTGAAGTTTAACATAAGTTACCACTATAGTCTTGAAAATTTTAAAGTTTTACATCACAGTTGCAATAGGCGATCAGACAAATCACTTCCAAAAGAATTGCAAGTTATGAAGAAGACCGACCACTGGAACACCCCTAAACAAATTTTGAGACTTTACATAATGGCTAACTGAAATGGTACTACTTCACTAAGATAGCTGCTGGAAGGCATAGCAGTAACGGAACTATTTACAAGGTCGGCGAGTGGCAGCAACGCCTAGACCGACAGCAGAACTGCTCCAGACCAAAATCCATGTTCGACTGACTGGAAGCCCGACGAACTCCCAGTATAAACCTCCAAGTCAAGTGACTCCCAGAATATAGTGCACAGGAATTACGTACTTTAGGGCTCTCAGATTTTAATATTATTTAGAGATGGGCATAACAATTATTTTAATCCCCTTCGACTTATATCGTATGTACAACGGTTTAGCTATAATAACTTGAAATATGTTTTCGTGTATCCCTACTCTTTTGAAGGAGGAAAGGTGGTTTCCCTTGATTTTCACTTTCCACAGAAATACTCTGTTTTGGGTTTTAAAACCTACGTCAGGACTTTCTACAGCTGCTCCGCTATCCAAAACTACCTCTCTCTTGTTCCTAGGTGGTATACTTTTGTAATAATCAAATTTCTTCAATATCTGTTTGTTGATGTCTGGTATCCATTTGCAAAATTTCAAAGATTTAAAAAGTTAACAGCAAACTGCTCTGAAAGTACAGCCTGTTTCCAGAAGGAGTTTTCAGTATATGATTCTACGATTTCCATTAAATTGTTCAAAAGTGTTTTTATTTCCTGCGTTTGACTGGTTTGAGTGTGGTAGTTAATGTAAGCCAGCAATGTACAAAAATTAAACGCAATTTATTTAAAAACTTATCTTAGGCTTGATTAACTGTACAGAACTGCTCAAAATTTCAACACGATGTACAGGGAGAATTTAAATTTGTATTAAAATATCGGCTGGTATCAGAAATACTTTAAATGTGTTATCATTGTTTAAAATTGCTGGTTTGTTTAACTGGATTTAAAACTTGTGTTTTCGTATTTTTAAACTGCTTGAAACTATTAATTGCGTGTTATCTATAGCAAAATTTAGTTTCTCCTGTTTGATTATTACTGTAAATGCTTTTTACCACTTCGAAAAGTGTTGTAAAATGACAATGTTGTCTCATAACAAAAATTAAGTGCTTACAAGTTGGATTATTGAGGATTGCAATGATTTAGGCGAGTTTAAGGTACGCGCACTCTACAGCAGGCTGCATTGCATCGCAGAAATGCGTCAGCAATCGCTTACACTGATTCTAATGGGGTAACGCACACCACAGGCAGGTCGAGTCGGGGTGGGGTGGGCCGCATCGCAGTGTCGGATCGCTTCGCCAGGCGTATTTTTCCGCCTGTGTGCCCGGATGCACTCGGTCACAACCTGGTTTGCGATAGGAGCTCTAACAGCACTGACTGACTTTTGTAACTTGTATGTTCCTATTTCTGTGAATTGACTGCATTACTTCAACAAAATTGACTGCAAATTTTCATGCAGGATTATGGATGATTTTTGAAAAAAATATAAGTAATTACAATCTGAAAATTTAATTACTTTATGAACTTTAATAAAGATGCAAAAATTATAATATTTCTAGCTCATGCTCACTTGTTCTTTGCTTGTATGTTTTAACTTAATCTATTCAAACATAATGGATAAAGAGCACTGCATCTCATTAGTTTCAAAGAGTTTTATGATTTATAAGACGCAAAACATAATAACAAAAAAAAAAAAAAAAAAAAAAAAAAAAAAAAAAAAATATTTGGGAGGAAATAGGAAACTAGTTAAAACAACCAGGTATAATGTCACGTTTCGTATTTTATTTTTTGTTTATTTTACGTGTGTATTATAATTTTCTATCACTTTCTTTGAATCCTGCTTATAAAGCTTCGTGTTACCATTTAACCTAATTGTTTAAAAATATTTTGTGAAATTATTCCAAATCTTAATGATTTCTGATGTAACCTGGAAACCTGTGTAAGTCAAATATTGAAATTTTTTTTGTCATTATCGTTCTTACTTTCTGCTACCTAATTCGTTAATCAAAAGGTTATGAATGCAACACGTGGCTATAATTACTTAATTTATCTTATTAGGTAACACCGACAGTCTTCTTTCATAGATATGAAACCTTCTACCTATAACACCAAAGCAGTTATTGATCACCCTCCATAGTTTATTGAGCCTCTTCATTTCATTTTATCTGATATTCTGGAATGGGCCTCATCTTGAAAGGGGAAAAGTTTCATCCACTACTATTACATACTGCATTTAATCTCAGTTGTGAAGATGCAAATTCAGTTTTCCTACATCCATTACCTCACCTAAATTGTTGTGGCCAAATGTTTTACCATCTTAATTTTTTTCCAAGTCTGATGACCAAAATACCAGAACGGTATTCAGCAACTGCAAGGGCTAATAAAACCATGAAACACATTCATTTTTCTGCATTAAAAATAAAGAGAACCGCAATTCTGTAGAACTGTTATAACATGTTTGCCATCTAATGTGCCTAAGAAATGCAGAAAATTCCTTTTTAAATTAAACCCATTGCCTTTTCTGCTTAATTTTCTTCTTCTTCAATAAATATATAAAAATAAGAGCCCTTTGTCTGATGTGTCCATTTGCAGCGTGGAAGTGGCTGAATAATTGTTGAGAACTGAAGGCGGTGACAATAAAAGAAATGCGACTCCCTGCGTCCAGATGTGCATTCCAACATTTTCGCTCAACACGATGCGATGCAATGCGGCCCACTGTAGTGTGCGTGTACCTTTAAGGTTTTACTTTACATCATTGAAGTTCTATTTAAGGCTGTTAATATGTGTTTAGTTAGTTTTTAAATCGCCCTGTGTTCAGGTATAGACTGCAGCATCGGCTCCTTTAACATGCCCGTTCCCCATGTCTCGTAGCAAAAAGGTTAGAATTTAACAAATTCTGAGGTAGTTTACACCTTCCTTCCCCTCAGTTTTCTAATATAGCTATTGAAATTTACAGAGACAGTCAGTGGTTACCATGCACCAATATCACTCTTCATAAACCCATCTTCTTTGTTATTATTAATTCCTTGTTTAGTTGATTCAAATATTCTCTACTACCCCACTGTCTCTTAACTCTGTTATGTTCTCTTATTCCAACCTCTTTAACCACCTCACCTCCCTGTTATAGTGCATAGGTTCTGTATATAGTACATAGATTATTTATTTTCTGTTTTAGAATAAATACTTCTTCACTCTTTTGAATTATATCCTTGAATTCTTACAACATTGACTACACTGTATTTGTGCCATTTTTCCATTTTCTGAAACTTTGCATGAAATATCTCTGCAGATTCTAAATCTGTACCTATTTCCATCTTCAAATTTAATTTAATTTAATTGCAAAGGAGTGCATGCACAGGTGGCAATTTCCGCACACACCAAATTCTCCCCCTTTCCTGCGCCCACCAACATTTGCCCTCTACAAATTTCAAGTTTAAATTCTTTCAATGTTTTTGGTAAATTACTCATCAATTTTCTTGGTAGCTTATCCCAATCCCTGACCCCTTATCTAAGAAAGAAAATTTTCCTACTCCCTTGTTCCTGAAACTGAGTGCCAGCTTGTGGTCATGGTTATATTACTTTTGACTCTTACATAAATATCTTTCAATGCCTCATCACCAATATACGCCTTGTACACTCCCATGACCCTCTTCACCCTTCCCCTGTCTTCCAATGAATTCCATTCCAGCTCTTTTACAATATCTGTTACTGATTGCGTTCTCACCGTATTCGAGGAATGATCTGACCAAAGTTTTGTAACCCATTTCCTTCACTTCTCTCGTACATTCCGTCAACACTCTCTCCAACAAATGCAGAATTTTGAAACCTTTTCCTACTACCTGTCCAATGCACAGTTAAGCTTATCAAATACAATGCCAAGATATTTACATTTCAAGTCTTCAACAAGCAATATTTTCCCCACCCTGTAATCATAATCAAACTTTAGTTTTTTATCTGTGTATCTAATAAGCTGACTCTTCTTTGCATTTATCTTCATCCCATGTTTACCAATCCAACTAGACATCCTGTTCAGATCACCCTGCAGCTGTTAACAGTCCTCTACTGTTTCGATCCTTTTATATAGCATCTGCAAACAATCTTTTGGCCAGTGGTTTACTAAATCCTCTAATATCCATCAGCACTGTTTCATATGGCTTATTCCTGAAGTTTTTTGCCACCCTACAATGTTATCCTTACAGTTCATTAGGAAGATATCCTAGTGTTCTGCTCTAAGGTTTGTGTAAACCCTCCTTTCATAATTGAGGTATTTACAAATCTCTGTTCCCTTGTGTTGTTAATCTTATTTTCTACCCAGTTTACACCTGGTAAATTTAAATCCTCACAAATAATGACCATTCTATTCTCACCTCTTAAATATAAGTATGAATTTAATTTCTCCACAAAAACCTCATCTTCAGCAGTCTTTTTCCCACTGCAATAAGCAGCCAACACCATGTTTTTACTACCCAAGAGAACTGTAATAGTTTTTGCTAACCAGTATGAAAAACCCCTTCACCATTTGCTCCTATCTCTGTGATACACTCTGTAACCATTGGGAGCAACCTCATTGTCTAGTACTACTTCTTTTAACCAAGCCTCCACATCTATAACTACTTATGGTTCGTGTATTGCTATTAAGTTTGCAAATTCTATTACTTTGTTCACCAGTGACACCCTAATTATTGGCTTTGTGAAATTTTCCACATCAGCCTCATCCTTCCCACTTCTGCCCCAATCAGTTATTGTTTCAGCAGCTTCATCTATTTCTTTAGCATTTGTGGATCTATAATCAACATCTCTTTGATCATCTATTTCCAACCCATCAGTAGTAGCCCAAACTAGAAAAAGGCACTGTCCTGATCCCATCATCATTGTAAATGGGGCCCCTTAAAGCTTTTGTGGAATTATGATACTGACAGCAAGTAAAGTACATTCAAATTAGAGAGGAATTTTCACTGAGTACATAGAGCTACCTTATTTTTTGATTTCAATAATATTTAGGCCTTAAAAGTGAATTTAAAGTTTATGTTAAGATGGTGTTGGTGACGTCACACAAGTAATGTAGTGACAATAAATCTGAATATCATAAAGAATACTATACAAAGGAGCTACTGTAGGAATTAAATAACATAACCACCAAACAGGAAATAAAATTTGATGAAGATTGACACTTGTTTCTTTAGGAAATATTTAAAAGTTTGGTAACTATTACGCCATACCAGGAAAAGGGTGGTTTTCACTATTAAATGCTATTAGAATTGGGCTGTACCTAGCATCAAAAGTTGAGGAATTTTTTTGTAGAATCATTTGATATTAGAATCAGATCATTAAATGAAGAAAATTTTGAGCTTTTTCAACTTTACTATTTTTATCTCGAAAATTACGACACCTAGAAGAAAGAATCTCATAACATAAAATAACATTTATAGGTTAATCTACCACATATCAAAATTCCGAAATGATTGGAGTAAAAATAAGGATCCTCTCTGTTAAATCTCAAGTCGCTCTGACATCGCCTTAGGAGGATTCTAAAAAAAAAAGGAGCCTGCAGAAAAGGAAATTGAGCATTGTTTAAGTGGATGTGGCATTGAGTGGATGTGCATGTTGGTCTCGGAGTGATATAGGTAAATTTCTCAATAGTTACACAATTTTGGTGCTGATCAAAATTTCTTTTATGGTGGACTTATAGATTTCATTCCTATAAGGAAAAAAAGGGGGGGGGGTAGGAGGAAGTTGCTAACCAAGTGAGAATGATCAACCTGTGATCATTTTAAATTTTTGGATTGAAGTCTGGTGCTTTTCTCATATTCTCTGGTATGGAGTATATAAAAGAACCTTTCATACAATATAACAGTTTTAAAATCACCAAAAAGTTTACAGTGTATTTTATTTGTGAACATGCCTTTATTTGTTGTGATTAGCTCAATAGATTTGTGGCTCCAAGATATTAACTGTAAAGTACCAGGGCACGGTTACAGATCAGTGAAGAGTGCTAGATAGTATAACTTTTTCCAGCAAGCACATACCATGACAATATCTAACTAGGTAGGTCAACATGGAAAGAATATAATGCCAGGAAGAGTAGGTTTATTAAGCAGACATATAAAAACTAAAGGTTGATTATGATTATAGGATGGGGAAAGAATTGCTTGTTGAAGGCTTTAAGTTTAAATATCTTTGCATAATGATTGATAATAATCTCAACTGCACAGGACACACTGAGCAGGTGGTTGGAAAAGTTTACAAAATTCTTCATTTACTGGAGAGAGTGAAGAGAGGATGTATCAGAGAAGCTAGAGAATTGGGTTATATCACTTTTGTCAGAACATTATTTGAATTTGGTGGTGCAGTTTCGGACCTACACTTTGGGTATCAAATACAGGATTTGAGGATGTTCAAAGAAGAGCAGCTAGCTTTGTTTGTGGAAATTACTGCAACACCCTCTGATAAGTTAAGGGAGCTGGATTGTGAGTCATTAGAAGACAGATGGATGATAAAGAGAGTGCTAGGAGTGTACAAGGCATATATCGGTGATGAGACTTCGGTGGATATTGGTTGAAGATTTAAGAAGTGTAAGAAAGGAAAAAAAGATTACCATGGGCATAAGGTGGCACTCGATTTTACGCGTAAGGGTGTGGGAAATTTTTTTGTAGGTTAAGGTGTCAGGCATTGGAATAAGTTACCAAGGGAGGAGATGAATAATTTAACAAAAACACTGAAGTAATTTAAAATTAAAATTAATAAATTGAAAAAGTAGATGGGGAGCAATTTAACAATAAAAATATACAAGAAAATAATAATAAAATACTAATTGTAATTAAGTAACTAGGGAAATTTCCACCAGAACATGCACTCCAGTAGGTCTCTTACCATGCCATGAATACTTGGGTAACTATTTTTCATGGAAACTTCTTTCTGGCTGACTATAATCAGTATTCATTAAAAAAAAAAACTCAATTAAATGTTGAATTGCAATAGAATAGCAATGGTCCCAATATGCAACCCTGTGGTATTTCCATGATCACTTTCACCTCTTTTGATACTTCATTTACTACCCTGAATTCTTGCTTTCTATCTTTAAAGAATTGCTCTACCCAGCAATCACTTTTCCATTCATTTAAATAGTTTTTAACTTATTTAGCACTATTTTTTTTGGCACATTACGTCAAAAGCCTTTGAAAGCTGTAGTCTCACACTATCAACTTGCCCTCCCTTGTCCATTTCATCCAACACATCTTCTAACTGAGATTCTCTTGAATATCAGTGAAGCCACATTGTCAACTTGAATAAATCCTATGTTTCTCACAGATATTTCTGATGTGATTGCATATAATACTCTCCATTAATTTACCTTTCAATGATGTCGAACTGATTGGCCTGTAATTTTCTATCTTATTTGTCAATGGTACTACTATCAAATTTTTCCAGTTCTCTGGTAAGCAGCAAGTATCCATGCTTATAACTTTTGAAGATAAGGTACAATGTCACATTGAATCACTATCTTTATGGCATTTGTAGTAATATTATCTACACCAGCACTGTAGCTTTCTTAGTTCCTTTATGATATCCTTGGGAAGAATTTCAAATTTTTTTTTGTCTGTTTATTTTCAACTGTGCAGTTAAGTTCTTTCTCTGATCTACAACCTTCTATTCCTGTATTAAAGTCTCATTAAACTAGTTACTTAATTTTCCTGCTTTTTCAGATTTTCAGTAATTTCTTCTCCATCCTTATCTATAATTGTCTTAACATCCTTCCTTTCCTTCAGTTTTCTAACATAGCTTTAGAAATTTCTAGATGCACTGTTAGTTGTCCCCCTACACCAATATTGTTCTTCATAAACCCATCTTTAGCCACCTTCTTTGTTTTATTAATTCCTTGTTAAGTTCTTCCAAGTATTCCCTACTACCTTGCTGTCACTTAACTTTGTTACATTCTTTCTTAAATCTCTCTGTGACCCCTTCACCTCCCTATTGTAGTATATAGTTTCTATACTTCTTTTTATTTTCTGTTTTGGAATTATTACTTCTTCATCATTTTTTATTATCTCCTTAAACTCTTCCCACTTTGATTCCACCTGTACTTATGCCATTCTTCCATTTGCTGAAACTGTTTCTGAAATATCCCTTCAATTCTGAAATTTGTGCTGCCCTCTAATATCCATTACAACAGCTTCATGATCACTTATTCCTTCAGTTATTTGACATTCCACAAGGTTATTATTGGACTTTATTAGGAAGATATCCAACATGTTTTGTCCCCTTGTGTTGTGCACTCACTTGTGTAACGCCTCTGTCCCTTACTACGGTATTTGCAAATCTCTGTTCCCTTGTATTATTAATATTATTTCATACCATGTTGACATCTGGTAAATTTAAATCCCATGTAC